>OV815275.1:7080429-7583962 GCA_929108145.2 Limnephilus rhombicus | reverse complement strand
CTTTGGTATTGTCGCTGTAGCCAACAAAAATTAACTTACGTGACTTCACATCAAGCTTAGTTCTTTTTTCTTTAGGAATATGCACCATTGCAGGTCATCCAAAGATTCTCATGTGACTTAGATTTGGTTTCTTACCAGTCCATACTTCATAGGGCGTCACATCGGATAAGGTACAGGTGGGAGAACGGTTCACGATATATGCTGCTGTAGCTACCGCTTCTGCCCAGAATGTGATCTGCAACTCAGCATTTAAAATCATGCATTTAGCTCGCTCTATTAAAGTTCTATTCATTCTTTCACTGAGGCCGTTTTGCTCTGGTGTGTATGAATTAGATGTCTGGTGCAGTATTCCATGTTTTTTTAAGTAGGCTTCAAAAGTTTTATTTTTGTATTCAGTTCCATTATCGCTTCTCAAAATTTTCATTTTTGTACTTAACTCATTTTCTACTCTATTCTTAAATTCCACAAATTTTTCAAATACTTCATTCTTATTCTTAATAAAATATACATGTACTCTCCGAGAAAAATCATCAATAAAGGTAACAAAATACCTTGCCCCTCCAATTTAAGTATGCTTCATAGGTCCACACACGTCACTGTGAATAAGTTCTAGCAGGCTGGTTGCAAGGGAGCCTTCACTGGGGAACGGTTTTCTCGTTTGCTTGCCTTCAAGACAGGTAACACAAATGGAATTTTCTGTTCTTGGTGACAGCTTTACACCTTCTGTACAGTTAGGTGTTTTATTAAGGCTAATGAAATTTAAGTGACCCATCCTCTGGTGCCATAGATAAGTATCATCATCAGTCTTAGCCATCATGACTTGCATATTTTGATTATCACGAGTATTTAACAGATATGTGTCATTAATTAATTCGGCCTTTGCAACTAACTTGTTACTCGGATTGTAAATTTGACAGCCATGTTCGGTAAATATTACTCTGCATCCACCTTAATTATTTTGCTAACTGACAACAAATTTGTTTTTAATTCTGGTACATATAAAACATTCCTCACCTGTATTGAATCGGTGCTGCCATTGTTTGCATTTATTTTGATACATACATTACCGCAGCATTCAACCTTTAATACTTTGTTATTAGCAATTCTGATGCTCGGTACAGACGAGGGAGTGATATCAGTGAGCCAGTCACGGTGCATGGTCATATGCATAGATGCCCCTGAATCAATATGCCAAGAATGAGAGTCGTTTGTTGTAGATGCTGAAAAAGCTATAACATACCCTGTATTTTTATCTGTTTTTTTATTATTATAACTTGTCTTCTTATGACAACAATTTTTACTGAGATGTCCGTACTTGTTACAATTAAAACATCTTGGGCCTTTCTTAATACTTTTGGGCTGATTATTTTTTGTGTTTGTATAAAGTGCGGTAGTGTCTGATGTCTTTATTTCCTGTAGTAATTTGTTTTTTACTAAATCAGCACTAATCTTTATACCGGAACTTTCTAAGCCCATTATCATGGGCCTATATATTTCTGGCAAACCTGCCAGCATTAATGTACCCAACCACTCATCGTTCACATGGAATTTTATATTCCTTAACTTGTGCGCGGCTGTCATAATTTTGTTTACGTAGTCTTCGACTGAAATGCTACTTTCTAAATTGGTGTTAATGAGTTCTTTTAATAAACCCACTTTTCGAGTCAATCCACTGTCCTCGAATGCCTTTGCCAAATTTTCCCATACCTGTTTTGCATTTTCGGCTTCTTGAATGTGTACATATAAAATCGGATCTACTAATAATATTAACTTTGACTTGGCTTTGATGTCTTGTTTAACTGAATTAGAATCTGTAGCCACTGGTTCTTTCAAAATACAACAATATAAATCTTCATGTTGTAGGTATGCTTTGACCGCAAAACTCCAACTTGCCCAATTGTCACGACCAGTCAACTTCTCAATCGACATCATCGAATTATTTCCAGCCATTTTTATATTTAAACATTCAACAGTAAGTAATAGATGTCTGAAAAGAAAAAATCACTCGCGAGCGCGGTAACCAAAGTGAGGTTATACTCACAGTTTTCACTATTTTTTCTTTGTAATTACCACTCAAAACACAAAAATAACTGTAAACGGCAGGCTTGGGGCGGCCCATAACCTGATGAAATGTAAGAAAAGGCAGTTAAGACTTTAGAACTATTTATTTTATAATTAGACAACGTAAAAGATCGTAAATGACAATGCACAAACAATGTAGGTAGAACTGACAGTGCACTGCAACAAAAGCTAGAGGGCGTTCATACTTCCATCATTAATTAAAAAAAATAATACATATTATATTTGTGGCACATTCCAAATTGGAAGATACTCTCAGTATCGCCCTGGGGTCCTAGCATGGTCGGTCGATATAGGTTTTATCGAAAATGTCGGTAACTTGACATCGCTCCCAAGCACGACTGCAGGCCGCTAACGAACAAACAACAGTTCCCATCCACTAAGGGCTCCTAATTTATTTGACGTAAACTGTTATTTCTTCGTTAGCGTCCTGCAGTCGTGCTCGGGAGCGATTTCAAGTTACCGACATTTTCGATAAAACCTATATCGATCGACCATGCTAGGGGGCCAGGTGTAAGACCACAGTTTACAATTTTTTTCTTTTGGTGACCAGCTCTGAAAAACCAGGCATTGCCCCACTTCCTCTTCCCTGCCCCACTTCCTCCCACTGCGTCAGGTGAGAGCAGTTGGGACTCTTGTGAGGTATTAACTTTAAAAAAAAACATTGAGAATAATGCTCATACCTATTTTCTTTGATTCGAGATTAAAAATGTTATTGTAATTAATATTTACCGAGTCTACGTGGAGGGTTGCGTGTTGCAATATCGAAAAATATTTCCACATTTTGATCTTGGCCTTTCTGTTATCCGCGAACAATCCAGATCGCTGCGGGAAGATAGCACCTTCAATTCTAGACTAACGCTTAAAACCAGCGATTGCCAAAATCCAAATATTCATTTTGAATTTACCGATTATTCTAAGAATGAAACTACGATATGTAAAAATAATACCTAATAAAACTTATGTTCATTGAACGAATAATGCTGTCGTTACTAATACTTTATGGCAGTTATGACATTTTTGGCGCTAACTGGCGCTGTCTCAATGTTAATTGCGGTGTCAATTTGAGGTTTTTTGACGATTTTAGCGCTGGACGGCAGAGTATAACCATTTTAACGTTGCGTCGCTAAATGGCAGACTTTCACCATTTTGAGATTTTTCGACGATTTTAGCGCTAGACGGCAGTTTATAACCATTTTGACGTTTCGTCGCTAAATGGCAGACTTTCACCATTTTAAGGTTTTTTGACGATATTAGCGCTAGACGGCAGTTTATAACCATTTTGACGTTGTGTCGCTAAATGGCAGACTTTCAAAATTTTGAGATTTTTCGACGATTTTAGCGTAAGACGGCAGTTTATAATCATTTTGACGTTATGGCAGACTTTCACCCTTTTAAGGTTTTTTGACGATAATAGCGCTAGACGGCAGTTAGTGACCATTTTGAGTTTTTGGCGCTAAATGGCTATTTTTTTCCTACCACAGTATTGTAAAAAAATAATCCTTTATTTTGTATTATCTTAGGTTTTAAATTATGGATACATTTTCATCTCAGATTATAAATAATGACATGCTGAAAATATTTATTTCATTAAAAAAATGTTTAAAACTATTTTTAAATTAAAAAAATACACTTCCCAAAACTAACAATATTTCCGCAAACTCTTCAGTTATAATTATATATCCTATTAATATTATAATAGCCCAGTCAGTGGGGAGTTTTACCTTGCAAAAGGTCGTGTAGTAGCGATTTTGATATATGTTGTTAAGATTGGGACTCTAAAGATAAAACAAGTTTTCGATTTTGGGGGGGTCGAACTCGAGCCACCATCTTGGAATGAAGGTGCCAAATTTGTTTTTATTTTTTCAAATAATTGTGCAATGGTTGATCTTACGACCAAATTCTGAAAGACAAACTTAAAGAAGATAAAATTTCAAATATTTTTTTGTGTCAAATTTTTTTTTGTAAGTCTAATAGGTAACGAGTTACAGTGGCGGAAATGTGAATATTTTTCTAAAAAATGGTGAAATTTCCATTTTTTTTTTCGGGCTATTCATTACATAATTATAATTTTGTAAACTCATTTCCACACCACCATGAGGTAGAGAAAATGGCGCATTTTTATTGTGGCATCCCCAGTATGTCTTCTTCCTCATCAATGGTATTACAACCCATTTCGAGCCTTGGCCTCCTTCAACATAAGCCTCCACCGCCCTCCGTTCACGGCCATCGTCTTCCTAACTGCGACATTGAATAGTCCTCTTGCATCCTTCCCGACATCATCCTCCCAACTCAGCCTAGGTCTGCCCGCCTTTCGTTTACCTCCTGGGTGTTCTATTAGAACCTTCTTCGGTTCTCTTGTGCTTGACATTCGATGCACATGTCCAGCCCATCTTAGTCTTAGGAGCCTTAGATGGATAGAGAGTCTGGGAGCTTGGTAAATAACATAGAGCTTTATTGTGGCAGATTCTCCATGCCTCTCCCTCATGTTAATGTAAGTACTTGCATACTGCTTTCTCACCCCGTTTGCATGGACATTGGAGAGTCTAGAGTCGTTCAAATAAATGTAGCTTCGTTCAATAAAATAGATTCTTGACGTGTGCGTTGAAGGAGGAAACCATATGTTTCCTTATAACGCCGCCGTTGGGAAAGTGGTGGGGTCCCCTTTAATGCCTCTCCCTCTCGCACCACTCCTGAGATTCTTCGAAGTACCTTTCTTCTGAAAGTGTCCAGCTGTTTCCGAAACACATCCATAGGCCAATGCCGTTCTAATAATTGTTTTATATAGGGTTTTTCTATGGACTTTTCTGGATTTGAAACTGGCAACAACGCGAAGTAAGTGTTGTTAGCGCCTGTGATGCGCTTTCTTACTTCCACTGGGTTTTCTTTGTCATGCGTTATGATGGAGCCCAGGTATGTAAACTCTTCGCCCACTTCGAAATTATAATTGTCTTTAAATTTCAATTTACCTTTTATTCTATGTTGTGGGGTTCTGGTTTGCATCATGATTTTAGTTTTATTTTCATTGATTTGCAAACCCACCTCTCTTTCCGAGTCTCCAAAAACCTCTCTTACAGCCTGTAGGGATCTTTCAAGTTTACTTTCATTTTTCAAACGGCTCGTGTGCCACCTATTAAAGCGTAACAATCAAACACACGCAGTTTCGCATTTATTTAGATTAGCATAATTTTAACTATCAAAGAGATCTCCATAGTAAAGTAAACAAATAACAACCTGACAGCGCACGTCAAATAATTATTTATAGTTACCAGGCAACGCCGAGGTATAAATAATATTAAAAAACGTTAAAAAAATTATTTCATTACGCCAGAACTTTTTCGTAACTAGCTGACCCGGCCACGCGTTGCTGTTTCTAACTAAATACAACGCCATCTACTGGATGGTTATCCAACCTTCATAATAATAATAATAATGTTAATTTCAGGATGTGGGGAGGATAGTGCAATCCCACACGTCCCGTAAAGTTGTACATATTTACACAACAGATAAAGTAAAAAAAGTAAACAGAAAAAAAAGAAAAAACATAAGCGATAATAGAAATAAAATAAATAATCAATTATAATGTAAGACGTGGTCTGGAGTGAGCTAGGGCCCAGCGCTCGCTCAGGAGTGGCGCTTGGTGCTGGAAGGCTGCGATCACCACTGTGTTATCGGAAGCCATCGCATCCTGGCTCTAGTGACCCGGTGTCTCATCAGACCGGCGAATCCGTGTAGTCCTAGCTCCGTAAACATTGAAGATGCGCTGCTGTATCTTCTGATAATAATTGCTGGTGCAAAAAGCATTGAACAATGTTTTTTTAACATTGTTACTGCATTTGAAGAATCTTCGGGCAATCATATTAGACAGTATACTGATACTTCTCCGCTGTCGTTCAATATCACTGACATCCGAGAAGTCTTTAGTAATAATGGGTCCCAAGTATTTTACATTATTAGATTCGTTTTCCTCATTAAGTTTTACCGGGAGCATTTACGCAGGATTTTTTCCATGGTGGAATGCGATTAGTTCCGTCTTCTTGGAAACAAATAATCACCGCCATCTTTGACAGACAGACGCCGCGGAGACTTTAATTTATAATACGTAGAGATGGTGCGAAATGTTACAATAATGTGCATGAAATGCTTGAGGTAACTTGACGTATTTATGTTAATAAGGATTAATACTGTATTCGTTTAAATAACTTTCCAATTACCGCATTGTACGTGACCATTTTTTTAGAAGATAGAATGGGTATAGGCAGGGGCGGATCCAGGATAATTTTCTGGGGGGGATGGCACAATGGGCGGACGGGCAAAAAAATCAACAATTACTGTGGATTTTTTTCTGTGGGGGGGGGGGTACAAGGGGCGAACGGGCAAAAAAATCAACAATTACTGTCAGGAATTTTTCTGGGCGGGCACAAAGGGCGGACGGGCAAAAAAGTCAACAATTACTGTTAGAGATAAAGTTGAAGTATTATACTTCAAGTTTATTTCTACAAGTTCAAGTATGTATAGGAAGGATTATGAAAGTGTCAAAACAATTGAAAAATTAAATTGAATATAAACCTTCCTCTTGAATCACTATCTCTTGAATCTCTTCCTATTGGTGAAAACCGCGTGAATATCCGTTGCGTAGTTTAAAAGATCTATGCGCACATACATTTTGAGCGACTTCATCAAATAAAATAATTCAAATCAAATACCTATCATCGTCTATATTCCAATTTCTTCGAACGAATTTCAAAAGTGACTATAGTACGGCCCGCCAGCCGTTTCAAATCACACAAAAAAAAGTTAAATTTCTTTAAATTTCTCGGCTTTTCTCCAATATAATTTACATGTATTATACATATAAACTATATATACTTAATTTGGTAGGCGGGTATGGGTACCGCCACCCTGGGAACCATTTATTGGATGACCAACACCTCTGCCACAGGTCAACCCAAGTGGTTCGCTACGTTTGGTGACCTAGCAAGGGTGCCCGGGTTCTTGGGGTTATGTTTGTCCAGGTCTTGATGGCGGGTGATCTTCTCGCGTATGTGACGCATGTTTGGGGGCGATGCCTGGAACGTTTCGGTGAGACCCAAACGGTTGCATTGGACATTTCCAAGGCCTTTGACCGGGCTTGGCACCGAGGACTTGTCAACAAACTGCCTTCTTATGGACTTCTCGTATCCTTGTGGATTGCCGACTTCTTAAGGGAGAGGTCAATTCAGACGGTAACCGATGGTTTCACCTCTTCCTCACACTCGATAAATGCTGGCATCCTACAGGGATCGGTTCTGTCTCCGACTTTGTTTTTGTTGCACATCAACGACCTCTTGTCATGTGAACCAATTCATTGTTACGCGGACGACAGTACAGTTCATGATAGCTTTTGTTTGACAAGCCCCCAAAGGGCTCACAAACTCCAACAGCTCGTACGGCTTTGAAGCAAAGAATGAACGGTTACCTCGAGAGTGTTTTCTCTTGGGGTAAAAATAATCTCGTTGAATTTAATGTTTCAAAGACCCAATCTTGTCTGATTACGTCTAAAAGGGATCGAAATGAAAATCTAGTCTCTTCCAACGGAAGCAATCTTCCGAACAGGCCCTCCATTGATATGCTTGGTGTAACCCTAAGTGACCAGCTCAGGTATGGGGGCTCCATCGAAGCCAGAGTAAAGTTAGCCCCCCAAAAACTGGGCGTACTGTACATGGCCCGCAGATACTTTAAAAATACCTGAAAAATACCCTCGACTCTGTGCAAAAACGGGCGGTCCGTTTGATAGATTCTCCCATCTTAACAGACGGATTGCAATCTTTAGAGCACAGGCGTCGGGCGGGAATGCTATCCTTGTTCTACCGGTATTACAATGATGCTCCGAAGAACTAGCATCATTGATCCCTTCGGCACCGGTGCATAGTCGGGAAACACGCCAAACGCGTGCCCAACATTTGTACACAGTTGACATTTGTCACATGAGAACAGGTCGTTTCTTCGACTCGTTCTCGTGTTCAACAGCTCGGTTGTGGAATGATTTGCCAGCCTCTGTGTTTCCTACTTCCTACAACATGGGTCTCTTCAAGACCAATGTTCATTCCTTCCTCTCCTCAAAAAGATCCTTCACACAGCATCCCAGATGACATAGGCCCTGAGGGAAATTGTTTTCCTCAGGGCCTCCTGTGTGGAGTTAATGTAAAAAAAACATTCCTCTTCAATCACTCTATGTATTGGTAAAAACCGTATGAAAATTCGTTGCGTACTTTAAAAGATTAACAGACATATATTTTGAGCAACTTCATTTTATACTATGTAATGATAATGATGATGATGATACAGTAAGGATATCTTCTTCTTAAATGTGAATATTTCATTGATGGGTATAACCTTCAAAAGTTACTATAAGAGTTATTCCATTAAAAATTAAAAAATGATTTTATATTTTTACCTCATTCTTACTTTTATTATTATTTTTAAGACTAAACTTTATTTATTTTTATTTGCTACATTGCTTGTATGGAGTACCCTGAAATCAAAAAAGTTTAACATTTATATAAAATCTATTTTTACTGAAACATCCATTAAAATTAGAAAATTCAGTATATCATTATTGCATTCATTAGAGATGCCGTTAAAATGCGCCATCACATTTGATCCGACA
Source organism: Limnephilus rhombicus (assembly GCA_929108145.2). Taxonomy (NCBI): domain Eukaryota; kingdom Metazoa; phylum Arthropoda; class Insecta; order Trichoptera; family Limnephilidae; genus Limnephilus; species Limnephilus rhombicus. Next base: position 7,575,234 of record OV815275.1, on the reverse strand, counting down.
TTCACTCATTAGTGAAGCTTTTTATTTATCAGTGCAATGAAATTCACAAATCAAATAATGTTGGAAATTTAACGGCATGAACGTAAATAATGTTTTCATTAAATAATTATTGTGACTGATTCGTTACATGATGGATGTTTCCTATTATTGGTAAATATTAAATTAAACAAAACCCACAATTGTTCGCTAAAATATGTACAACATGGATTGTAAGAGGTTTTATGCTGCTAATACCATAATTTATGTGATGGCACGATTATTTATTAATTTTTCTTTAAAAAAAATTATGATATTCATATAATTATCAACGCGAACACCTTTTTCGTGGTTTAATTAATAACTGCCCGCACTTTTTTTCCTTTACAGAAAATTCTATATAAATTTTGTATTAATTATCATTTAACTCAAAAAATTTATTTCCAGTCTTTTTTTACTAGTGTTTGTTAGCTACTAATTGGTAAAATTACTAAGCGATTTGATGTTTGAATGTGGATGAAGCAAGGCGTGTTTGCCTGATAGTCATAAAAATACCAATGAATTATTTAAGATGAAAAATAAATCAGCTCAACGTTATTTTTTATTAAATTAAGTACATATTATTTAAATTAAGTTCGAACGTACAATATTCTTTGGTAAAATTATTATTAAAAAAAACTGAATACGAACAAAGACATGATATACCAAAATCATTATTATACAACTCTGTAAATGTATTATCTGTTCGTGCTATATTGTGGCTTAAAATTGCGATTCAGCATACATCTCAATCTGAATATAATAAACTAGTGGTTCATGTTCATAATACAAGACTAACTGCAAATGATGGACTTATAATTCCCAGATACCTAAATAAATACGGTCAAAGAACTCTAGAATACCTTGTTCCAATAATTTACAACATGTTACCCAACGCAATAAAAAGCTATATATTGAGTTTCAGAAGGAAATGTACGCTGAAAAAATGGTTAAGTGAAAGAATTTTTTTGTACTAATTTCTGTTATTTTCCGCTATTCGTTTTAATGTTTTTTCCATTATTATTTTCTCTTGTCTTTTCTTTTATTTCTTTCATTTTCTCTGTTCTGTATTTCTTATAAATTTTATTAACAATTTTTTTTTTCATATACCTGTATATTTTATGTACCTGTCTCTTCGACTTGGTCGAAGACCTGTCAAAAGAACCCGTTGACAAACTGATATCAATCAGTTTAACGGGACTTAATTTAAAAATGTAAAAAAAACTGTAAATAAAAAAAAAAAAAAAAAAAAAAAAGCTTTCAACATTTAAATTTTGTTCGCGTATTATATGTGAGATTGGTTAGGTTCGCATTCGCAGACTTGGTGGGTAGCAAATGTCAAAATCCTGAAATTATCCCACCTATCTAATCGTCCAATCCTAAATGTTGCAATGAAAAAAGACAATTGTTGCAAGAGAAGTACCCAACTTTGGAGAGGTGACAGCGTGCTTTTGCTCAGTGTAAATTAACATTTCAGACTGGGCGCATAACCATAATCTGGAGACCAGTGAGGCCCCATCTGTAACGGTGAGTCCTTTTTTCCTTTATCCAATCTGGGCTTATATTATTTTCCAGAAGCCGACAGACACTATCCATGGAGCTTGCGAGTGTATGCACATTGGTCCCATATAACTTAGCAAGCAATGTAATTTCAAGACTGGTCCTTCGGGGATTGCATAGGCTTTCGCATAGGAGTCGCAGTTTCGCGACACCAAATTCATTAAAAATAGACGGATTACAGTGGTCCAAGCAGGTGACAAAATTGACACCATTTTGAGTTTTTGCATTTTATTTTATGTTATTAATTTTAAAATTATAATTTAAAATAATTTACGCTATGAGGTAGATACCTATATACATATACGTGGATTGTTATCTACTTATGTATGTATAGACTTTATGCAATCATTATAATGTACGTTCTCAGTCTAATCACTCTGTTAAAATCAGCAATGACAACGAGCATCCACAACAATCACCGCCATTTTCAAACTGTCGTTGCTCCATGACACTGACTTGATCACGTGACAGACCTGTATATACTCTAGTTGAACTTGGTTACCATACTTTTCCGTAACCGTCCCTCTCTTAAACCCTTTCTTAATAGGACAGGTTGTATATAAACTGATGACATCCATTTTCTTTCAAATCGGTATAGACTACACTTGTTGGATTATCTGTTTAGGGATTATTGTGTATCTACACAGTGTGAATGTTGTGTATATGGTTCGGTAGAAGGTATTATTAATTAATTCTAAGCTCATTGTTCACACAAACATGTGGGTCTGGTATCCCTTTGAGATTTATGCATCGAGGGGTGTATTTTGTTATCTGATGGAGGCATCTTGCCAAAAACACACCACAGGATCATTGATTTAGCAACTTAATATTTAACACGAATATTATGGAATAATGAACATTTTAGACTTATTATTAACTAGCGGAGACTCATGAAAAATCGCAACAAATACTTCAGGATCATTGCCTGTCGAAAGAAGCAATATTGTCCATGCAAAATTGGTACCTAAACTTTACGTTGAAAAATTACGACGTCTTTTCAATGGCAATATACGTTATATGTATTAATCAAACAGAAAATAAATATTTATTTATTTATTTACGCCCTAGTGGGCTTTTACCAAGATAGATAATAACAGTTAGGCAGGTATGTAGTACACAATATACAATGATTATAATAATAATGAAAAATAACATTAATTAAAATTAAAATCATACATTTCATTAAATTAATTATAAAGATTTCGTTTTATAACTAATATGGAATCTGCAAACATGTCTACAATATTCCCAAATTTATTGCCAAAATAATGTAATGTATTTATAAGTGTATGAGCTTCATAGTTTGTTTTAAAATTGTCACAGATGAAGGTAGCACTTTGCCTCGTATTTCTGGTCGGTACGTAAAATTTTATTTTGGCGAGAATTTCAGGATTGTCAATGCAATTATTAATGATTCGCCTATCGGACAGCGTAATTAAGTTGAGTTGTTTCATCAAAAGGACATAGTTAATATTTTCAATTGGAATATTCAGCTTAAAGTTAATAAATCTTAGGAATTTGTGCTGTACCCTTTCTATATTGTCTGAATGTATTTTATACAATGGGGACCAAATGGGCGAATTATACTCTACCTGGCTTCTTACTAAAGAAGTGTATAATATTTTCAAACACTCTAGTGACTTAAAATCACTTGCTGTTCTGCATATAAAACCAAGCATTTTTATAGCTCTATTTGTTATTTCATTTACGTGTAGAGTAAATGTTAACTTTTCATCAAATATAACACCTAAGTCCCTGATCTGAGCGACTGGTGTCAATATTACATTATTTAAAGAGTACTCATAAGTTATATGACTTTGAATTTTATGAAAACGAATCACTTGGCACTTTTGAATATTAAGAAATAGCGAGTTGATCACACACCAATGAAACAATTTATCTAAATTAGATTGTAAAATATGGCAATTCTCTATATTACGTATCATTTTATATATTTTTAAATCATCAGCGAAGAGCAAAACTTGTACATCTTTAAATATACTAATAATGTCATTTATAAATAATAAAAAAAGAATTGGTCCAAGGTGAGATCCTTGGGGAACCCCACTTGTGGCTTCGAATATATAAGATTCTACAGAATTTATTTAACACAAAGCTTTCTTTTACTATGATAACTATTAAACCATTTCAATAAGGTTCCTTTAATGCCCATCAAACTTAGTTTATGTACAAGAATATGTCGCCTAACTTTATCAAAAGCTTTGGAAAAATCAGTATATATAGAATCCACTTGTAATTAATTTTCATAAATATCGTATCGATTATGAAAAGGATAACCATTGAAAGAATAATATACCCGTATATATGAAAGGGCTGTTAAAGTAGGTCAATGGACTTAGTTTAGTGAAATCAGGCACACAACTAAGAAACTGTCAAGCATTTAAACAACAAAAAATACGAATTTCGATTCTTAAAATAATCATTAAACGTAAAATAATGTTGGAACCTACTTACTTTTAACCCTACCTACCTAGTACCATATTACATTGTCTGTTAAACAAATATTTAAAGTGGCTTTAATTTAGGAAATTTAAAGTTCTTTGAACTGGAATGTACTTAGATAATCCATAATTTTAATGAGTGAAAAATTGAAATGAAATATCTATAGCGTTTTGAAACAGAAATCCTATTATAAAAAAATGGCGTGACCACTCGATGCAAATGTACACCTATTTTATTATACTCTTTTGCGCCCACGGGGCTTTTAAATTTGGCACATAATGAGCGCTTTTATTATTACCGTGAAGATCCACGATTACGGAACCGTGATGGCACAAAAAAGGCAATAAACATATATGTTCCTTAAGTTTATTACCTTTTATTAAAAATGAGATGAAATATTTCTATTGATGAGAGTGATAATTCATGGTGGAATTCCATTATAATATATTATAATAAAACTAATTTAAAACTTTATTCCACTTCATTTTATTTGACCGTAACCGGTTTCAACTCGTTAGAGCCATCTTCAGACTGTTACAAATAATTCTTAGTCTACGGTTTATATATACAACATATTGGGGAGGGGGAGAGTGGTGGTCTACGAGGATTTTAATCAATTATAATAATTATATTGGTTCCTAAGTCGTTTTAGACTGTCGAATTTCTAAATATTTTGGTTATTCCAGTAAGCTAATTACCTTGGGTTTGTAGGTAAAGGAGAATTGTCGAATGTAGCATCACACTTATTAGAAAATAAACACTCGTTTGATAAAGACAGAGAAGTTAAAGTTCTCCATATTAGCAATATAGGTCATAAACTGGATAGACTAGAATCTTAAGAAATTACCCGCTTAACTAAAAAAATAGGACCTAACTTTGTAATGAATAAGCAATTAGAATCATTTGCTAAGTCTCCGCTTTTGTATCCATTGTAGTTTTTATAATAATTTCCAAATTTAAATATGTGTTTAGTTTATTTAAACATGTATCCTTTATAAAAAAGGAACCTTGCAATGAATAAGCAATTAGAATCATTTACTAAGTCCCCACTTTGGAATCCAGTGTAATTTTCATAATAATCTCGAAATTTAAATAGGTATATAGTTTAGACCATTCCTACTCCAATATAAACATGTATCCCTTCAAAAAATAACTTTGTAAAGATAAAGCAATTAGATTTATTTGCTAAGTCCCCGCTTTTGTATGCAGTGTAATTTTCGTAATAATTTCGATATTAAAATATGAAATTAGTTTAGAAGATTAGACCATTCCCACTTCAATGTAAACATGTAACCCTTCAGAAAGCAATAAAAAATACCATACTTCATAAATATAATAACGATTTGACAATAAAATCAGGTCATTAGTTACTCATTTTACTTGAAAGGTTCTTTCCCTAATCATCATTGAAGTGAGCTACAAACCCAAGGTAATTAGCTTACTAGAATTACCAAAATATTTAGAAATTCGGCAGTCTAAAACGAATTAGCAACAAATATAATTATTATAATCTATTAAAATCCTTGTAGACCACCCCTCTCCCCCTCCCCAATATGTTGTGTATATAAACCGTAGACTAAGAATTATTTGTACCAGTCTGAAGATGGCTCTAACGAGCTGAAACCGATTAAGGTCAAATAAAATTAAGTGGAATAAAGTTTTATATTAATTTTATTATAATATATGAGTTGAAATACACAATGAACGTAGGTCTGTTTCCTCCAAAGCAGAAAAGTTATAATTTTGTTGCATTCATCTCTCACACAACGTGGCGTCTCCATAGACCTCTACAATAATAACAGCCGTAACGATAATTTTGAAAGTATGGAATATAGTTAAAAGGATAATATTGAAGTGTGAGTAAATTCTCACCTGCATCTCTCTCATACGTTAAAAGAAAATGAAACGCCATTCCCATCACCGTAACTGAGCCGTAAGAAGATATATCTGGAAACACACACGTATTTTGTGTGTCTCATATTTTGTTTCACCATTTTTAATAAGTAAGAAAGGGTTGCAACATTATAGCGATAAGGAACGTAATTTATGATCATTGCCTTTTTTTGCCGTCACGTTACTGTAAACGTTGGTCGTCACGGTAATAATAAAAGTGCTCATTGCTTGCATTTTATACACAGGGGTTGGTAATTGGTAATATTTAATTAAATGAAGACCATATTAGCGAAACTCAATAAAAAATCTTAAGACAGAAAAATCAGAAAACGATATTGACACCTCTGGAACTCGAACTCAGGACCTATGCATGGCAAATGCTCTACCAACTGAGTTAAGGTGGCTATATACAATTCGGTCACTTTTAACTGTATCATACTTCGACTAAAAACCACACACATTATCTTCGTTTTCTATAACGCATATATTATAAGCTGCTATCTTTATATATGATTGCAAGATTCAAACCCGAACCAAATGCTATCTAGGTAGTGTCTGGATAATTTTTTATCCATTTTATTTTTAATATGCGACATCTATTGACTTTTCTGCAAATCTAGAATGAATATTTATTTTTAATTTTATGAGTAAAACCACAAATTGTAATATTTAATTATATAAAGACAATATTAGCGAAACTCAATCTAAAATCTGCAGAAAGAAAAATCATAAAACGATATTGGCACCTCTGGAAGCCATGTATATATATATATATGTCTTATGAATATTTTAATTAATCGTAAACATAATTTATAAACGGGACCAAATCAAACAGAACAATGAATCAATCATTCCAAAGGCGGATTAATTGATAGAAGAGGCGACACAGTGATATTACAGTGACTCCGTATGGAAATGCTCATCTCCGGGGCACAAAGGCAAGATGCTGAATGGAGCGATTAGGTTCGGCCTGTCAAAGGCAGCAGCAACCGTCTCAAACTGAAGGAGACGTTAAGGTATTAATGCATATTATTATTGCGTCTAATCTAATGGTAATGAACGTTAGCTTGCAGTTAGTTATTAATGCTTTCGGATGCAAACTAATATCATTAACTTATCTAAATATATATACTTAATATCTATATATGTATTTTTTATTTGTTTATTTATTTTAAAAATGGTACTTGTTATAATATTACTGATCAAGCAATGCTTCTTTGAAAACTAAAAAGACAGAAGATGACATCATGTACGATCTCCCGCTGGGACTAGTAATGAATTTAAAAAAATCGAGTGCAGTTTATTAGCGCAGACTAAATCCTATAGATGTATGTGTTTGCGTCTTTTTAGTGTCGTTTCCGTTTCATCGAGTTTCAAATCACAACGGTGTTTAAGAAGTGTCACTTAAAAAAAATAACGAATGCGGTTCACACGCGGTAGAAGCGAAACTTTACCAAAACAATCCCAACAATACTTGAATACTGAGGTCATAATCAAAGCGACCAATGAACGCAGACCTAGCGTTATTTCGGTTTCATATCTTAACCAATAGGAAAAAAATGAGATCGTAATCAAAACGGTCAATGAGCGCAGTTGACGCGTCGCAGGTGCAGTAATCGTCAATTCCGTTTCATCCGAAATCCAAATCGCGTTGGGGCTACAGAAGTTTCACATTAAAAACTGGGAACTGTGGGCAATATCAAGAGTTGTAAACGGAAAAAAAATTGTGTAATGTTTTTGTATTTTCCACTTCTATCAACACTATCAGATATATCAGACATCCTATTGCATAATTTTTTGCAAGGACTTGAAAGAGGTTTGTATTATAGAATTGAACAAACTTGAACAGTAAACAATTTATCTATTAAAAAATATATATAATATCAGACTTTACTAATAATGCCGCCATTATTACCAGTTTGAAATATTAAAAGGCATATTAATTATTATCGTGTCGGAACGGTGTAGAAATATTTCAAGGACGGGATAAAGGCCATAAGTCATAAAATGACCAAATACAATAAGTGGTGACCCGACATTTGATCCGGCGACATTTGGTCCGGCGACAGTTGGTCCGGCGACAATTGATCCGGCCTGATCCTTAAGAAGATTTTTTCTTCAAGTAAGTATGTAAAGAGGATGTACGGCCGTACAACCAAAGTCGATTTACTTATATCTGAAGGCATCTTGAGTGAAAATCCGCTGTAAAAATATTTTTACTAACAATAATTTCGACTCTCCGAAGAAGCATGCGGCAATACAAAATACGACATACTTATACGTGCAGTCAGTTTAACAAAAAAACCGTAAAAGATTCCTACTTGCGTATAACTTTTTTATCTGAAAATCACACTAGAGTCCCAACTGCTCTCAACCGTCTCGAGCCAGTGAGTGCCAATGGCATCTCCAATTTTGGTATGGTGTGATACTGAGGGTAGTGGGGAGGGGAAGGAGATGTGGAAAACGTACCTGGCTATTCAGATCTAGTCACGTCATTTCAAGTAATCCGACTAAACCTACATATACTGTACACCAGCGAACAAATACTAATTAACTAAATTTTTTTATATTTTTATTTTTATTTTTTAGAACTTATCTTTTTTTTTTATTTTTTAAACTTATCAAAACACAAGAGTCCCAACTGCTCCCAACCGTCTGGAGCCAGTGAGACTATGGCATTCCTAATTTTGATATGCTGTTAGGCTGAAGATAGTGGGGAGGAGAAGGATATGTGAAAAAATTTCCCGGCTATTCAGATCTAGTCACCAAACACGCCTAAAGCCATTTCAAGTAACGTTTCAATTCGGAATGAATACTGACGAATAGCAAAATACGACATTCTTATATGTGCTACAACTACTTAAGATTTAAGAGGCGGATATGTTTACCGTCGCCCCGGGAACCATTTATTGGAATAACCAACATTCCTGCCCAAGTGGTTCGCTACGTTTGGTAGAAAAAAAAACCTAAAAGATTTTTGTACTTGTATCGAATTTTTAAGTTACTTTTAAGTTTGCTCGTCAATGACACGGATGTGTCGAAACCAATGGCAAAAAATTTAAAATTTTAGTAACAAATATACAATGAAAATTAAAACTTTTCAAAACGAAAATCGTTAGTCCTACACACACAGTGAAAAATGGCTTCGGTCGTATATTCACATAATTATGCCTGGTAATAATTTTGCTACTATGGACTGATCCAAAAATCGTAAGTCGATTTATGACATTTTTTCAAAAGACGTTATAAAATAGTTATATTAAAATTCAAAATAATAAAAAATGATATTGGTCAGTAATTTTTGTCTTCTAAAAACGATTACTAAAGTGTGATCGTACTTTGGTAAAGAATACATTATTACGAATAGATATTTTGAATATCAAGCCAAAATGTCTGAATTCAGATTAATTTCGATTCTATTCCCGTCGATCGTCTGACAGTTGCACCCCCGGCATATTTATATACAATATTCAATCGGCTTACCTACTTACCTGTACCTACTTATACAATATATAACTAAATGTCCCTGAAGGGGTGTGTAGAAAGGTTGTACTGCCTGATTACAAAAATACAAAATATATTTTCTTTTAAATGCATCAAGGATAAAACTACTTGTCTATATCGAGCCTTTGAAATAACAAGGTTCCATCTGTAAGGTAGGGGTAATGTAATGCGATGATGGGATCTATAGAATGCTACTTTAAAGTTCATTTATAGCATGACGTTTTTTTTTATTTTTTTATTTTTTATTAATAATTTTTTTTTGTTACATACATAAAAATATAACAAAAAACATTTCTTTTGATTCGAAGTAAAAAAAAAAAGGAACTATAAAATTAAATATGTAGCTTAAAGATAAACAATATTACAATTTAACAAAAAAAAAAGATATTACAATAGTATACATATATGTATGATAACAAAAAAAAAATCCCACATAGGCATCGCCAGTTCGTGGGTATATTTAAGTTTTTTTTAATGCAGTTAAGTTACAACATGGCAAATTAAACTTTAAATTAGTAAATTAAAACATAATTATGGTTTAACATATTTATAGAACAAATAATTCCGTATTTACAAAACTAAAGTTAAGAAAAGAAGAAAAAATATATATATATATGAAAAACAAAAAAGGTTAAATAAAAATTAGGATTTGTAAAGTTATAACAGGTATGATGTTATAGCAGGTATGTATTTGTGTCATTTGTAGTTACCCAAGTCTTTATTAATTTTTTGTATATGCTGTAAGAGGATATGTTTTTAGATTTAATTTCTATAGTCTGATACAGTGCATTATAGATTTTTGGTGCAATGAAAAAAGCATGTCTCTGCGCAAGCCTAGTTTTGCATTGGGGAACCTCAAATGCATTATTTACTCTACTGCTGGAGCGATTTTCGTTTTTTGTAAAATATACATTTCGTGAAAATATATATTTCAGACATTGCATACAGTAGATTTTTCTTATATCTAAGAGTTCAGCTTCTTGGAATAATTGCAAGGAGGGGTAGGTAACATCTTTATGCAACATAATTTTTATTATTAATTTTTGAGTAATTTCTAGTTGCTTAATATGGGTATCATAAATACCCCCCCATCCAATTATTCCATAAGATATTGATGGTTGCACCAATGCATGATATACCAGTTTCATTCTTTTAATATCAACTATGTTATTTAATCGTTTAAAAATGTAAGTCAAATACCTAAGTTTATTTACAAGGTTTTCTACGTGATTTGTCCATTTTAGTTGGCTGTCTATAATAATTCCTAAGTATTTAACTGTGTTCCCCGAATTCATTTCTATACAGTTAGAACACAAAACAGGGTTGCAAGAATTTTTGTGAAACCTTATATTTAGGTGAGTTAAGGGTGCCGCCCTTTTGGTATTATAGAATGGAATATACATAGTTTTTTCACAGTTCAGAGTTAGGAGGTTTTGGTTTAGCCATTCATGTACAATGGATGTGCACTTATTTGCGTTTTCAGGGACTTCTTTCCATGATTTACCATGGACTGTGATTGCAGTATCATCAGCATACGAGAATAGTTTTCCCGGAATACTGATATTACACAGGTCATTGATATAAATTAGGAACAATAAAGGACCGATAACTGTTCCTTGTGGAACCCCATGTCTCACATATTCTGGTTTACTAATATTATCACCAATTTTTGAACATTGTCTGCGATCAAGTAAATAATTTGTTAATAGTGACAGACAATTATTTTTAATCCCAATATTATTTAGTTTTCTGATCAGTTTATTATGATTAACGGTATCAAATGCTTTTTTTAGGTCTAAAAAGATTGTTAAGCTTTTCATATTTAAGTCAAGATTGGTGTATATATTTTTTGTTAGATTAAATAAAGCGTCATCTGTACTAAGACCTGTTCTGAAACCATATTGATTTGGGGACAAAAGTGCATTTGATTCTAGAAACTCTAGTACTTGTATTTTAATAATTTTTTCTAATATCTTCGCTAGTTGGGATATTAGCGATATTGGTCTGTAATTGTCTAGTTTAGAGATTGATCCAGATTTATGTATCGGTACAATATTGGAGAGTTTAAATGCGTCTGGGAAAACGTTTTTTTCAAAACAGGAATTAAAAATGTGTTGTAAGGGCTTCGAAATGTGTTGTTTAATAGATTTGATAGCGATGGCGCTCAATTCATCTGGACCATTGGCTGTATTTGTGTTAAGATTGTCAATGTGTTTTATTATTTCAGATTCGGTAATACGTTTAAATTGGGTTAAATTAGGACTATTTTCAGAGTGTTCATCCATTTGAGTGTGTTGATATATATGGTTTTGAAATGAGGGATTGTTATTTATTATATCTGAAGCAACATTTGTAAAAAAATCATTGAATTTATTTGCAATATTTCTTATATCCGTTATGACTATTTTATCATCTGTAACAATTTTTTCAGGGATTGTTTTTACTTTATGTTTTCTATTAGTTATTTCATTTATGACTTGCCAGGTTTTTTTAGAATCATTATCAGCTGTTTGTAATTGTTTAGTATAATACTCTTGTTTACATTTTTTTATAAGAATATTGAAAAAATTTCTATAAATGATGTATTGCTGTCGTAAATTTTCATTAGGTGGAATGTTTTTAGCCATACAATAATTCTCATGATTTTTGTAAATTTTGTACAGTTTGTTCCTGTGTTGGCTTGCAATTATCAAGCCACGCGTGATCCATGGTTTAATTTTTTTATGTTTGCTTCTAGGTATTGGTGTTGGTTCAAGACTATTCTTGATACTATCATTTAATATTGAATAGAAGGTGTTTAGTGATTGATTTGGGTCATCATTGGATAAAACTGAGTTCCAAGTTTCTTTTTTTAAAAAACTGTTTAGGGTTTGATAGTTAATTTTATTTTTTCCCAATTGTTGGGCTTTAGTTGTATGATGATACTTTAAGGTACTGTGACCGAAAAAAGTTGGGAAATGATCGGTTATATCAATTTTTAGGACAGCTGATTTGGGTATACAATTTTTATTGGTTTTAAGAAATATGTGATCAAGACAAGAACCGTATCTGGTAGGGCTATTTATATAAGATAGATATCCTTCGCTGTATATAACATTTAGATATTCATTTGCAATTGGGCTCAGGATGGAATGTTCTATGTTAATATTTATATCCCCCACGATAAATGAGAAATCTGATTGGTTGCAATTATTTTCGTTTATGAAATATTTTAATTCTGTGATAAAAGATTTAGAATCTAAAGAAGGGGAGCGATAAACAGCAATTATAGAGTATTTTTTATTGTTTAGCTTGAATGATAAATGTATGGCATTTGAAAACTTAAATTTTGGGATGTTTATTATTACATCAGTTATTTTATGTGCACTATAGAAAATCGTTAGACCGTCATGCGAAGTATGTTTAGAAGGAAGTGAGTAAGTATTATAATCAGAGATGGAGTAAGGGATTAGTTCACGCATTTGCGTTTCCGTAAGTATAATAACATTTGGTTGAAATCCTAGAGAGTTAAGGAAAATACAAAATTCATCAAAATGTTTATGAATACTGCGGATATTTAAATTTATTATGTTGAAGTCAGTATTTCCTTCACTTATGTAGTTATTTAGTTCTGAAGTATCTTCACATACCTTTGTGTCTATTAACGTAAAATCATCAGTGAGATCCATTTTCACAGAGTATAAAAATTCTTCCTTTTTCTTGTCCCAGTATGTGATTAATGCAATGGTATGTCGTTTGCATCTTTTATGCGTATTATAGGCGAGTCGTCGCCCTTTCTAAGTAAGATTTGTCCGTCCTTCGTCCAAACATATTTGTATCCGAATGCTTTTGTTGATTTGGCTAACCATAGGAGCTGTTTATTTGCTGGCGTTAATTTTTCATTGATGAAGATTTTCTGTGTTGACTCCGAGTACTTCATTTCTTGAGGGGTAAGTATTCCTTTAATTTTTTTTTTGTTTAATTACCTTATCCTTTGTCTCTTTTGAATTGAATTGGATGGAAATAGTCCGCTTGGCCGGATTGTTATAGTAGTTTACCAAAGAATTATTTTTTAATAGGTCGCTGCAGTCAAGGGCCGACATCAGTAGTTCAATGGGTTTTCGTACATTATCATTTTTCTGTACTTCGATTCCTTGTATTTCGATAGAATTTTCAAGCGCGCTCTGTTGGATGTGGTTTACAGTTAATTTGAGATTTTTTACCTCTCTTTGCAATTCCTCGATTTTCGCTTCATTTTTTTTTTGGTGATCATTTGTTCTTTTTATTTCTTTCTCAAAATCATCAATTTTGTTTGTGCAGAATTCTACGCTCTTAACTAAGTCTTGTATTTCGTTTTTAATATCCAAAAACAATTTATTTATGTCTGTCTTTATAAAATTTCTTAGTTGAAGGTCGATTCTATCACTCATTGTTTGTAGTAGTTGTTCTTTGAAGTTTTCAAATTTTTGATCCATATCATTTTTAGGGGGCATTTTTTTTTTTTTTTTTGGTCCTTGAGGTTAATTAGTTTTAAATATTGGATTTGTTTGTTTGTTCACAAATGCCCCATATAATTTATTTTTTTAATAATTTTGTTGTATTGTCTATGACAGAAATGACACTTTTTTGCATATTATTTAAATTGTCTGTGGTTTTTAATGTCTTGTTTCGTTTTTTTAGACGAGATTTCTAGATATTCTAGATATTCAGCACTGCCACTACCAAATAAACTCACTGTATTTAACGAATCACTGGTTTTTAGTTTTTTTTTTGTGTTTTTGTAGTGTTTTTTGCTTAATTGTCACTTATTTTGCAATCAAAATTGGAGCTGTCAGAGTTAGGTGTTGTTCCTTAGCGGTTATCCATAGATGAAGCAACAGATGGAACCTTTTTATTCCAAAGAGTCGATATGCTGTATACTTTAGCACGTAAGTACAAAAAATCGACACTGTAAGTACAAAAATTAATAAGTACAAAAATTGACGCAGTAAACAAATACGTTTTGATATCCATTTCAACTTATTAAATGCAGTTTTTGAAGTCGGTATTGTGTGTGTATTTGTAATTATTATAATTTCGGTGGTCCAACTATTGATGTGTTGACTGTCGGGTCACCTTTAATTCATACGACAAGTATCTTTTAAGATACAAAAGACCTACGTTTCATAATAATGACATTAAAACAAAATAATTTTTTTTATTAGAACATCTCCCTTTTTATAACTATTGAAAGTTATTCCCATCAATGTAATATATTATTGAAGAAGAAGATAACACTAACAATCTAAAAGAAAATATGAAAGAGAACAAGACACAGAAAAATAAAAAGATGCCGGTCGCAAATGGGACTCGAACCCAGAACCTCTCGTCTTACCGGGATGACCGCCTTATCCAATTAGGTCACTGCCACCTCTTATCAAACCGTCATATTTTTCAATCTCATATTTCAAATTTTAGAATTAACAATATTATTTTTGACATTATTCCATATTATTAGCAACTATTTTTTTCATTGGAAACAATCGTTCTAAGAACTGGTTTAGGACTTAGATAGTGTCTCGGATAAATATATCCCATTTTACATTATTTTTTAATATTTTAGAACGATTGTTTCCGATAAAAAAGGTAGTTGCCAATAATATGGAAATAAATAGGGAAAACAATATTGTAAAATTTGAAATATGAGATTGACAAAAATGATAATTTGATATGAGGTAACAGTGGCCAAATTGGATAAGGTGCTCATCCCGGTAAGACGAGAGGTTCTGGGTTCGAATGTTGCGACCATTACCTTTTTTTTACTTTTCTGTGTCTTATTCTCTTTCATACTTTCGTTTAGATTATTAGTGGTATGGTCTTCTTCAATGATAAATTATATTTGTCTGTTTAAAGCAGAGGTTCCCAAACTTATTTTTCTCGTAGACCCCTTTCAAAATTTTACTGATTTCAGTGGACCTCCTGCTGCCACATTTTCGTCAAAAAATGTGAAGATTAGATCTAACGATAGAAATTTTCGTCGCGGCTGAGTTCCAATCCTAAATTCGGAGTGGTAAAATAAAAAGAAAAATAGTGTATTTTCTTGTGTTCTATTTATTAAAAATAATATAATTGCAAACGTGGGGGGGGACATATGTAATTGTAGATGACTCAAAAAAAGATTTTTATTTATTTTTTATTTATTTTTGATTGTTTTTATTGTTTTTTTATTGTTTTTTTTTATGTTACCAAAGTTATAATAAAAAAAATGTGACCGACCGAAGGTTCGGTTTCGGTTTCAGTTTCGGCAAGTTTCGGCTTCGGCAGAAAATCGGCCGAACCTTCGGCTGAACCGAAGCTCTGCATTCGTGAATTATCGCGCGTCGTTCGGCTGACTTTGGGTGAGTTCGTGGCTCGTGTGTCACTTGCTATCATCAGCTGAGTTTTCCGGCTGGTCCGGCGTGATTGTGTTGTGAGTTTATGTTTGTAATATAAATATAAATTTTGTTTTTTGTATTTCTTCGGCATTAACTATGTAACAATTTCTAGACATTTTTGTTTTGAAAAGTTTTAATTTTCCATGTACATTTGTTACTTTAATTTTAATTTTTGTGACCGGTTTCGATACGTCTGTATCATTAACGACATTTTAGTTTTAAGTTTGCTCGTTAATGATACAGACGTATCGAAACCGGTCGCAAAAATTAAAATTAAAGTAACAAATGTACATGGAAAATTAAAACATTTCAAAACAAAAATAAATTTTGTTTATTTTGTACCAGTTATATCTAAAAATAAATTATTATTTTTTCACATACTTCAATTATCGATTTTACACAATGAATGAGGTCCTTCCTTTAAAATGTATTTAAGTGTTGATTATTAACAAATTTTTGTTCCAAGAAGTAGTTGACATGTTTTGTTAATTTTTATGTATTTTTTTGTTTCATAGCAGTAATATTTAAAAAAATCACATACTTTAATTATTGTTTTTTAATTTATTGCATTTAACACGTGTTTACCTACTGTCTGTATAAGTGTAAAAAATAAGCTAATTTTCAGTAAACAATAAATTTTTAACATTTCTAAAAAAGTTTCGGTTTCAGTATCGGTTTCGGTAGAATGTCCTGTTTCGGTCGGACACTAAAAAAAATCAATTTGTGTTCGTGTCGTACCGCTTGGTAAACTTGAAACGCATCTTTTTCTAAACGACTTTTTTGAATTTGTGTGCACTCTTCCTCAGAAAGCTTTTAACCAAACATTTTAAAATTGTGCAAATACCATTTTTATATAATTACGCTCTAAATATGTTCACCGAAATTCGTAGTGATATCATTGTCAAAAGTATTTTTCATTGCAAAAAAATGGCAAAAAATCAATGTTTCCTGTTCAAACGGTTCCATGACAGTTGGTCCGGCGACATTTGGTCCGGCGACAGTTAGTCCGGCGACATTTGGTCCGGCCGACAGTTCGTCTGGCTGACATTTGGTCCGGCGATAATTCTTCAATCTCCTTCTCCTCCCCACTACCTTCCGCATCACACCATACCAAAATTGGGGATGCCATAGTCTCACTGGCTCGAGACGGTTGGGAGCAGTTGGGACTCTTGTGTTTTATTCAGATATAAAAGTTATATTATATGCAAGTGGGAATCTTTAGCGTTTTTTTGCTAAGCCGACTACACGTATTTCGTATTTTGTGATTGCCGCATGATACTTCGGAAAGTCGAAATTATTAGTAAAAATAATTTTACAAAGGATTTTCACTCAAGATGCCTTCAGATATAAGTAGATTGACTTTGGTTGTACGGCCACATATCTTCTTTGCTTACTTTAATTACTTGAAGAAAACATCTTCTCTACTTTCGGCCGAACCAATTGTCGCCGGACCAAATATCGCCGGACAAATTGTCGGCCGGACCAAATGTCGCCGGACCAACTGTCGCCGGACCAACTGTCGCCGGAACAATTGTTCAGTTCACCGTTTAAACACCTTTAAAAAAAGTATTTCCTTTTTTTGGGAGAGTAAGTTTACATAGAAGAGACACATGTTCTTAAATTAAATTCCAAACCCTATTGATTTGAGATAAAATCTATGGTTTTTTAACCAACAACAAAAGATAGCTAACTGTTGGTGAAAAACGAAGGCTACCGTCTAACTGTGCCAGTGTCATTTCATTCCTCTTTACAAAATTAATCATTTTATATAGATAATAGTTTTAAAATAGTATTGTAAATTAGTGTAATATAGTTTTTACTTGTATATTTGTTTTCACTGTAAGTATTTGTGTTATATAATTGGTTCTTCGGAGCAGTTAAGGTAAGATTTTTTTTTTGATTTTTGTGCTGTAGATTTATTCGAAAATGGATAAAGAAAAACCACCTGATCCCCCAGATGATGGTTTGCTATCTGAATCCTCGGGTGTTACAAAAAAAATAATCGCGGTTAATATTCCGGAGGCTTCGGACTTCGTAACGATTACGTCAAAAAAAAGAAAAATTGCTAAACCAGCAGATAATAGAAATGCAACAGATTTTGAACAAATACATCGAAAAACACCCTCCACGCAAAACGACTCCCTTCCAAATAATTCTGTTTTACAGGATGTAATTCCGTCCACTTCTTCCTCGATTTCAAGTCTAAGTCCAGCAAGCCCTTCAACCACACCCGCCTCACTGGTAAACAATACTCCTTCACAAATGTCACGTCTGTATAATAATCTTGATAGACCACCTTACATTACACACGTGACTAAAATTTCAAAGGATGAAAAACAATCAAATTTATACGATGTGGACTTTGGACATTTTATGTTTAAAAATAAAATCCACCCTGTCTGGAATGGAGTAAAATCGGTTGGGCGTAACCGTCTTTCTGTTGAATTCAAGACAGCGGCTGAGGCCAATAGCTTTGTAAAATCTGGTGTTGCCAAAAAAAACTCGTACAACGTTTTCATACCTACATATCAGGTTACAAAGTTAGGTGTCACAAAAGGGATCCCACCGCATTGGTCGATAGAGGACATCTTGGAAAACATTACTGTTCCTCAAGGTTTCGGAAAAGTTTTAAAAGCGCGTCGTCTAAATTACAGGTTTAATACGGGAAACTCTGTAGAATGGAGACCCTCCCAATCCGTTGTCCTAACATTTGACAGCAAAGACCTTCCACAAAATGTTACTATGTTTAACGTCTCTCTACCAGTAGAGCTCTATGTGTTCCCAACTGTGCAATGCTACAAGTGCTGCAGATTTGGACACACGAAGAACCTCTGCAGATCAGAACCCCGTTGCTTCAAGTGCAGTTCGTCCCATAGTGGCGATTCCTGTGATAAAACAGAGGAAAATTATAAATGTTTAAACTGCTCCGGTACCCACATGTCCATCAGCAAAACTTGCCCTGAACTGTCAAGGCAGCGCAATATTAAACACACAATGGCCGAGAAGAGCATCTCTTATGCGGAAGCATCAAGAATGTTTAACAAATCCATTCCATCTTATTCTGAAGTAACTTCCAAAAATTCTAAAAAATCCACCCCTTCTCAACCTTCTTCTTCTTCATTTAGAAAAACTGTTGAAAGGGTCGTGAAACCTAGAGTTCTAACAAAAAAAAATAATGCTAATCACGAATCCCTTCTGTGGTTCCCTAATGGACAAATTCCTTCCAGTTCAAATTTCAATTCTTACCTAAAGTCATCTACTAAAGAACAAAATTATAATATAGACCTTAACTCTACACTAATCACCTCATTTTTACATATTTTACAAACTTTAAATAAAAACAACATTCAAATACCGTCCCACGTTGCTAAACAAATTACTAATATTATCAACTCAACTAGAAATGGCTCCTCTGATGAGGATTCTTCAGTGGAATTGTCATAGTCTCAGAAATAAGACTGAAGAATTTTTAAACACATTACACTCAAACTCAATTGCAGTGGCTGCCATCTCGGAGACGTGGCTGGAACCGGATTCTGATTTCAGAGTCAGGGGATACCACTGCCTTCGAGACGACCGTCAAGATGGAAAGGGCGGCTCCGCTCTTTTCATTAAAAAATCATTACCCTTCTCCCCTGTAGATGTAAAACCAATTGGTTGTCCTTTTCAAGTGACGGCCGCAAAGGTTTTTGACACTACAATAATTTCTTTGTATATATCACCATCTAATAAACCTTCTAAATCAATCCTAAAAGCTATGTTTTCCAAGGTCACTACCCCTTCTCTTGTTCTGGGAGATTTCAATGCCCATCACGGATTATGGGGAGCTCACAATTGTGACAGAATGGGCAGAGATATTGTTGATCTACTAGATGAACTAGACTTTTGTATTATCAATGATGGTTCTCCTACTCGTCTTCAGGTGCCTGGTCAGCGACCCAGCATGGTTGATCTTACTATTTGCAATTCCAACATAGCCGCATCCCTGTTATGGAAGGTTTTGGATGACCCTCATGGGAGTGATCATTACCCCATCCTCATTGAATCCTCAAATATTTATCATTCCAACAAAAATGTCAAGTGCAGTAGTCGAAAACCAAGGTTCTTAACTGCCAGAGCCAATTGGAATGACTATTCAAATCATACAAAGTTCTCTGTGCAAAATCTGCCCTCTCCAACTACAGAAAATGTTGCGGAATGTTACGATTTATTTGTGTCTGCAGTCATTACGGCCGCAGAAAAATTTATCCCCATTAAAACGACACGTAGCAAAGGGAAACCTCCCCCAGCTCCTTGGTGGGATATTGAATGCTCAGACGCAGTAGATATGAGGAAAAAATATGCGAAAATTTATTCAACAAATATGAATATGGAGAACTTCCTTCAGTATAAACAAATTGAAGCTAAGACCAAACGTCTTCTAAAAAACAAAAAACGTCAAGGCTGGAAAAAATTTTGCACATCATTATCTCCCGAAGTTCCTCTTTCAGTTGTTTGGAATTCAATTCGCAGGTTTAAGGGTTCTCACGTCCCAACGGTGACTCGACCACTCACTTCAGAGTGGGTGAAGGAATTTGCCGATAAACTAGCTCCTCAAACTGCAAGTAATTTTAATGAAACAGAATTCACATACTCATTTAAAACACGGGGTTGGATGGACACCCACTTCAATTTAACGGAACTTAGGGAGGTCTTAAACGATCTCACAGACTCATCCGCTGGTGTAGATGGAATTCCTTATAGCTTTATTAAAAACTGCGACGTTACCACACTAAACTATTTTCTTTCAATTATAAATCTGATCTTTGACTCCGGCAAAATTCCATCATCCTGGAAAACTCAAATAATTGTTCCCATTCTGAAACCCCAGAAAGACCCTAACTCTGGACTTTCTTACAGACCTATAGCTCTGTCATCTTCCTTAGTTAAAATAGCTGAACATATGATTAAAAGACGTCTAGACTGGTATGCAGAAAATGAGAAAATTCTTCCCAGCTCTCAGTTTGGCTTTCGAAAAAGAAAAAGTACGATCGAAAGTGTGTCCATCCTGACTTCTGATATCCAGTTAGCCCTGGCCGATAATGAATTCCTTTTCGGTGTTTGCCTTGATGTGTGCGGAGCTTTTGACAATGTTTTATTGGATGTTTTATTTAATAAATTATTAAAAATTGGCATCCCTCGTAAGCTTTCTAGTTTTATAATTAACCTCCTTCTTACCAGGAAAATTCAAATCCAGGTGCTGGATTCTCCTCCACTGGAAAGAATAGTAAACAAGGGTTTGCCTCAGGGCTCCGTCCTTAGTCCTATCCTTTTTAATATTTATACCTTTGACCTGCATCGGAGTATGCATCCATCTTGTAAAATACTCCAGTATGCGGATGATCTTTTTATATATATTTCAGGACGAATTATTTCTATTCTGGAGGATGTGATTAACATTTGCATGAAAAACCTTGACACCTGGTTAAAAAATCACGGCTTAGAAATTTCTCCGTCCAAAAGCAATGTTATCGTCTTTTCCAGAAAACGTGTTACTCCGCGTGTAACAGTCCAAATAAATAATTCAATTCTCCCTATGCAGGTACAAATAAGATTCCTTGGGGTAATTTTAGACTCTAAGTTAACATGGAACCCGTATGTTAATTTAATCATTAACAAATGTCAAGCTGGCCTCAACACTTTACGTGCCGTTTCACGGGTCTGGTGGGGAAGTCATCCATTCACCCAAAAACTTTTTTATAACGCATATGTTAGGAGTCATTTGGATTACGCGTCATTCCTCATTGAACCCACTTCTAAAAAGAACCTCGCAAGGTTGGACCGTATTCAATTTCAATGTTTAAGATTGATTATCGGAGCAATGCGTTCTTCCCCAATTAACGCTTTACAAGTGGAGGCTGTGGAGGCTCCTCTTCATTTCAGAAGACAGTTCTTGGCTGACAAGTTTTTATTTAAATGCTTAAGACTCTCTAATCACCCACTGAAAGACAAAATTACTGCACTCACTGCTCAAGTGAAATCACTTCCATATTGGAGGAACAAATCAATCCCTCTTCTTGTTAAAAGCCTCCATACGTACTGTTCGTATAAACCCCTCTTAAATCCATCAGACAGACTTCCTTTATATGCCAACTCCTTTCGTATTCATTTGTGTAAACCAAATATTCTTTTTTCTCTCGGCATAATTAACAATCACGAAGCTCCAACAAAACTTATCCAAATTTTAAATTCGAAATATTCCAACTGGAAAATTATTTACACAGATGGTTCCAAGTCTCCCTTATCAAACCATGTGGGAGCGGCATTCCACTGTCCATCAGATCAAGTCGATAGAAAAATTAAACTTCCAAAAGAGGCTTCCGTTTTCACTGCTGAATGTATAGCCATTTTTGAATCCCTCAAATACATTGACGATGTTAACATTGGAAAATTCTTAATTCTCTCCGACTCCCTGAGTGCACTTCAAAAATTAAACTCTTCCCCTTTCCATTACCCAGAAGACGATTTCTGTGTTGGAATTCGCACTTTAATTCATAAATTAACCGACTCTGGCAAGGAAATCGTCTTGGCTTGGATACCTAGTCACTGCGGTATCCCTGGAAATGAAAAGGCCGATTCATTGGCGAAAGATGCCATTATTTCGGGGGATATTTTATATAAATTTTTAAACACCGATGACATTTTCATAAAATTGAAGGAAAACATGATTTCCACATGGCAGAATCATTGGGAAGAATCTAGTCAATCAAAAGGATATAGCTTTTTCACAATTCAGCCAACGATTCCTTCAAAACCGTGGTTTTCAAGACTTTCTTTTAACAAATTCTCGACATCATCCATTTGCCGCATGCGGATAGGGCATTGCTGCCACAATGTTCACCTGACAAAAATTCATATTAAGAATTCTGCGATGTGTGAATGTCGTCTTGGTGAAGAGGATCTCAATCATATTTTTTTCAGTTGTCCTTTAAATAATTCATACAAAAATTTCTTCCCTCACCTAATCAGTTCGGGTATATTGCCTCCCTACAACATTGCATGCCTGTTATCTTCTGTGAACAAACGCGTGTATAAAGTCTTGGCTAATTTCCTGAATATTAACAGCATCAATTTGTAACTGTAAGTTAAGTTTCATGTATTTATTTATTTATTTTATTTTTTACACACAATAAATTGTGTCAGCATATCTTTTAATTTCCTTGTTATGTTAATTAAAATCATCTCTTTTTTAACGCACCAGATTTAAATGTCCGGGTTTAATTTTCCCCACAGGAAAAACTAAACCCTTTCACACACTTCCCAAATGATCATCTGGTCAATCCACGTTATGCAATTGCACTATATGTATTATAATTACAAAACAATACAAGAACAACATGTCAACCTACCAGAGACCAGATGGGAAAATAATTCACCGACTCCAGATATTTTCATATCAGAGGGTTCGGCTCTGTGGAATTCCTAATTGAACCTATAAATCCTACTGATCCCTCAATATAAATATTTAAAAAATCTTTTGTAATCCTACATGTATTTAAAATTACCGATTTTTGCATTTTTATGTATAAATTCTTTGACAAATCTAATACGCCTAAATTTTGAATCAGAGACCTAGGTATAATGCCAGTAGCCGAAATAACAAATGGTAATATTTTTATATTCCGAGAATGCCAAATTCTTTTAATCTCATTTCCTAAATCTGTGTATTTTCTAATTTTTTCAGAAACAGTTTTTTGAATATTACAGGAATTTGGAATAGCTACATCAATGATATAAGTTATTTTTTTAATTTTGTCATGTAAAACTATATCAGGTCTATTATGACTAATTGTTCTGTCTGTTAGTATAGTTTTATCATAATATATTTTATAAAATTCATTTTCTAAAAATGAATTTGGTTCATATTCATAATATGGTACTATATTACGGCAGTCAATCAAGTTATGTTTAATTACCAAACTTTGGTGGATTATTTTTAAAACCTGATTGTGCCTAAATGTATACTCGGACGGCGCTAATATAGAACATCCCGATATAATATGTTCTATAGTTTCCGGAAAAGCCAAACATTTTCTACATAAATCATCAATTTGATTTATATCTTTAATTATATGCTTTCTATAATTTTTAGTATTAATGACTCTATCTTGAATGGCAAGCATAAATCCTTCTATTTCTGCGCTCAACTCTCCAATACTCAACCATTTGTTTGACGAAAGTTTGTCAACATACGTTTGGTTGAGATAATTGAAGTGTTTTGCATGAATAATTTTATTTGACCAGGAATCTAATAATTCCTGGTTGGTATTTATAAGAATGTTGGCATTCTCGTCATATAAATTTAAAGGTGTAATGTTTCTATCTGCCTTACAAATTATTTTGTGCATTTCTGAGCTATTAGCTTTCCTATGGAAAAAATTTCTAAGCATTTCTACCTGATTGTGTTTCAAAGATGTTATTTTGACTATACCTCTACCTCCTAAATTTCTAGGTAAATTAATTCGTTCTATTGCTGAATTTGGATGATGGCAATTAAACTTTGTTAACGTAGTTCTAATTAATCGTTCTAAACTATCTAAATCTGTATTGGACCATTTAATTATGCCAAATGAGTACGTTAATAAAGGTATTGCCCAAGTATTTATTGCTTTTACTAAATTTTTAGCAGATAGATTGCATTTTAAAATTTTTCTGATCCTAGTTTGAAATTTAATTCTTATATCATTTTTAATACTAGTGTGATCTAATCTATTCGATTGCGGGTATCCTAAATATTTATAAACCTCATCCCCTTTCATACTTTTAATTTTGAAATTTCTAAATATACCCTCGTCTCCATCTACAATTTTGCCTTTCTCTATATGGATCGTTTTACATTTATCTAAACCAAAAGTCATTTTAATATCATCTGAAAAAATTTTAACTACCTTAATCATTTTTTCTAAATTTGATTCAGAATTTGAAAATAATTTTATATCATCCATATATAATAGATGTGAAACTATACTACTCTCTCTTGTATTACCCTTAATTTTTATTCCAAACTTGCTTTTAATTAACATTTTAGACATAGGATTCAATGCTAAGCAAAACCAAAGAGGACTCAATGAGTCTCCTTGAAAAATCCCTCTTTTTATTGAAATGCCCGGTACTACTATTTTCTTACCTTTTAAATTTACTAGTAAATCTGTATTCCAAAAGGACATAATATTTTTCAAAAAGCTAATTATAATTGGGTTAACTTTATATATTTTTAATATTTTTATTAGCCAGGAGTGCGGGACACTATCAAAAGCTTTTTGATAATCTATATAACAAGTATGTAAATTACGCTTTTGATTTTGAATTTGTTTTAAAATTACAGAATCAATAACTAATTGTTCTTTACATCCCATATGTTTTCTGCGACAACCTTTTTGTTGTTCAGATAAAATATTTTTTTCATCCAAATGAGTATATATTAAATCTGTCAAGCAAGAGGTTAAAATTTTGTATATTGTCGGTAGACATGTAATGGGTCTATATTGAGACGGATTATTAATATTTTCGCTTTTAGGTAACATATAAGTAATGCCCTTAGTTAGAAAATTAGGAAAATTTTGAGGTTGTTTGACAAGTTTTGAAAGATTTTTTGCAAAAAGAGGATGTAAAGTAGTTAGACGTTTGTACCAAAAATTATGTATCCAATCGCAACCCGTGGCTTTCCAATTATGAGTATTTTTTATAATTTTGGCTAACAATTCAACCGATATATCAGAAAAACTCATTTGTTCAATGTCTGAACAATTGAGTTCTTCATTTTCTATCCATGAACCTGCCTCATTATGTTTTATATCTTTACTCCAAATGTTTGTCCAAAAATCGCGCATATCTGATTCAGATGGCAACGGAATATTATTATTCGAAATAATATTTTGTTTATCATCAAGTTTGGAATAAAATATTTTCTCATTTTTTTGAAATAATCTATTATTATTTCTTTTATTATACGTATAATTATATCTTTTTAATCTACTAGCTTTTACACCTAATTTTTGTTTTAATAAATCTAATAAATCATTGATTATATTTTCATTATTATTACTACCAATGTTATAACCAAATTTTCTCCCAATTTCATCTACATGTCTCAAAATATTTCTACTTCTATTCCCATTTTTATATTCAATTACTCTAGCTATACTACTTCTTAAAAATACTACATCATTTTCTAATCTAATCTGCCATTCTGGTTTACTATAACTATATGATCTATCATCAGAGGATGTTAATTTAACTCCTAACCTAGTACATATTGTGATAGCACTAGCGTACACTAACGTATGAAGATCTAAAAAACTAATATCGTCAAATATTATTTTTGGTAAAATTAAATTATTTAATTCAGAAATTAATTTAGATAATTTTTTTGACGTATGCAATTTTGGTAATTTTGGTCTAACTGTGGGCTCTATATCTATATATCTATTTATATTATTATGAAGCAAGTTAGCTAATTCTATTACATTATCATCTAGTAAGTTTAAATTTGCAATGTTGATTTCCCTAAGATTATGAATAGCGTCTAAGTTATTTGAATCTACTGTAATATCATTAGATTCTTCTACTAGAATATTATCTAAACTGTCTTCATTCAATGTATCTAATATAACATTACTACTCGTATTAATTTGTTCTAAATTATTCTCTAATTGCAATCTATCTCCTATTTCCTTTTTTATCTGATTTAATGTTACTACAGGGATTAAATTATTTTTGAAAATTGCCCTTTTTTGGTCAGCTAATCTTTGTTCGTTTACTTGGGCAACCGGATAATTTTGTGAGAAAAGTAAATGTAATTTTTTCCTATACAATAACATATCTGTTTCTAGTTTCGTCACATAAAAATATGAACGAACGATGAACATATTGACATCGTTCGTCCATTTCATTCTCTGCCTAGGAATACCTGCTTTTGTTTTTTGGGGTCTCAGATTATCAATGTTCATCTGTAAAGATGACATAATCAACCCATTTTCATTTCCGTTGGTTGAAAATGACATTTTGTCACCGTTCAAAACAACTTGGAAATGATTATTATTATTATTCCTACATTCCAGTAACCAAGCAACTGTCGTCGTTACCTAATACTGTCATTTGTCAACAAATAATTTTCAATTTGACCAAATTAAATATTTTAATGTAAACTACCCTTCAATACTACAAATCTATAATAAATATTATATTTTAGAATAATGTTATCAAAATAAAATATATAATTAAATTTACCTGCAAAATATATTTCAAAGTAATCTCAAAATACTGTTGTTTACCTTGGTTACTGAAGCCCTCACAAAAGGAAAAATTTTATATCGTATTTATTTATCTAAATATCCTACGGTTGACTGGCAGTTTATTTATTAGGTTATCTAATATACTTATTTTCAAATATTTATATGTTTTGGGATCAAAGCTAATTCTTTTCTTTCTGATACAATAAAAAAATCAGAGAGCCAAAATACAAGCAAAAGTCGAGGCTAGCGTTGCTAAGCAACAATAATTTGTAATAATTTTGCGTATTATTATTATTATTATTTGTATAGTATTATTATATAATGTAGATAGGTTCTTGTTATTAAAACTAAATTAGTTAATATTAACCAAAAATTACACTCACAAAATTACACTCACAAAAGCATTCACTTGACACTGGCCAGAACACTCTTTTGGGGTGAAGAGCCATTAAAAAAAAAAAAAAAAAAAGATAAAATCTATGGCCTCCAAAATGCACATAAAAGCGTGATATTGATCGTTAAAACGTCTGATAATGATGTTCAACGTATAGTAGCTAAAAAAAATCGTGTTTTCCGAGGAAATTCTTCGAAAAATTCACAATATTTTCTTATATAGGTGTATAAAATGACCTCATACACATTTCGTCTACACCAATAAAATTCAAGAAAATCATAAAAAACAACCTAGTCCTGCATTTCCAACCTTAATAGAATTAAATATCGAAGATGCAAGTTTTTACAAGTAACAGTCGCTGACCTTAAAATTCCCTACTCTACTTAATTAAGGGAAGTGTCAAGAAAGGAAATTATTGCTAAATATTAAAGCTATATGATCCATAAGTCGGCCTAAATGAAAAAAAAATCAAACTCTTGGACCAAAAAAATATCAAAAAATTTGTTTTTCGCGCTATATATTAGGATTGCATGAGAATAGGAGCTCCTAAAAAAAATTGCCAAAAATATGAAAATTAGAATCTTAAGAAAATGTTTTTTAATCTTAAAATGTTTTTTAATCTTAAAATGTTTTTTTTTGTTAGTCTCAAAACGAACATTTTACATTAAAAAAAATCAACTAAAAAATAACCGAAAAATTTGGATTTTTTTTTTCTCCCTTAATTTTTTTGAGTAGTGTATTATCTGCCTACATTGATGGGTAAAGCCAAGCCAACATTTTTGTTCATAACTATCGAAACCAAATAAATTATTTTGGACCTCCACCTACAACTTGTGAACTCCCATTTTTTTATCACACCAACGTAGACCCCCGTCGAGTCTCCCGTGGACCCCTGGGGTCCACCTGGACCACTTTGGGAATCACTGGCTTAAAGGGTACATTGACGAACTTAAATACATTATACTAACTAAAAATGAAGGATTCTTAAGTTTACTAGTTTTGGAGAGACAAACAAACTTTTTTTGGCTCTCCTGAACGATTGATATTTTATTGACTTAAGACCTTTATCCCGGCCATCATAGAAATATTGTTATGTATTTATTGAAGCAGAAAAAGAACAATGAGCCACGGTTTGTGTAATATTTTAAATTCTGGCTAGGTACCTGCGAATTCAAACAACAAATTATTGACGAGTGAATAAATATTGATACACGGTGCGTTTAAATTAATGATTGTGAGAAGCGTGCGTGTGAATTCGGGCTAAAAAAATACTTTTTTTTATTTTATTTTAAAAAAATAGTATGGCGGGCTGTAAGAGTGAAAAATTGTCTTTTTAATGTACAAACCAATTTTAATTTGAGAAGCGGTGATGGGTACCACCGCTCCGTAAACAATTAATTGGATAAACAACACCTGGGTATCTAGCATGGTCGATCGATATAGGTTTTATCGAAAATGTCGGTAACTTGTCATCGCTCCCGAGCACGACTGCAGGCCGTTAACGAACAAATAACAGTTCACGTAAAATAAAGTAGAAACCCTTAGTCGTTGTGAACTGTAGTTTGTTCGTTAGCGGCCTGCAGTCGTGCTCGGGAGCGATGACAAGTTACCGACATTTTCGATAAAACCTATATCGATCGACCATGCGAGGTGCCCTGGTGACTTTGCAGGGGTGCCCGGATTTATGGGATGAGGTTTATCTAGGTCGTTTGACTACCTCCGCCACCTGTGCAGCGGGCCGGGATCGGGAGAGACTGGTTGATGGAGAACTTTTGAACTCTCTTGCCGGACTCTCTCGACCCATCGCCTTTCTTGATGGATTCATGCGTCTCTAACTTCTGGACAAATTGGACATTAGACATGGTCATAAATTCTTATCACATATCTTTTTCCTCCCCAGAACTTCCTTTTCTTAAAAAGACCCAAGCAACCTTGCGACCTTTCACCAGGGTGTTACTGATAGTATGTGCTACTCTGCTTTATTTTTACTTGAGTTTTACAACATAACCCAAATAAGGTTATCACAGATAGTCCTAGTGGGAAAAAAATTATATTGGATATAAAAGATAAAAGCAGATATTGTCAAAAACAAACCAAAAAGTATTTTTTTCAGTTTTCTCTCACTCGTTTCATTGTCTAATGCCATTTATTTTGTATCAGATTTTTGAAATGACTACACCCAGAAAATTTCAAAAGATCGTGCAAAGTCTTTCTGACATCTTATATACTCATAACGACGAGACCGTGCACTTTTTTCCCCATTTCCAACAAATAATGTCTAATAGAATAAATTCTTAATATTTCACACTGACAAACAATACTTCACTTACACTAATCCAAATTCCATTAATTCTGCACCTAATGGTGCAGAAATGAGCAAAATATACAAAAAAAATCAATTTGTTGTTAAAAGTTACGCGATCGTCTGAATTCAAACGGGACTGGCAACAATAATAATTATTCAGAACAATCTGGCGTCTCGTCTTACGAGAGAGCGCCCAGCAATGTGGATGGGAAAATGAACTAATGCAAACAATAGCAACTTTTAATTACAAATGAACCATAATGAGGAAAGCAATGACAGCTGCCATTCAACAAGAAAGCTGCTCCGGCATGGTATTCCCATCCCAGTCACACCTCACAGCCGCCCTCGAGCGGGATAGGGACGCAAGAACTACCGAGCAACAATTGTTTCCTTTTCTCCGCTGTCCGAACGACTTGATTCCTCTCTGGGTGGAAATTTCAGTAAATATTTTCGAAATATTTTGAAATTATGAATTTGCCTTAATTATTTCGGAAGTATGGCTTACAGGTTCTGACATGAAAGAAACAGCACAGCCTTATCTTTGTTAAATCAAAACATGAATGATAATGACTTGAAACTCAATTATTGTGGGTAGATGTATTATTTTTTATTAATTTTTTTTTTTAATAAATTTTATACAATAATTAATTACATAATACATGTATTTGATGTACCCCCATAAATAAGCAGGGCTTGTGTGTATGGGGGGTGTTATTACAGTGGTTCAATTGATTATTTTTTATTCATTTCAAATTATCAGTATAATTTTTAAGCTGAGTTTTAAATTTTTTTATGTTACTGTTCATGTTTCTGCTTTTTTCAGGTAGTGAATTAAATTATGAATTATACTTGTCCTATTATGAATTATACTTGTAGATATTTATAATTAAGTGAAATATACATATTTGTTTAGTTATGATCAATATTGAAATATTATAATATTATGTTTTAGATATTAAGACTTATTCAATATTGAACGTAAATTGTTTCAAAAGGATTTGAAACAATGTTTCGAAAAAAAAAATCATAATCATAAAGTTTTGATTCGAACCCAGAAAGAATTTTAACAAAAAAGTTAATAAACCAGAAACCCAAAAGTTTCTAAAACCAAATGTATTGATTGATTCCACAAAGATTCGAAGGCAAAAAGTTTCGAAACAAAATGTTTAGAAAATAATAGCAACAACGCTTCAACCGGAAATCAATATTTCTAATTATGTATTGCTTCTAAACCAGAAATATAAAAAAAAAGTACGAAACTTTTCAGATTTCAAACTTTCTGGTTTTTAAACTTTCTAGTTTTGAAACTTTCGATAGACAGACATAGTTTCGACGCTTTTTAGTTTACGTTTAAAGTTATATATTTTTTGCTAGATTTGATATAATTTTTTAAACCGTTTATTACTATTTAGACTGTAGATAAAAGTCAAATAGAGACATTTTCCCAATATCGCTCACTATTAATTTAAATAACATTTTATTTTTTATTGTTTCTATGTTCCCGATGGTTATCTCCGTCACCGACAGCACGGACTGTTTTATCTCTCGGTTTGAAGAAGTAACTTGCCAATGGTCATGCCAGTCGGGAGAGCTGTCTTGTTGTTAAATAGAATCACTTCGACTATCGATATGTTTAACATCAATGAAACACAATCCAAACGGCAAGCTTTGTTGCTGTCAGTCTAAATCTGTTTATCTCATCCAAAATATTTTATCTTTTAAAAACGCTTTAAAATTGTAATTTCGAAATGATTTACAAATGAATAAACTAAATTGAATTGAATATTGACTTTTGAGTAACCGAAATAATAGGTGAACTCGTAATGCAATACACGGGACACAATTCGCTGTGCGCTACACAGTACACAGAACACAATGCCTAGTACACACTTGCATCGTGTCAATTCACCCATCACCACTGCCATTGATCGTTCGCTGGGTATAAAATCATCCGTTATTTGCACCGACCGACCGGGGGTAATTTCCAAATCAATCCAATGCCAGTTCATAAACACCAATCCAAATTCTGACTTTAAGACAGGCGTCGATGTAACAAAACCTCACCTCTAGTTTATACTTTTGTTAATACCATTTACCTACTCACTCTTTGATGTTCAGGAGAAAATTTTTCCAGCTAAGTATTTTTGTAGCAACGTTAAAACACGATACCTTTATGGTGAATTTGTATCACATTTTTACCATTTTGAGAACAGCACCATGATGGTATTAATATTTTAAACAATCTTTAAAAAAAAAATCACTTTTGGGGAACATACCCGTCAGTGTTTTTTTTTTATTTTTTTATTCCAGTTAAAAGAAAATTACATTTTCACTCATTGAACTAGAAATAATTAAACACATTAAGATAAAATAAATAAGTCAATACAACTCTATTCTATTTCATTATTTTGTTTATCAAGAATAAATATAAATAATTGTTTTTTAAATTTACCCAGCTTCTTTTCGTTTTTAATGTCATTTAGGATGTAATTATATAAGTTGCCCCCCTCGTAACCAATGGATTGTTTACCATAGTTAGTGTGGATGGTATTTAAATGTATGTTATGTAAAGTGTTTATGTATTTGGGACGTTTTAATGAATTCTGTGTTTGTGTGTACGAGATTATTTTGTATTTTGTATATAAGGAGACATGTATTGTATTCATATAGTTTTCTTAATGTTAATAGTTTTGTTTCCATATATAATTTTTGTGGATGTTCTGGGCTTGTAATGAAATAGTTTTTTGATTACCTTGTTTTGTATTATCTGTAATTCATTTATGTGTGTTTCACATGCGTTTCCCCAGATTTCAATCAAATAATTTAAATGTGATTGTACGAGACTATAATATAAACCTATTTTTAATTTATTTGGCAACAGATATGATAGCCGGCTAAATACGCCAATTAAGGGGATGATTTAATCTTTAATACCTTGTATGTGTTGTTTAAATGTCAAATGCTGATCAATGCACAACCCAATGTTAATATAATCATTAAACTAACAGTTAAAAACCCGCTCCGCGGGTTTTTGCTGCTAGGCTCTGCGGGTGGCTTTTAGTTCTACTTCGCCCAGTTTGAGTGTTGGTGACCATTTTATAAATCCGATAGGAACTGGTTTCAAAAATAGCCAATTCCTCGGATCCACTGTGATCCAGTGACAGCTAGTCACCGAGACAAAGTAACCATGACAAAGTAACCGAGACATGCAATGACACCATATGTAATATATATTGCATATAGCCGCCTATGAATCCTAGTACTTATACCCAGGGAATAAACGTTCATATGCGAGCTGCTAACGGAAGTAGTGACATCTTTTGTCTTTTTGAATTAAAAACCGAATTACAACTGTAGCTTTGCTTGAAATTTCACGAACACAGATGTTGTTTGGGGCGCGGCGCATAAGGCGTGGCGTCGGACATGCAATGGAAGTCTGGTTCTGGATTACAACCACGCAGATGCAAGCGTATTAATACTGTTTGATAATATAAAAATAATAAATCTAAAAGAAACGGAACAAGACATAGAAATATAAAAAGGTCTAAATTCAAATGATACAAGAAACATAACAAATCACAGAAATATAATAGGTTACGGTTGCAACTGCACCCTTTCTTACCGGGACAAAGCCTTAACCAACTTGCCTTGTTCTATTTTATGTTTCATTTAGTTTCATTAGTATTATTATTTCATCTTCTTCTTTAGAAGTACAAGAAAATAAAACATATTTTTGAGTGCAACCAAAATAGGTGATTTCTTAATATTTCTATTTTTGAGAGTGATATTTCATGGTGGAATTCCATTATAATATATTATAATAAAACGAATATAAAACATTATTCCACTTAATTTTATTGGACCGTAATCGGTTTCAGCTCGTCAAAGCCATCTTCAGACTGGTACAAATATTTCCTAGTCTACGGTTTATATACACAACATATTGGGGAGGGGGAGAGGGGTGGTCTACAAGGATTTTAATCAATTACAATAATTATATTTGTTGCTAAGTCATTTTAGACTATCGAATTTAGACTCTTATCGAACTTATCGAAATCTAAAATGATCTAAAAGTTACGTGGAGCTAATGTAAAAAAAAACGAATATGCTTTAGACCACACAACTGAAATAAAACTTCTGCTCCATCTATATGATAGGAAGAGAGAAAGAAAATGTGCGCGCGCACTGCTCTCTCTCTTGCTCCTACAGTGTGATACAGACAATAGGCCTGCACTGTGTCTTAGATATACGAAACGTAACTGGCTATGAGAGAAAGAGAGAAAGAAAATGTGCTCGCAGGTCTCTCCCTTGCCCCTACAGAATATACGAAGCGTACTCCCTCTCAAGTACCGTTCGCCTCGCTTTTCGTAACGCTCTCATCACGCGTTCGCCAGCTTACTCCCTAAGTCAAGCGTGCGTGAAGAAGTTTTACTTCAAAAATAGAGCGCAGTTCACACGCGGTAGAAGAAAAATCCTAGGGAGCCTTGAAAAGTGAGCTCAGAATCAAAGCGGCCAATGCGGTAAGGTTTCATTCTATCTCATTCTCTCGCAGGCTGAAGCGTATAGATATATGGTTTTGTCTCTTTTTTAGTGTAGCTATTTTTAGTTTCATGGAGTTTTAAAGTTTTTACTTCAAAAAATTTAAATTTTCTAGACCGACTAGTTAATGCCAAAGTTTTCTAAAGTTCAAGCAGAGTAAATATTTCTAGAATTGATAAAGGCCATTGTTTCCGGGAAGATATTCATTTCCATTTAATCTCAATTCCCGACAGCCTGTTACAATTCAGAGTATAAATAATTATCGACGATAAATCGTACCGTCGACTTGAAATACAGTTGTCGGTTACTGTGTACGTGTATAGACGGTGTGTACGTGTATAGACGGCGTGTACGATGTACGTGTATAGACGGAGCTTGTTATTTCCAATTTTAATTAGTTTTGTGGAACCGTTGTTGCTCGTTCGATAGGTCTTGTTACATGTTACAAAGGGGGCAATCGTTGTGTTGTTTTACTGATGCGTTGGGGTGGTTTATTGGTTTTCTTTTTTATTTTATTTTAAATTTCCGGTAACGTGCTGATTTTTATTCGAGTTTTTTCGATTCGTATTTTTTTATACAAAGAGAGAATTGTCGGACACTTCAATAGGGTTTTGATTTGTTTAATTATCGGATTGAGAATTTCCTATAATTGTAACGTATTTTTATTGAAGTGAAAACTTCCTTAGCACCGTTGTGATTTTAAACTCGATGAAACGGAAACGAGCGACACTAAAACTAGACAAACCCAAGGATTTAGCCTGCAGAGAATGAGACCTTACCACATTGGCCGCTGTGATTTTGAGCTCATCTTTCATGGCTCGTATTAGTTGAAATTGTTTGAGTGAAGGTTTCACTTCTACCGCGTATGAACTGCACTCGATTTTTTTTTTTTGAAAGCCACCTGTTATTTGTAATTGTTTGCAAATCTGAATAGTCAGGTACTTGAGTTTAGATTTTCACTGCCAAGAGTATTATCGCAATACGACATAACATCCAAAAATTAATAACATTATCCAGGTACTTTCCAACCTTCCTCTCCCATCGTCGCACAGTGTACTCTAATTATTGGGGATGCCATAGTCCCAATTGCTCCCAACAGTTGAGAGTCTTGTGCGATATTAAAACAAAAAAACGAGTGTGCTTTAGACCACACGACTGAAGTAAAACTTCACTAACTTATATCTCCCTCTCAACTTCCGTTCAACATTTCGCCTCGCCGGATCACACTTTTCATAACTCTCGTTACTCATTCACCAGCTTACTCCCTAAGTCAAGCGTGCGTAAAGGCCCGACGGTTCGCCTCGCCTGATCATACTTTTCGTAACGCTCTCGTAACGCATTCACCAGCTTACTCCCCTAGTCAAGCGTGCGTAAAGAAGTTTTAATTCAAAAATATGAAACACTGAAATTACTCATTTTATGTTCACTTGGATTCGAATATTTGTGAATCAAATTTAGAATTATGTAAGAAGCAGTGCCAGAAAAAGAGTCAACAAGTATTGTTTGATAGATTTAATCATATTCTTTTGAATTACTTCTATTTGAATTTCAATATTCGTGAATAATGCAAATCATGGAATTGGAAACTAACCCACTTTCGGCATCCAATCAAGCTGACACTCAACAGATAGACTCTGTGTTAACGACGCGCGACGGTGCATTCTGTCAACTTTTGGTGAAACTCACGCACACACACGCGCATACAAACGCATTTTTACTACCAGCAGGCCCAAGAAACGGCACAAAGGCATCTCAAACGGACGCAAAGATCGAACTGAAGCAGCTACCAAGCCGGATCACCGATTGTTTTTTGGGGAACTGAGTTAGACGCTAGTGCCGCCATATTAAGAAGAGTAATGTCCGCGTCGCCTAAATAGTACCTCGTATAATACTAAAAAAACTTTATTTTTATTTAGGGTAGTTTTTTTACAATTTTAACTACCCTTCATTTTTGAAAGGGTTAGGAGCAAGTCAAATTTATGTGAAATTTCAATATTCAAATTGATTAGGTATCTTATCAAATTGAATCTCCCCTATCGGTGGCAGTATGTGAGCGTCATTAATAATCATGTTTGCCATATTCGATGTGCCATTTTGCTGGATGAGATTAATTTACAGCGTCTTGTTATTTTGTGCTGGAGCGGGGTGAATTAGAAATTTTAAGTCCGTATAATGTCATGAATTAAGATATTAAATTATCAGAATACATTGTTTAGGATACATAAATTAATAACACCGGTGTCATGGTTAGAGCAGAGTTCTAATGACGTCGGTCTGTGAATAGAAAAAAAAATTGAGGGCAGTTTGTAAATTAATTAATAGTTTACAAACTGTTTTTTTCGATAATACCGCGTGTACACGGTATTATCGAAACTTTACCAAAGCAATCCCAACCAATTCTTGAATAGTGAGGTCATAATCAAAGCGACCAATGAGCGAAGACCTCGCGTAATTTCCGTTTCATATCTCAACCAATAAAGTGACATCATTATCAAAGCGGCCAATGAGCGCAGTTGATGCGTCGCAGGTACAGTCATCGTCATTTCCGTTTCATCCGAAATCCAAATCATAGCGGTGCTATATAAGTTTCACTTCAAAAATTCTTACTTCTCTTTCTTATATGAAATCAAAAATGTAAATAGAATTACATTGCGGCTTATAAAAAAAACAGAGTGTGCAGTTCACATGCGGTAAAAGTGTAACCTTCAGAAAACTAAAGTAGACAAGAGTGGGGCGGCTATGAAGCACCGCACAAAGAGGAGAGCGATTATTCTATCTCATTCTCTCGCAGGCCAAATCCTATAGATGTATGTGTTTGTCTCTTGTTGGTGTCTTTATTTCGTTTCATCGATTTTCTAATCACAACAGTGCCAAAGAAGTTTCCACTTCTTCAGTCACAGAACTGTGTAATGTGTAGATGACTAAAAATACACGATGAAATGCCTGAAAGTCTGAAGAACGAATGCATTTAAAGAAACTTGTCTTTTTTTACATTAGCTTTGTCGACTTTAGGGATGATGTGCAGCGGGGTTTTTTTAGGGAAAGGAAAGAGAGGAAGTTCTGGGAAGGTAAAAGATACGAGGGTGGGTAGGAATCTGAAGGCCAATGTGTCCAGTAGTGACGGACCTTTGAATCCATCCCTCCCACTGCATTGAAAGGCAATGGGTCGAAAGAGTCGGGCTGGAGAGTTATAACGGTTCTCTCTTAACCAGCCTCTCCCGATCCGGCCCTTCACACAATAGGTGGGCAAACGCAATCGCCGCAAAGACTTAGACGAACCTCACCATATAACCGGGACTTATCTGCTAAGTCATTAAACGTCGCAAACCACTTGGGGTGACCGAGGTGTTGGTTATCCAATCAATGGTTCGGGGTGGCGATACCGGTACCCACCTGACTACTAAGAAAAAATATAATTCTAAAAACAGTGAAATGCAATCTTGTACAAATTCGTTTAAATCAAAATGTTATATATGTAGATTAACTCAATTAATTATAAATATATGTAAGTGTAAAAATTTTTTTTTAATGCATACGCAAGCAATTACGTGTAAAATTCCTAACGTGATAATCTACCTAAACGTTTGGTGTGAAGGTGGAATTTATCTAAAACGCAATTACCGCTGATCGCAATTACCGTTGAAAATTAATTTGATGCGCGTTATTTTCAATTCACCTTTCAAGCGTTTAAAAAATATCGATAACTGGAATTTAATTATCGAAGTTTGTTTCTACAAACTTCGATCCTTTTCAGACAAGCGATTCCATTATTTTTGTTTTTATAGAAAAAAAATATCTAATAACACGTGAAGCGAGTAAAAAAGAGAATTCTGCCCAATAATGATGTAATTACGTCGCTAGTTGGACCAATTTTAACGTAGAATTTTATTTAAAATCAATCTTTGTCCAAAGTATCTATTTCGATAAAAAAACTTTTAAAATTGTCTAATAACTAACTCCGTTGAAAAATATTATGATTTAAAATAAATATATATATAATATATATAATATATATTTACGAATAATAATAATAATAAGCTTTATTGAATGAAATTTGCAAGATTATAACTAAAAAGTACATATTCAGTGTTAATGTTTACAGTGGTTTAAAATTAGTAAAAAAGGATATCAACATATAAATATGAACAGTAGATAAATGAAAAATAGAAAATAGTTATAAATTTTGGTTTTTCAGTAATCTGCATCACTAGGCTAGCCTGTGTTGAGGCAGTAATTTTTAAATCAATTTATAATACTTATAAACATACCAACACTTTTATTAAAAAAGTATTCACATAATAGATTGGTTACATTAATAATAATTTTAAATAAAAGCAACCAACACATTACTTGTATATTTCCATTGTATAATACCAAATCATTAATAATTTCGAATTTGGGTGAGTGTATCTATCATTATTTTTAATCTAAATTATTATGTTATTTTTGAATTTTTTTTGGGAATCACATTTTTTTATTCTATCTGGAAGAATGTTGTAAAGTCTTGTTGCAAGGTATCTGAAATTTCGTTGACCAAAAGTAGTATGCGTTTTGGGGATTTGTAGTAAGTCTTTGTCATTGTTTCGAGTACAGCGAGAAAAGATTGCAGATTAACCAGCGCTGATTCCAAAAACATAAATTATATTATAATCATCTTCTTACTTGTGTAAGGTCATAGTTTGAAATAAATAAAATGACGATTACTGCACCTCCGACGCATCAACTGCGCTCGTTACTTTTAAAAGCTCCTATTGGTTGAGATATGAAACGGAAAATACGCTGGTCTGCGCACATCGGTCGCTTTGATTATGACCTCACTTGTAATTGGTAATTACTTGTAATAATCAAGTATTGGTTGAGATTGTTTTGTTAAAGTTTCGCTTCCACCGCGTGTAAACTGCACTCGATTTTTTTTTAATTATGTGTACGGTAAATTTCGGACTATTTGATATAATCATGTATATCAGGTATAATCATGTAATTTTTGATATTTTATATACAATATCATGAAATATCATAATATATTTTCAGATTGGTTTCTCGACAACAAGGGATTGTAATATACATAATGTTACATTTGTCAGTTTTTTTTTAATTATCTCTTACATTAATAATTTAATTAAATAAATTAAAAAGATTTGGGAACACTCTAATTTTTTTATCAGATGCGTTCACGGATGTATTTTTGCACTTTGATAGAATATAATAACAACAGTAGTTATGAGATGCTGACATTTTACCTAGTGTTTTACAATATTAATAGCTGTTGATCTTAAGAAAAAAAACACCAAGTCTTCCATACAAAATTCACAGCCCGTTTATAAAATTGTTTTAACGTCACCGAGAAATCCTTAAATTTAGTGCGATTTTGTGAGACCCGAAAAATAAAACTTTTAAATAATAACGATACAAAGCGTACACGGCTATTTGAGTTAGAAGTTCGTTGTATACTTATAAAAGATATTTAAGAAAAAAATTGAACTTCAAACAAGAACAGACCAAATCATACATCATTCTGATATTTTCAGTAATGGTCAGCAATCAGTAATAGTTGCTTTCCGAGCAGTTGATCGTGGTTTGATTCTCGGCCGTGGCCAATTTTTTGTAACCCCTCAGGCTAATTTGTTCGGTTTTCGAAACTCACATACATCTCAAAAAAGAGTTAGAAATATGATCTAAAGTTACTAACATGGTTAGAAATATGATCTAAAGTCACTAACATGGTTAGAAATATGATCTAAAGTTACTAACATGCTTAGAAATACGATCTAAAGTTACTAAAATGGTTAGAAATATGATCTAAAGTTACTAACATGGTTAGAAATATGATCTAAAGTTACTAACATGCTTAGAAATACGATCTAAAGTTACTAACATGGTTAGAAATATGATCTAAAGTTATTAACATGGTTAGGAATATGATTTAAAGTTACTAACATGGTTAGAAATATGATCTAAAGTTACTAACATGGTTAGAAATATAATCTAAAGTTACTAACATGGTTAGAAATATGATCTAACGTTACTAACATGGTTAGAAATATGATCTAAATTTACTAACATGGTTAGAAATATGATCTAAAGTTACCAACATGGTTAGAAATATGATCTAAACGGTGTTAGGAAGAGAAAATACCACGCTTTATATTTGGATCTGAAAGTTAGCAAGATATTTTATGAAACCAAAGATTCTTTTGTGAAATCTTTTTTTTTATATTTCAAAAATTAAATGTTTATTTAGAATTATAAAATTTGTCGTAACGTATTTCATCACCTTTCCAAAACATTTTTTTTCGGATACGTTCAAAAATATTTCATTTATTTGGATTGTGTTGCAAAGCACAAATATTTTGACCTTCCGACAAGATAGGTCCGAGGTCTGAGGGGTTAAATTAAAATTTATTTAATTTTTAAAAATGTGTATAGTGATTTTTTACAAGTATGAAAATAAATTCTTTCGAATTTGGTTGGAAAGGTTTGCTTCGACAGTAATTTAAGTTGAAGGTGATTATTGAAAGTGTTATTTGTTTCAACTTCGGTTCCGTTCTACCGCTCCCAGTGGAGCGAGGGGGGATCAATCTTAACCACCTGACTTAAGGAATCACATCTACATTTTGTGCCAACTGGGAGTAGCTCTGCAGAAAGCATCCATTCAACCGAAAAATACTTATTCCTTAAATTTTATAATAATTACACATTAACAGCCTTACTAAAAAACCTCGTGAAAATTTTATTCAATTGACAAACGGCCGCGGATGTGAAAATATTACTAATTAAAAAAAATGTTCATGAAAAGATGTATTACAGAGAATTAAAAAAAAATCAAACTAATGTACCGGACCGTTGTACCATCCGGTGTAATTTTATAGCGTACTAGCTGAGCCGGAAAATATTTTTCTGTCATATAAATTATTTATAGGGACACTCTAATCACCTAGCGGTATGAACGACCTATTCTCATACCTAACAAATGTACACAAAAAAAAATCATAAAATCGGAGGAGGGCGACCATAAACACTTTGACGCGAGTTTTTTTTTATATATATATGGATTTAATATATAAAACAAAGAAACAAAAATACAAGTGTGCAGTTCACACGCGGTAAAAGTGAAACCTTCTGAATACTAATGTAGACAAGAGTGGGAAGGGTACGAAGCACCGAACAAAGAGGCTAAATCCAGGCTCTCGCAGGCT
The DNA here is from genome assembly GCA_929108145.2 of Limnephilus rhombicus. Lineage (NCBI taxonomy): Eukaryota > Metazoa > Arthropoda > Insecta > Trichoptera > Limnephilidae > Limnephilus > Limnephilus rhombicus. The sequence continues at coordinate 7,533,700 of OV815275.1, read as the reverse complement.
AAATCCTATAGATGTGTGTCCTTTCTAGTTTCATAGAGTTTTTTCGTTTCATAGAGTTTCAAATCACAACGGTGCTAAAGAGGCAATCACTTCAATAATATTAGATTTATGATGAGCATTCGAATGTTGATATCCTCATTATCTCCAAACTTAATAACTTACTTACAAACTTAAATAATATTACATCTTTTCGAAAGAGTAACGATTCGTAGAATTTTGTAACGATGTGCGGTATTTTGTATTACCTTAAATATCGTAATGTATTGAAAAAGCTTCTAAGTGATGTCGCCAGATTTCAGCAAGGAAAGTGTTTCTCTCGGTGGCCGACAGGGATACCCACGTAGACGGGAGCCGGCGAGATGAGCGCTGAATAAAAGTTGTTCGGTATAAATAATTACGCAACATAAAAAAAATATTTAGTTAACCTCGATTGCCATTTTGCCCACGGAGGGTTTATATTTTATTAATTGTATTAACTTTAATCTGATCGTTTTCTGCAGAACAGCCCTCAAGTCGCATTACACCTTTAATCCGCTGAAGATTTGCGATACGTCGCGTCGTAACTGTGTTTATTCAGCCTTTGAATAATAATGTTTTGTTTCATTCCCACCTTCCTTATTCCCCATCCCGCGACGCACTCTATACCTATAACTATACCTACACTCTATACTCTATACCTGTACCTACACTTATACCTACACTCTATACTGATTCTCTTAACAGCGAACTGCTAAAACGTATCACCCGACTGAAATACGGCCGCGGGAACGCGGGAAATAATTATAATACACGGTATCCGTAAATTGGTGATTCTACATCACACAGAGACCAAAAAAATAAACTTTTTTTTTCGATCTGAGAAATTTGCTTTATTTTTACTGTTTCCATTTTTTGGTAACAAAAGGGTTAAAAACGCGGTCCACGCTTCGACAAAATTTTAAGAAAAATTACATAGCCAATAATAACTCCTAGAGTCCGATGTTTTTCATATTTTATCATTAAAAGAATCCGACGTCAGACTCGGAACCAAAAAAAATTACTAGTTCACACGGGCTAGAAGTGAAAAAAATGGAGAGACTACGAAGCACTTTTTTTATAAATGTTAAGAATGATTTTTTCAATATTTTTGCCGTCGTATTCCAGTGCAACTTTTCCTATACATTTGGTATTTGTGTTTTCTTCTTCGGAATCGCTATTGTTGTTTTATTTTCATTGCGTGTTCATTTTGGAGTGGTTTGAATATTAAATATAGATTTTACAAAAATAAGAAAGGAAAAGTGTATGAGGGGTAGGTAGGAATCTGGGGGTCAGTAACTCCAGAAGTGACGGATGTATGAATCTAATCTTCCTACTGCGGTGCAAGGCGATGTTCCGAGAGAGTCCTGTTGGAGAGGTTAAAAAGTCATACGCAACGAGTCTCTCCCGATCTGGAATGCCACGCAATTGGTGGGCAGACGCTTTTGCCGCCAAGATTCGGACAAACCTCACCCCATGAACCCGTGCACTCCTGCTAAGTCACCAAACGTAGCGAACCACTTAGGGAGACCTATGGCACAGGTGTTTATTATCCAATATTGGTTCCCAGGGCGGCAACACCCGTACACGCCTCCCAAATTGAAGAGCATATGTTGCTTTTATTAAATTTCGAAAAAATAATGAATGCATAGTTGTATTTTATTTCTGAACGGAAAAAAATACTGAAGTTTAGAAGATAATGGATTCATCTTGGTGATAATACAAACGTGGCTGGACGTGGCTGTTTTGCAAACAAATTAGAATAATCAAGCATGTATAAATCTCCTCTCATCTCGTGTTAATTCCGTAAACATTAACTACCTGGCCCATAATCCTTATTCTGTTAATCTCCCACCATTTAAGCTTACACTTCGCAATATAAAACTGTTACAAAATTTAGAGATTTTACGAAATACCTATTTTATTTATTGTCACCAGTTGATGTGTTCCTGCTTTGCTCGGCGCTATGCATGGTTTGCAGTAAATTTTGTGGTTGTGAATTCTATTTACCTGGAAAATGGGTTTAATTTTTTTTTTTAAGTAAAATTCTTTACGCATGCTTGACTTGGGGATTAAGCTGGCGAATGCGTTACGAGAGCGTTACGAAAAGCGAGGCGAACAGTAGTTGAGAGGGAGATAAAAGTTAGTGAAGATAGAAAAGAGAGATTTACTCTTCGTACATTACTGTAGGGGCAAGAGAGAGAGGTGCGAGCACACATTTTCTTTCTCTCTTTCTCTCATAGCCGTTACACAATGCAGGCCTATTGTCTGTATCACACTGTAGGAGCAACATAGAGAGCAGTGCGGGCGCACATTTTATTTCTCTCTTCCTATCATATAGAATATGTAGATGGATCTTAAGAAGTTTTACTTCAGTTGTGTGGTCTAAAGCACACTCGTTTTTTTTGTTATTCCTTTATTTTTCCCAATTTTACATTTTATATTTAAAATCATAAAAACAATGGGAACCCACTAAGGCGCAGCCTGTGCATAGGTATTATAGTTAAATATATTTTATTTTAGTATCTAGAAAAAAACAAACAGTGGTATATAAAGCAAAAACATGATTAAAATTTGTTTAAACAGTTTGTACAAAAAGTGTGTACAATGGTGTACAAAGTAATAATAAGTGTAAAGTGTAATAATAAGTGTAAAGTTTGTGAGAAACATAAAGTGATGTAAAATTAAATAAATGGAGTTTTTACATCTTTATGGTTAAGCCATAATTTTAACTCTTTTATGTAATGCGGAAGTTTAGTTGTAACTTGAATATTTTTTGGTAAAAGATTGAAAGTGCGAGGTCCAATAAACCTGCTGTGAGTTTGCATTGGTTATTTTTAAGATGGGAATAATATTATTTCCTTCTTCTTCCAATTTTTTGGACAATTTGGTGAGGTGGGATCTGTCCGGGTCCTGGCGGCGGATGCGTCTGCCCACCAACTGCGTGGCTGGCCGGATCGGGAGAGAATGGTTGAGAGTGTCCTTTTGACTTCTCCAGCCGTACTCTACCGGAACATCGCCTTGAACCGCAGTGGCAGAGAGGATTCATACGTCCGTCACTCCTGGACACACTTACCCCCAGATTCCTAACCACCCCTAATTACCTTTTCCTTCCCAGAACTTCCTCTCCTTCCTTTCCCTCAAGATACCCTCCGCACAGCATCCCCAAAGATGACGCAAGACCTGAGGGGAATTATTTTCCTCAGGGCCTCCTTTGTGGAGCTAATGTTAAAAAAAATCACTTCCATATCTTACGTTCTCTTTACACCCTTTTTTGTTCCTGACGTACACCGCATCACACCACAAATAATTATTATTTGAATAATTCAAACGATTTCCTAAACAGTCTAAACAAAAAAAAAAACAGTCTAAACAAAAACAAACTCTGAAATTTTTTTACAGATCGGTCGAGTAGTTTTTGAGTCGACAGGGCACACACATACGAACATTGCCTTATATGTATATGGACGATTACTTGACGCGGCGCTATTAACGCATTCACCACGAAATATTCCTAGAAATCAAAGCTGTATCTAGCATTCATTATAAAATATATTTTAGAGCAATGTGAATGCTAAAGGCATAACGGAACCGATCGTGGCAAAACGGTAAATTCAAAAGCATGAAAAATCGCTTGAATTGACTCGGTGTTTTTGAAAGGGTATAGAAATCATTTGATGCAACGAAAGCCGATCAAAGCGTCGAACGTAAAAACAAAAACGGGCTTTGGAAGTTAAACTATTGAATGTAGGCTTGGTACGTTAAACATCAGTTTTGAATTGGCGTTTGCAGCGCAGATTGGTACCAAACACTACCTAGAATCAAGAGCTCAAATCGTTTGATCATTAGACCATAGCATATTTCCACAGTGGAAGATGCAGGTATTGAGTAATGCTTCATTGAAATATAAAAAATGAGATTTGGCTTGGTAGTTTGGTGTCCAGATCTAAGTATTTCTCTAAAATATTTCCTTTCATGTTAATATCTTTGAGAGCCTCCATGGTAAGTCTCTCGACTAGCAATCTGAAGACAATTCCGGCGCAAATAAGTTTAGACCCGAATGCCTGCAATCTGAAATTTCTCTGAAACTAGGCACTGAAAGTTCTCTTTCCCTCAGAACCTCCCTCCAGTGTAGAAATAACAAAAAAAAATCAAAGTGTGCAATTCACACGCGGTAGAAGTGAAACCTACAGAAAACTGAAGTAGACAAGAGTGGGGAAACTACGAAGCACTTTTGTATCAGCCTCCCTCGGTGCAATACTAATTCTAAGCAGAACTCTTTCATCTATCGTGCATCCAACACTTTCAATACACACTATACACAATTTGACATTTTTCTCTGCACCACACTCCTTAAAATCACACTGACGCTCTGTCGATACTTTACAATAACAATAACTACAGATACCCTCTAATACAACCACTACCCTGTGAAATTCCTTTTTTTTTCATTATTTTAATTTTTGTTACGCATATTTTTATTACCATACCTCAACTTAATCGATCCCCCCCATCATACTCTTTCCCTATTCCCACCTAAATAACTTGTTTCTTTATGGTTAAGCGTATCAGAAAATGTATATATATATTCATAAGATTAAGAAATATTTTAAAACTTAACAATCTAAAAAGAGTATACTATGCACTAATCCAGTCATCAATTCAATATGGAATTATTGGATGGGGGGGGTCATACAACAATATTCTAACTCCGATCAAAGTGATCCAGAAGCTAATCATTAAAGTAATTCTAAAGAAACCCTCCACTTATTCAACAGAAACGCTTTTCGCCGATTTCACGGTGCCTCGAGTAGAGAATATCTTCAACAAAAATGCAATTATCCAAATTTACAAAGATAATATCATCAAAAAATTTTAAACCAATCAATCAAAAAGATATGAAGACAACTTCAAAATACCAAAATTTAATACAAAACTAATGCAAAACAATTATATCTATTTAGGAATAAAGTTTTTCAACAACCTTCCGATTGAAATAAAAAAAACCAAAGACATCAATAAACTGAAACTCAAACTGAAGCTACACTTCATCGGGAATAATTAACTTAATAATTACCTGTTTTTCTCTTTCTTTCTATGTATTATCAATCTATATTCATCTCTATTGTATTTAGATTTTTCGAATTTCACAAGTGCATAATATTTTAGTATGTAACCGTATCCCATGTATGTACACCTACACTTATAGATAATCCAGAAGTTTCAATTGTTCCCATTATATACTTACCTTTTGCATAATGTTATTCTATTTCTGTTATAATTAGTGTAACTCGCTCATCAAGCACAAGAACTAGTTTCTTCTTTGGTGAGATTGCAATTTTAAATAATTTGTGTACCGATATGTAATTTATATAAAACCACTGTACTATATATCTTTATTAAATAAAAAAAATAAAAAAATAAAAATAAATAAAAATAAAGTGTAATTTTTCATTAGTAAATATCTCTGGAATCACTATACTTGTATACAATACCCATGTGTAAACCAGTAAATGGTTCAATTATTGTAACTCAATTACTATTATGCTCTGTTATTCATGTAAACTGTTGTCTCCCAAATAAAATAAAATGATTTTTCGATACTTTTGTCGTCGAATTCCGGTGGTCCTTTTCCTATACATTTGGTCATCTTATTAGTATTTGGGTTTTCATCTTCAGAGTCACTAAATTTCGAGTTCTTTTGTGTTTTGTTTGCCTGATCATTTTGGAGTGGTTTGAAGTTTGAATATTGATAACACAAATATATTTTTATTTTTTGATGTCGTAGGATTCAATTCTTGGTCCGCTGAATGTCTGACCCCTTAGGTTCGTCGGGCTTGTTATACCACAAGGAGTCTTGCGTGGGACCGTGGATATATTGAATTATATTGGAACCGAGCACCCGCGAAATAAATAAATACTTTATTTCCATCTCATTCTCTCGCAGGCTATATCCTATAGATGTATGTGTTTGTCCCTTATTAGTATCGCTCGCTTTCGTTTCATCGACTTTAAAATCACAAAGATGCTAAAGAAGCAGTTTACACGCGTTAGAAGCGAAGCGTAATTTCCGTTTCATATCTCAGCCAATAGGAGCCTTTAAAAGTGATATCATAATCAATGCGGTCGATGATCACAGTTGAAGCGTCGCAGGTGCAGTAATCATAGCGGGCTATAGAAGTTTCACTTCAAAAATAGAACACATCATTTTTCGTATGAAAAGTAGACCCATTTTAAACTGCATTGTTTAAAACGCCTGTTAGGAAAGCATCCGTTAGACCTCTCGATGGAGTAATTAAAACTTATAACATTGAGGTTGGTAAGTTGTCTCATCTATCGGGCAAACAGGACTATTGTCAGGACTAATGAGCATTGCCTAACTTATTGCTAGACGGCTACAACTCGCACTGCAACGTCACTCAGGCTGGCTAGTTATATCGGTGTTTTGTTCCGGAATGATATTTCGACCGGACCTCACCAATATTACAATCCCCAGTACGATCAACACGTACAACAACGTGTAACAATTTACGGAATCACCGATTATTTAACATGTGTCACAAAATGTTTTTGTGTTTCGAAATCGAGTTATTTGGTTTATTTTTAACGGAGATAATAAATTGTAATTAGAATGCCAGACACGATGGATTTGTTGAAATTATTTAAATGTATTTTAGCAATTTGACACTTTGGTTGGACTGGGTTGTAACTTCACTTCTTGATCTGAGATATGGGGAATCTATTAATAATAATTACTACGCCCTGCGTTTCGGCTTCGCCCAGCTAGTGTTGGTGATCATTTTGTAAATCCAATAGGAACTGGTTCAAAAATTAGCCCTTTAGTCATATCCACTGTCAACGTGTCAACCAGTGATGGCTAGTCACCGCGACAAAGTAACCGGGTCGGGCGATGACGTCATATGTAATATACAGCCGCTTGATATAACTGAGTATTACCGTCAATCTTTCGAAATCCGGGAGATACTCTAGACCAGGGATGGCAAACCAATGGCACGCGACACAATATTTTGGGCACGTCACTGATCAGTGATCAGTTACAAAATTTATTATGCTCCTGTCATCTAACCTGCAATAACAGAAGTCACACCAATTTTACTTTAATTTAAATTACGCGTATGATGCAAAATGTTCCTATTTTTGTGTAGTAAATAAAGAGTTTTTAATTTGTAGTAAGTATTTATTATTATTATTTTATATGTAAAGGTTCGCCATCCCTGCTCTAGACTCTAGGTTCACAAATTCGTAGAACTTATAGGTACCTAGGAAGGACACGACCCTTTCACGCATCTTGCCGAGGAAAGTGGCGACATCTTATGATGAATTCTTGAATTAGAAACCGAATTACAACGTTAGCTTTGTCTGAAAATCCACGTGCACAGATGTTATTTGTGGCGCGGTGTGTAAGACGTGGCGTCGGACATGAAATCGAAACCGGGTTTCGAAATTCAACCACGCAGACGCTACAGTATTAATAACGTTCGATAATAATAATTGGATAATTTGTAGAGCGCCGTTTTTATGAAAAATCACCTCAAGAGCGGCCAGTCTAAGTTTGGGAATATGATGTTTCTCGTAATCTATTCACAAATTTCTGAGTTTGGGGTTCAATCTTGCTTAACTTATTTAATCACAAGAGATCATATTTGTCCCAGTTCACATATATTTCATACAAATCATTGTGTCTCCCTTACTATCTAAGTGAGAAGTATGATCTAACTAAACGGTATTGGAAAGAGAAAACAAGCTTTATATTCAACTCTAAAAGTTAACCACAAAATAATTAAAATGTACACCTGTAAGAAAACAAAGTTTCCATCCACAAATTGAAAAAAAAATTATGAATTTTTTAAGAATCATTTTTACATGAAACAACAAAGAATTCAGGTGATAATAACGTTTATAATTCATTTGCCTTACAAAATATGTATGTATTTTATTTTTATGAATAAACGTAAGGTGAGCCATTTAATTTTGATAAACTATTTTAGGTTTACAGATTTTAAAAAAAATATTTAATTTGGACGTACGCTTACCATTTCAGAATTTACCTAAACATGTAAATAGGATTATATGTAACCAGCTAGGGCATAATACTTAATTGCATAAGGTTCTAACCACATTCCCTGGTGCCATTGTAAACTATCGTCACGTTCTCATAAAATATTTCCTCTTAAAATATTTTTAACCAAAATACTTTTCATAAGATTGATCCTCAAAATCGGAAATTGTTAAATAGATTATGAAATTTTAGTGAGTTGAGTGGGGAGAGGGAAGGTGGAGGAGGCGGAGTGGGAAACCCCTAATACCATGCGAGCGAAAAGCTAGTTGATAATAAATATGCTCTGAAAACTATTTTGGTTATAAAAATGAGCAAAGAAAATGGTAAAAAAAAAAAACCATTTAGAACCTTTTTCAAACAAGGTAGGGAAACGTTAAATTAATGTGCGACACTAACCACCTATAAAAATTCATCGTAGTTGCTGAATTACTCAATTTTCAGTGTTTTAAATTTTAATTTGAACGTTGATTATATACCAAAATGCAATTTTTTTTCTGTAATCTAATAAAATATCTTCAAAGCTCGCTCATTTTACTATGGCTCACTCATTTCATTGTGCCTCTCTCACTCGTCTATCTAAGCCTCACTAGAACTCACTCATTTCATTATGCCTTACTCATCTATATAAGCCCCACTATGCCTCATTCATTTATCTACGCCACAATCATCTCACTATGCCTCACACATCGCACATCTATCCATTTTTCTCTATGCCTCACTCATCTCACTATTCCCCATTCCTTACCACGCCTCACTCATCTCACTATACATCACTATCTCACTACACCTCACTACATCACCAGGGCAGTCCTGTATCGAGATGAGCAGATTTACAACTAAAATGAAACAATTTAAACCTATCAACAAAATTATAATAAAGTTTTACAAAAACGAAAGTAACACTTCAGTTATTTTAGCCACAAATTCCACAGTTGGGCAGTACATTGAAAACAATATCATTATAATATGTAAAGGAAGCTTGCGTAATATAAGCATCTGTCCTTCAGTATATATACATATATAATATATCTCAATAGAAGAGCACTCCAATTACTTTGGTAAATATCTCAACGTCACCGAGAAGATATCCGATAAGCAGGAGGCAAATAAGTAGTTTTCCTAATACGGCTAAGCTCCTACAAAGGCACTCGGGTAAAAAAACGACCGGAATATTGGGGCAATGGATTCTACCGAGAAAGTTCATTTGGACTAAACGCATCCTACTTGATCCTTTTGCCCCCCGCCATGGTTATCCACACCCCTCCCCTCCAACCCATTTCCCCCCAAATCCCACCGCATCCCCATTCCAACTCCCCCTAACGTACTATCTCCCGCCCCCCCCCCACTACAGATAAGGGCGGGAAAACGACAAGGGTATTAGGGGAATGGCGTGGCACTAGATAGAACCGCTGAGGAAAATATCTTAAGCGAACTCTTTCGGTGGTAAAATAAACTGTTTTCTTATTGGATTGAGACTCTGAATTTAAATAAGAAAATAGATTTATAAAAAACGTGTTGTTTTCCTCGGCTTTATATGATAGCACGGCATCATATACTAATTTTCAAAGTATAAATATTAATTAAATGATGATCTAGCCTAGCACAGTCGCAGTGCCGTTTAAGTTATGAACATGTCTATGTGACGTCGTGATTTGGCAACATTGGGTCGATTTGCATTCGACGACATCTCATGACATTTCTCCCGCAAGACAAAGTTCTTGCTAGCACTGTTCGCTTATTAGTTTAAATCATTAATTGAAGAAGTAATTTGTAATCCGTTTTCCTAAATAAAATGTGTGAAAGGCGTCAAATGTTTGGCGCCCTCTGCTTTTTTTTAGTATTTGTAAATGACATTGGTTCAAATTAATCTATGATTATGCTTTTTTCCTGAAATTTCCCGATGATCCTAAAATTTTTACTGAAATTAAGTCTGTTTCCGTTCATCAATTGCTTCCAAATAACCTCTGAAAACTCAATAACTGGCGTACTGTCAATGATGTGCACTTAGATGTTGAAAAATGTTACACGTTAAACCTTTACTCGAAACAGAATTGTAAGGAAGTTTTCCTGTGTTATTATTAATAATTTGACGACCTCCGTAGTCCAGTGGGTAAGACTCTTGACTCACAATCCGGAGGTCGCGGGTTCGAACCCGGCATGCGCAAATAAATTTTATTTGATTAATTTGTGTTATTTCACAATTAATTCATTTAAAATAATATATAGTATATTTGCGGCATGTTCCAGAGTGGAAGATACTATCAGTATCGCCCTGGTGTAAGACCACCATTCAGAATTGAAACGTTGCTTGAAAATGGCTTTAGCCGTGTTTAGTGACCAGATCTGAATAGCCAGGTACTTCCCAACCTTCCTCTTCCCCACCTCCTTCCCTTCCCCTCTACCTTAAGCCTCACAACATACCCCAATTGGGGATGCCATAGTCTCACTGGCTCCAGACGGGAGCAGTTGAGATTCTTGTGCGGTATTCACTGTAAAAAAAAAAAAAATCCTAAAAAAGTGTCTTCTGTAAGAGATCTATGAATCACTCTTGATTCTAAATTCATTCTATTTCATGTACAGATTAAAAAAATTAAGTGCAAATCACTTTAAATGATGGGATTTATTCACAGAATATGAAAACCTTTCAAAAATCCTCTTCTTCTTCTTTGCGTGCCGTATCAGGTCCCCCCGATGTTGGCGATCACTCTTGAGAATGTCTCTCTGTCTTGCGCTGCCCGGAATAGCTCCTCCACACTTCTAATGCCGGTCCACTCTCGTATATTACGCAGCCAAGACATTTGTCTCCTACCAGGCCCTCGGCGACCCTCTATCTTGCCTTTCAATATCAAATGGAGCAAGTGATACTTCTCTCCTCCAAGTATGAAATACCCAGATATGAAATTTTCCTGATTTTTATTAATGTAAGCAGTTCTCTATCTGCTCTAGCCCGCCTGAGAATTTCTGTGTTGGTGATCAACGTGAGTCCATGGGACCTTGAGCATTCTCCGGTGAAGCCACATTTCAAAAGCCTCTCACCTGTTCATGGTATTTACTTTCAAGTTCCATGTTTCACATCCATAGAGCAAGACCGATCACACATAACATTTTAGCATTATCTGCCTTAGTTTTAAGCTGATATTGTCATTGCAGAAGAGGGATTTCATTTTAATGAACGCAGTTCTTGCTGCTTAAATTCTGCATCTAACCTCCACATCTAGGTCAAGAGTCTCCGTGAGAATACTGCCGAGGTATCTAAATCTTTCCACCTTTTCGACATTGCAACCATTTAACAGTATATATCAAAAATCCTCAATCAATTCTATCCCTTTAAGATACCTTAATTAGAAGTAAATTTGAATACGGAAGCACTATTAAATACCCACACTACTGCAAAACAGAAAACATTGTAGAATCGGTTAAAAATTGCTCAGACTATTTTCCTTCAAATATCGACTACATGAACATCTTAGATAAAACGACGTGCAACTTGAATACTTTAAAAATAATGCATTTAAAATTAGAAGGACTTAAAGAAACTGATTGAATATGTTTACATAAAATAATTCAGGGCTCTCACGTTTTAGCAATATTGAAATAAATGTTCCCAATAACCTTTGTTTAAGACGCCACAACATGTTTTCCAAATGAATGCATTTAAAAATAATATGGCCCTCTGACCCAAATATGTTGACAATATGATAAGATAGAGTGTACTGAAGTAGACATTTTCTTCATAAAAAAATAGAGTGTGTAAGTCACTGGATGTCGCATTCTTTTGCCTAATTATTTTAAAGCGATTTGAAGATTGGATATTGATGACAACCTCCGTCCGCTGGATTTCTCTGGCCGCTGAGATTTATGACGCACTATATCTACCGCTGCGCTATGGGACGCGCGCGGCGATGCGCGAATTAACCGTATTATATTCCGACGGCCCGTTAAAAAATAAAGCGGCCATTGAGCGCAGAGCTATCGTCGTTTCCGTTTTATATCTCAACCAATAGGAGCCTTGAGCGCAGTTTGATGCTTCCCAGGTGCCGTAGTGCGTCATTTCCGTTTCATCTGAATTTCAAATCACTCTAACGCTTAAAAATATACGTTGTGCTGATTATATTATGTATCATTTGTTACTCTAATTGTTTCTCTCGCATTTCTTGTGTCTTTTTTATCTCTTGCCTCTCTTTGCATTATTTGTCATTTGAGTGAACATTTATGTATTTTTATAATTTTCTATTTTGAATTGTTTTTATTTAGAAAAAAATTCAAGATTTACAATCGTATAATTTTTCTGTTTTAGATTATGTTATTGTGTGCACCTATTTGTGTATTAATTGAGTTTTTATAACTGGATTGTTCTCAAATGAATGAGAACATCTCTAAAAACCCAGTATAAATAACTAAATAAAACCTTAATGTATTCAAAGTGAACATTGTTTTATTTAACATGCACTGCTCCATCTCATGTAACTGAGGTTACCCTAAAAATTTGACCTTGAAATTTCAAATTTCATGCGCAGAATATAACACGCATTGTGGTATTTCAGTTAAAATCTCTATATTATGTCAATTCTAAATAAGGGCAAAGGACAACTGAAATCAGACACGTTTCTTTTAGATTGGAAATTTGATTAATATTTTATTCTTAACTCAGTTTAATAGTCAATAAAATTATTCGCAAGCTTTCCTTGATAAGTTTTTTTGGTTTCGTTGTTTCTTAATTATTAAAATTTCATATAAGTAAATAGCAAATTAACCCTCAGCGATAAACTTTTCGCAATACCCGAAAATGACGTAAATAATTTAATGTGCCCATGCATCTGCCTTTCACTGGTAGGTACTTAACGAAAATATCCACCGGATGGCGACCTACATGGAACCATTTCAAAGTGATATCATTATTTTTCCAATCCCGGTTTAAAAAAACCGTCATTCATTAATACCCAGGCCATTGGCTAAATCGGATGACCAAATGTATAAACTGGTAACAGGCAAAAGGTTATAACTCAAAATAGGCCATTTTTGAAAATTATAAAAAAAAAATTATTTTTATTTTATTCGTCTAGTTTTGTTACATTTATCTTACACATTAATATAAAAATTTCATCTTTTTCATAATCCAGTAATTTTCCATTTTGCTTTGTTAAGTTTTTTTTAAGCAAAAACTTCTTTAGCACCGCTGAACCTCGATGAAACGAAAAATAGCAACACTGAAAAAAGACAATAAAACAGACTCATACATTTATAGGATTAAGCCTGCGATAGTATGAGATAGTATAATCGGTCTCCTCTTTGTGCGATTTTTCGTAGCCTCCCCGCTCTTGTCTACTTTACTTTTCTGAACGTTTCATTTCTACCGCGTGTGAATTGCACACTCTGATTTTTGTTTAAATGTTATTGTGCACATTTATATGTTCTTTGCCTTAAAAAAATACTCATGTAAAGCCACAGCTGGGCGTAAAAATCATAAAACAAATAAATAAATATTTTTTTTGCTTTCCAAACTCTAATATATATTTATTATTAAAAAGAAAAATACAAAATGAAAATTCCCATTTCAAGTCTGAATTATATTTTTTGAAGTGAAAACTTCTTTTGCACCGTTTTGATTTGAAACTCGATGAAACGGAAACGAGCGACACTGAAAAGAGACAAACATATCTATAGGGTTTAGCCTGCAAGAGAATGAGATAGACTAATCGGTGTCCTCTTTGTACGGTTCTTCGTAGCCTATCGGTCTCCTTTACATAGAATAAAATGTAAAATAATTTTACACTTCGTAACAACAATATTATAATAAATAAACCCTACAATTATCCTACTCCCGATACTCTGCATTCCTCTCATTCTATCGAAGTTTTGTTTTCTGAAGGTTTCACTTCTACCGCGTGCGAACTGCACACGTGATTTTTTTCTATATCTTTTTCAAATTGACATCGTTTGAATATTATTAACATAATTTCAAGGTAACAATTATTATAAGCAATAATTATCATTATAATAATTGCTTATAATAATTGTTACCCTTTGTGCTATGCATAAAAATCTTGTCTTAAACGATAGTTTAACAATTAAAAATAATAATTAATTTCAAGGTTTTTATTTTTAATATGCCTATATTATTTCGAATTTGACGAAATTTTGAACATTTGATCTTCAAAACTTTGGACCTTCAAAAGGACGGTGACTGTCTGCCCTAGATTTCGAATACCCCTCATCTCTTTTTCCAACCTCTTATAGCAATTTTTTGATACTTCTCCATGAAATTTTACAAATTTGACAATGAAAATAAGAGGAAAATTATTACTAACCACATGTAATTTCTTAAAATCATAAGTAAAGAACGGGCAACGCCGGGGATTGCAGAATTTAGTGAATTTCAGCCAAAAAGTGAGTTATTCGCTTCTGCCTTTTAACAGTTGATATTGATTACACAGTTGAGGAAATTCAACAATGGTTTTACTACTTCAAATGAATTTTACACAGCGCATGTTTGTTAGTTCGTATTTTGTATCGTATTATTGGAACCGTTATTGAATTTTTGAAAGATGTTAATACATGTTGAAAGCGATGGGTCGAAGTAAAGTATTTTCATAAAATAACAGAAACAGATGATGTGCTATATCGATATATCAAATTCTAAAGGAAATCTTCACGAAGAAAGTCGTCTAATCAATCTTGGAGGCGATTATGGGTACCGCTGCCCTATAATCATTTATTGGTTAATACACCCCTGGAATAGGTCACCCCAAGTAGTTTGCCACGTTTGGTGATTTAGCAGGGGTGCCCGGATTTATTGGGATGAAGTTTTTTTTGGTCTTTGGTCAACCTACTGCATGGCGAGATAGACCGGTTAAAGAAAGAATAACCGAGACTTCTCCAGCCGAACTCTCTCGACCCATTGCCTTCTACTGCAGTATGAGAGATGAATTCATTCAGGACCGGATCACTCCTGGCCCCCTAGCATGGTCGATCGATATAGGTTTTATCGAAAATGTCGGTAACTTGCGATCGTTCCCGAGCACGACTGCAGGCCGCTAACGAATAAACAACAGTTTACGTTAAATATATTAGGATTCCATATTCATTGTGAATTATTGTTTTTTCGTTAGCGGTCTGCAGTCGTGCTCGGGAGCGATGGCAAGTTACCGACATTTTCGATAAAACCTATATCGATCGACCATGCTAGGACCCCTGGACCCCAGTTTTTCACCCACCTCTCATACCTTTTTCCTTCCCAGAACTGTTCTCTTTCCTTTCCAAAAAAAACCCTCAATGCAGCATGCCCAAATATGACATGGGCCCGGATATTTTTTTCCTCAAGGCCACCTGTGAGTAGCTAGTTAGAAAAAAATGTGAATTAAAGATTGTAAAACTAAAATAATTAATTGAAAGCAAAAAAACGTCTATATTCCCTTTCTAAATAAAATTATAGACAAGGCGAATATTAACCAAATTTTAAGCCTCTTTGGTACTTTTTTACGTATGAGTTAAAAAGAATAAGTAACGACAAAATTAATTCGACTTGACTTTACTCGACCGTAATAAGTAACGTCAAGAGTAATTCGACTCGACTCGACCACAATAACAGGGGCAACGTGCCTAGCATGGTGGTCGAAAAATCCACAAATTATGTAACCATTTAATGAATAAAGAAAATTATAAAATAAAAACTTACAAAACAGATCATTACAGTGTTGGACAGCTCTACAGTGTCCATCATCTCACATCTACCCTGTCCGAAACGTTGGCTAAAGTAGGAGCTAGCACAACACGGCATAACACCCTAAAAATAAATAATAAAAATACTTTTGGCCCTGAGAATCTAACATCATACCCTCTATTTCATTGTTTGTATTGGGTAAAATTTCAAATGGTAGGCAACACCACCCTGCCAACGCAGGTTTGTTGTTTACTCTCAGTATCGCCTCAGTATCGCCCTGATGTAAGACCACCATTCAGAATTAAAACGTTGCTTGAAATGGCTTTAGCCGTGTTTGGTGATCAGATCTGAATAGCCAGGTACTTCATCTTCCCCACCTCCTTTCCCCTCCCCGCTACCGTCAGCCTCACAACATACCCCAATTGGGGATGCCATAGTCTGAGTGGTTCCAGACCGTAGCAGCTGAGACTTGTGAGATATTCATATAAAAATCATATAAAAAACGGGATTCAAAGAGGAGAAAATAAGTTAGAAAAATTTCCTTTATTTGTCTAATAAAATGTGTGTACGAATATGTTTTTTTCGTCATCAGTTGGCCATTTTATGAACTATTAACATGTGCATTAAAGTTTTAATATTTCTAAAATTATTTGTATATTTCTAACAACGAATAAAAGCGTATTTCATCTCCTTTCAAAAAACGTTTTTAGTTTTTGGACACGTTCAGAAATATTTATTGTAAAACGGAAATACTCCGACCTTCTGACAGAATGACAGAAACACCAAACCAATTTGTGTAACTAACTCCGCTAGTGTAGTGTGTTGCCAACTCAATGTTATGGAGAATGTCAGAAACTGGACGTCTTAAAACTTATTTGCATACCATTAAATGGAACCCATGCAATGCGCCATCCGTGGCGACTGTTCCAACTTTGGAGCACTGCAGGTAATGACTCCGGCATTGCTAATAACTGCCGTAACTTTCCCGAACGGCTACCAGGTCCTATCTACCCTTGTTCAGTGTTCAGTGATGATTTGACTTAAACGTTTATGCAAATATTGATTATTACTTGCAGACGATAACCAAATGAACAGTGTTACTTAATTTGCTTTGTGTGGCTAAATATTTATTTATTTATTTATTGCACGCCCTAATGGGCTTTTTCATTATTGTTTATAAGTTGAGTATCAAACAATGAAGAAAATATAATACAATAAGAAAAGAAAATACACAATACAATGTAACAACAAAAGCAAATAATAAAATTAAAAAAAACATTTGTAAAAATGATAAGAAGTCTCACATTCATTAAAACAAAAATCACCTGACGTTAAGAAGGTACTTGATTTTTGAAAATTATGTAAATTTATTTGTGTCTAGAATAGAAGTGATAGAATATACAACATTTATTAGAATATTTATTTCCGAGACTGTGAAGCCTCGGAAACGGAGCATTTTGTTAAGCTAGTGTCCTGGTATGAAGTAAAAGGGTAATAACTGTCGACATGATTTTTTGGGAACATGGATATTGTTAAGTTGAAATAATTCAGGACAGTCAATTTTGTAATGCAGTATTTTATGTAATAGTATTAAATCTGTGCTTATTCTTCTTTCTGAAAGTTTCAATAGAGACGTTTTATCCAGGAGATAATTGTAATCAATGTTTAGTATAGGAATATTCATTTTATAGTTTATAAACCTTAGAAACTTCCGTTGAATCTTTTCAATGTTGTCTGAATGAATGTTGTAAAAGGGAGACCATAACGTAGAGTTATATTCAAGTTGGCATCTGACAAGGGTTTTATATAACATAATAAATGTGATGTTGTACGATGTCAGATGCGATTCTGAAGAAAATGCTTTTCAATTCCATTGGAGTACCAACGCAATTAATTTAATAATGAGCGGGGATCAGGTAATAACGGGAATATAAACGCTAGAAATATTTCAATTCTCACGATTCTCTTCAAAATTTAATATTTGCACGAGGCAAGTAGGTAAGGGCCAAAGTGGTTTTTATTTATTTTGTGCAATAGATGAAAAAAGTTCGATCATACAAAACGTCAAAATTAGCCATAGAGGGATAAAAGTGTAAAAGTGTAATAAAAAGAAACGAATGTTTAAATAACAAAATCTGCAATTGCCTTTCTTTATAAAAAAACAGAACAAATAAAGTATCTAGGAATCGTAATCGACCATAACCTAAAATGGACACATCATATCAAACAAATCACAAATAAACTCCTCAAAACAATACACATTTTCCTAAACATAAGGAACATATATATAATAAAACAAATGAAAACAATATATTTTGCACTTTGTAATCAATAATAGAATATGGAATAATTGTCTGGGGAGGAGCAACAAAATCAGCTATCGTTCACTTAGAAATCGCGCAGAAAATGATCTTAAATGTAATTCTTAAAATTCATAGACTAACTGATACAGACCAAATATTCAACAGTTGTGACGTACTAGATATACGCCAATTATACATTAAAACTCTACTACACTACATTTTCGACCAAAAAAACAAATTTCAACAAACTCAAAATATCACTAACAGACCAGTAAGACAATCGTACAAAAATAACATAAAAACCCTGACAGTTAATACAAGCTTTGGAAAAAGGCACTATAAATATCATGATATAAAATCATTCAACAGTTTTACCCTTGAAAATAAAATAGAAGAAAACCAAAATAAATTCATACTCAAAATTAAAAATTGGATTAAAGAACAAAAAAGACAATATTTCCAAAATCTCATTACATAATAAGAATAAAACACATACACGTAACACACAAAAATAAATATAAAACACATCAATAAAAAATACATTTTACCTTAATTATAATTTTTTATTTTTACTTTTTTATGCAGCATTATTTTTATGTTATTTTTAATGTAATATGTATAAATTTTTGTTTTATTAAATGGAGACCTCAGCTCAGGTGAGCGACCCAGTGAGGCCGACATTGCTGAATTGTATTTAAAAATGTTTGATATTATGTCAAATAAATAAATTATAATAATAATAAAAAATCAAAAGATCAATGAACGTAGTTAATGCGTCGCGGGTGCAGTAACCGTCATTTCCGTTTCATCCGAAATCCAAATCATAGCGGGGCTATAAAAGTTTCACTACAAAATTTCTTAACATGGAAAAATTTCATATTATTTTATGACTAAAGTGTACAAATGAATCGATCTACTTCCATAGAAAGCCTGAAACAGTTCAAAGTCCGCGTTATTGGAAAAACTAAATATGTAAACGTAAAAAATAATAAATGATAAATTCAAGTTCAGTAACTATGGATTAGTGTGTTTCTGTGTCTGTTACAGTATGTTACTGTGCATATTATATAAAAGCCTGGTAAGTAAAATTTGTACAGCTCCCTTAGAGTGATTTTAACAAAAATATATTTTTTAATGTTTTGTACAAAATACCAAATTTTTATTATTAATTATGTTTTTACCATTTTGACCAGACAAAACGTACGAATAGGTTAGTGTCTGGGGGGAGTGTGGGTGGACTTAATGCATATATTTTCCTCAGGGTCCCAGAGTGCCTGAGCGAAATTCTGGAGCGGGTGATATTCGAAATAATGTACATTTATACCACGAGGAGATCGTGTGGTCGGGGGCGAGGCGACGGGTGAGGCTGTGTTTTACACAGGTTCCTAAAGATTAAGCCAAATTCGGCTTAGATCAGTGAGGGGGTGAACGATTGTATGGCGACCATACAGAAATGCAACCTTTGAAAAATTCAATTCAAAATAAAGCAAATCATTTTTAATGGTGGCTATTGCAACAGATTGGATATCTATTGTTGTTTGATTCTTTCGTTTCAAATAACATATTTGTATTCTTTTTTACAATAAAATATTGTTTTGTTATGGTTAGCGGAATTTTGTAGGCAAAAATCAGGAAAAATACTTTGGAACGTGACTAATAAGCCATTCATTTTACCCCAGTAGTCCTTTTTGTGAATTTTTTGTCTCTTATATAAAAAAATAGATGACTCTAAAATAGGTTTTACCAACCCATGATGACATTACATAATCTAGAAAAAATTATGGCAAGAAAAATATTCGAGACTACAGCAAATGTTCTATTATTTAAATTAACTATGTATTCCTGTTATTGCTTTATTGTGTTTATGACTTAGAAAATATTTATTGTTCACTGTATAGAGAAACAAGTACTGTCCAGAGGAACGTTACACAGTGACCAGAGGAACATACAGGGTATTGTTCCTCTGGACAAAAAACAAGTTTTGATTTCAATTGCGTTTATTTCGCAATGTACAAAAAAAGTAGCAAATAAAAAATCAGATTACGACAGATCATTTACCTGACCTCCAAAATAAGTCATTTTATAAAATAAATTGCTAATAGTTTAGAAGAAAAAAAATAAAGAGTACTAAAAACTGGGAAATGTCCAGAGGAACACGTATTGCCCATACATAAATTATCGAAATTGCTTACTTCGATACAAAAACATCTGTTGCAAACCCCTCAAAACTACGATGAAATATGACAACACAACCTTAAGATCAACATTAATCCCTTATTTGTATAAACAATAACGGCAATTGTTCCAAATCCTATTGATCAACTGTTGAGCAGAAATTTTGGCACATCACTCCTCAAATGCACGAAACAAGCGAATCGAGCACTAAACACATCACTTAGTTGATCGGAGATTCAGATTGATCTATCACTAGTTGGGAATAACAGCCGTAAGGAATGCTGAAGCGTTGAAAATATATGGAAAGCGAATTGGTTAAATTGAAAATTTGAAAGATTTGCAACCATTTTTTTTTTTACAGTGAATGCCGCACAAGAGTCTCAACTGCTCCCGTCTGGAGTCAGTGAGACTATAGCATCCCCAATTGGGGTATGTTGTGAGGCTGAAGGTAGTAGGGAGGGGAAGGAGGTGGGGAAGACGAAGGTTGGGAAGTACCTGGCTATTCAGATCTGGTCACCAAACACGGCTAAAGCCATTTTCAAGCAACGTTTCAATTCTGAATGGTGGTCTTACACCAGGGCAATACTGATAGTATCTTCCACTCTGGAACATGCCGCAAATATACTATATATTATTTTAGATGAATTAATTGTGAAATAACACAAATTAATCAAATAAAATTTATTTGCGCATGCCGGGTTCGAACCCGCGACCTCCGTATTGTGAGGCAAGAGTCTTACCCACTAGACTACGGAGGTCGTCAGATTAGGTGACCAGACAACTCAGAATGAAACCAACTCAGAAGCACCTCAGAAAGGTCATTAAGAGTGATGATAAAAAAATATAAAAAAATGGTTAAATAGATTAAGTTAGGTTAGGGTTACCGGCTGTTTTAAAATTATTTTTTCGTAGCTTTTAATGACCTTTCTGAGGTTTTTCTGAGTTGGTTTCATTCTGAGTTGCCATGGAACCGTCAGATTAATTTAATAATCCGACGCAGTACCTAGTCTCTACGCAAAACAACGCACTAATTTCCTAGCGATTTGGTGGCCTTGTTGGCAGGTATCTCCACACCACTTTAATAATTTTAAGTAAAATTAACTCTGAAAATAATCCTGATTATAGTTTGCAGTAATGTTTACCTGAGTTTTAAGGAAAAAACAGAGTTCAATAAAAGTCAAGTATTTTCATTGGATTCAACGTTTCGTTCACTTCACTTAATTTATTAGGTTGCTGATATCTATCCCATTTTGTAGTGAAAACTTCTTTAACCGTTGTGATGAACTTGATGAAACAAAAAGCGACACTAAAAAGAGACAAACACATACATCTACAGGACATCTCTAGCGGTGATTCGTAACATATCGGTCTCCACTTTGTGCGGTGCTTCGTAGCCTCCCATTTCTTGTTTACTTTAGTTTTCTGAAGGTTTCACTTCTACCGCGTGTGAACTGCAAACTTGATTTATTTTTTTAAAAAGATTTATTTAAATATTAATATCCAACTATTTTATTTTGCTTATAATATTGCAATGGTTGTTAATGGTTTCGAATGCTAAAAACAGAAATAAAAAACATGACTTATTGGAAAATGTAGAAATTCAATCACGCTTGTAATAAATAAAATTAAATCGTCAATGCCAAAAACTGCTGTCAAAATTGAACAATTATTTGCTCATGTTCGTTAATTGATTCCCTACTGCATTGCATACACAAAGGGAAATGTTTTTTTTTTTATATAACAGCGTGATTGGTTTTAATCGAGCGGATTCTTGGTATCTTGTTAGGGTTGCACGGTTCGGGGTAGAATGGTGGGAGGGGGGGGGGGGAGGTGGCGATAAAGCCTACCCCACGTTTCACTTGTTACATTCAATGAATCTTTTGAAAGTAGTGATTCTGAGCTTGGTAGAGGGATACATCGACCATTACTCGGGCCGATCCCATCGCCTATAAAGTCACCCCACTTCGCTCGCTAGATCCCAAACTTTCACACTTATGAGCTAATGAAAAAGTAAGAAAACTGCCGGCAAGTCGCCGGAATCTTGATTTTCTCCCTTATATTCTAAGGGAATTTTTATATTTAATCAGTATAAAAAGAAAAAACAAAATTAGGTTGGCTTGGTGTGGACAGGTTGAATCTTTTATAGTTATAAAACAATTTTGGCTTTCTTCTTACTGCACGACTTCTAAACTATTAGATATTCATATGGTTTTTTTTATCCCTTTAAAAATGGTTTTCATTCTTATTCGTTGAGCTAATTCACACTTGTGTTACTAAAAGAAAATACCTCTTCAACTTCGATTCAAGTACGATCTCAAAGCGGAAGTTTAATACATGAATGCTTTCAAAATGCTTATTATGGTGCAAAATATTGATTCAGCATATATCTGAGTCTGATTATAAAAGGAAAGTGGAACATGAACATAATACAAGGTTCACAAAGAATGAAGGAATGCTTGTTCCAAAATTTAATAATAACTATGGATGGCGAACCCTAGAATATAACGTGCCAAAAATGTTTAACATGTTGTTACCAAGTAATTTAAAAAATTGCGATTCTACAAATAGATCGAGATACGTGCTGAAACAATGGTTACTAAATAGAGATGGCTTATATGAATTCATGTGTGTTAATTGTGACAGTCTGTAAACACTTAAAGGTACATATTACAACTATGGGTGGTATTAATTCATGAAAAACTTAACAAAAATGGCGACAATTTTGCAAGTTGCAAACCAAATGAGGAAGTTATGATAAATTTATTATTTTTTGTGCGGCTTACAAAACCTTTAAATAATTATTATTATTTCTCGGCGCTCGATCAGCTATTGTATAGATTACGTTGATTTTAAATCCTCATAACATTATATATTTTAGTTTAGGTTGACTTAGAACCCCCCCCCCCTCAATTTATGAACGTGAAAACTACAAAATCTTCAATGATGTATTGAAACAAATACAAAACTTTTTTCCATTTAATTTATTTGTAACCCTAACCGGTTTCAGCCTGTTAAGGCCATCTCCAGACTTACACAATTGTTTCTTAATTTGTGGTTTCTATACATAACTTACGAGGGATAGGGAGGGGGTGGTCTACAAGTATTTTATTAATTTATATGAGTTTTCCCATAAATGTTGCTATATCGTCTTTGACTAATAAATATACAGGATATCCGGGGGTAAAGTGCATTAACTTCAGGAGGTGATTCTACATAACGGTAGGAGTAAAATAATTTAACAACTTTTTCCGAAATTCCAATATTTTTTTCCCATACAAAAAGACGTTCCTACTAAAAAGTGTGAGTTACGATCTTACTTGCTGAGAGTTTACCGGGCGCCCGACTCGATTGAGATTGGCCCGTATCGTAAGAGCGGAAAATAATTAACCTGGCCGCACACGACGGACTAATTTTATCTTTTTACCTCAAAACCAACCCTAAAATTTGGAATTTCGAAAAAAGTTATTTATCTTTTTTACTTGTACTATTGTGTAGAATCACCTCCCGAAGTTAATGCACTTTGTGTATAATTATTTGGTTATTCTGATCACATCCTTGCACTATTGTACCAACCATCATAAAATAATGCTTTCTTTTCCAAAATACGCTTACTATTTAAGATTTTATTTATTGTACATGTACGTTCCATAATATAATTATGAAATAACTCCTACACCAAGCTCAAGGTCTAGCTCTCTTAATTGGCGAACCTAGTAATAATATTAGTAGTAATAATCCTTCAAATGTGTATTTCACTCTCTTTTTGCCATAGTATCGTGTTTATTACTGTAATAATTTTATAATTTGAACATTAAAAAATAAATAAAAAAGTTATAAAAATATATATATGGATTATATAACATGTTTTCCCAATTATGTCATCTGCGTGCGAACTGTGCCTAAATAAACAATACACATTGTTAATCTCAAATTACCTCCCAGGTAAGTATGGTCCCGTATATTTTCTGCCTGTACAGAGTATAAAAAAAGCAATGTATGTGTGGCTAAAATCCACCTTCGTGACATTGCCTAAAAAACAATACCCTAAGAAGTGCAGTGACTATCGATTAATAAGCCTGATGAGTCATGTCCTTAAATTATTCCTTAAAATAATACATGCCAGGATACTCAATAAGTGCGAGCATGACTTGGATGACACTCAGTTTGGCTTCAGAAATGTGTTCGGGACGCGTGAAGCATTATTGTCTATCGACGTACTATTGCAAAAGTGTCGTGACCAAAGAAAGGAAGTCTTTGCCTGTTTTATTGACTACGAAAAGGCATTTGACAGGGTAAAACATGCTGACCTAATGAAAATGCTTGCGGAATGTAACGTTGACACCGAAGACCAGAATTTCATTAAAACCTGAATGAGAGATCTAATGCAATTGCCATTCAGCGTGGAGTACGACAAGGCTGTATTCTGTCGCCACTATTGTTTAATCTCTATTCCAACTATGTCTTTAAAAGAGCTCTAAGTAATACTGAGAAGGGTCTGAAGATCAACGGAGTTGTCATTAATAACATAAGATACGCAGATGATACTGTATTACTAGCTGACTGTATCGATGACCTCCAAGACCTATTAAATCTTGTTAATAATGCTGGTGAGTAACTGGGCCTAACAATCAACGTCAATAAAACTAAATGGATGACATTTTGACGACTAGATCACTCTGAATCAGTGATACAGTTAAATGGTTGCAATGTCGAAAAGGTGGAAAGATTTAGATACCTCGGCAGTATTCTCACGGAGACTCTTGACCCAGGTGTGGAGGTTGGATTCAGAATTGAAGCAGCAAGCATCAAAATGAAATCCCTCTTCTGCAATGACAATATCAGCTTAAGACTAAGGCAGAGAATGCTAAAATGTTATGTGTGGTCGGTCTTGCTCTATGGATGTGAAACATGGACCTTGAAAGTAAATACCATGAACAGGTTAGAGGCTTTTGAAATGTGGCTTCACCGGAGAATGCTCAAGGTCCCATGGACCGACATGATCACCAACACAGAAATTCTCAGGTGGGCTAGAGCAGATAGAGAACTGTTTACATTAATAAAAATCAGGAAAATTTCATATCTGGGTCATATACTTCGAGGGGAGAAGTATCACTTGCTCCATTTGATATTGAAAGGCAAGATAGAGGGTCGCCGAGGGCCTGGTAGGAGACAAATGTCTTGGCTGCGTAATATACCGTGTGGTGGTATATTACGCAGTGGACCGGCATTAGAAGTGTGGAGGAGCTATTCCGGGTAGCGCAAGACAGAGAGACATTCTCAAGAGTGATCGCCAACGTCGGGGGGACCTGATACGGCACACAAAGAAGAAGAAGAATGTATGAGTGTACATTTTTACGCGGTACAACGTTTATTGATCAAATCATTATACATATAGTTTGGTATCGGTGATCGATGAACCGGTGGATGTAATATTAAGCCATAAGTTGTTATAATGCTAATTTGTAGATAGAAGTAAGATGGAAGAAAAATATTATATTTATTTTAATTTTTAACTTTATGAGTAAAACCTCAAATTGTAATATTTAATTAAATGGAGACAATATTAGCGAACTCAACCGAAAATCTGGAAACAAAAAAATCAGAAAAAGATATTGGCGCCTCTGGGGCTCGAACCCATGACCTTCGGCTTTCCGAGCCGCAGCTCAACCAACTGAGCTAAGGTGTCCCTATCCGATTCGGTTATTTTTAACACTATCATACTTCGATATAAAACGAAAACGACGATAGGTCTGCGCTCATGGCCGCTTTATTTTTTTACGGGTCCTTGGAATATAATGCGTAAATTCGCCCCTCGCCGAGCGCGTCCCACAGCACAGCGGTATAGGGCGTCGCAAATCTCAGCGGCCAGAGAAATCCAGCGGACGGAGGATCGGATCCTACGAAATCCAAAAAAAAAAAAATTGTTTTCGTAAATCAATATCCAATTTTCAACCACTTTAAAATAAACGTGCAAAAGAAAGCGACATCTAGCGGCTTTTTAGGTTCACATCTACGGCGTGTGAATTACACACTCAAATTTTTCTTTCCAGATTTTCGATTGACTTTGTGTGTTTGGAAATTCGGATGAAACGGAAATGACGCATTACAGCACCAGCATCAACGTGCGCTCATTGGCCGCTTTGATAATTATGTCACTTTTGAAGGCTCCTGTTGGTTGAGAATGTTTTGATAAAGTATCGCTTCAACCGCGTGTGAAGTGCGCTCAATTTTTTTATTGTTATTACCAAGGGATCGTCCATTAATCACGTGATGTTTTTTAGCAACTTTTTAACCGCCCCCCCTCATGGTGATATTTGGTGAGGTTTTAGACTAACCCCCCCCCCCCCCCTCCAAAAATTACGTGTATTTTTTTAGTACAAAGTACTTTGAAATTTTTCGAAAATTATCACGAAAAATAAATACACGTGGTATCTCATTATACCCCCCTCCCCTCGTGATATTTCGTAATTTTTTCAGAACCCCCCCCCCCCCCCTCCCCCTTTCAAGAGAAAAAAAAATTGTTTTAATATACTATTCTAATGGATTACCACCACGACTTGTCAGTATTAAAAATAAAAATATTAAAATCTTCAACGTTTCTTCGATGCTTCGTGTCAAAATATTTGCAAACCTCTCCATTTGGCACCGCGTGTCTGCGCTTCACGGGTAGTTCTGTTGCCTTGCCAGTCGGGTACATCGCCTCGCCTCGCCTCGGCCGGGATTTGGCTATGTTATCACACGCATGATACGCCGTAGCTTTACGGGGTTAACGCGGATTGCTTCAAGGGGGATTTAAAGCCACTTATTCTAAATAACGACATTATCCTCGAATATAATCTTTTAAAGGATGACCTGACGTTTTAAATCGTGCCCGGAGAGTGTGGCGGATTTGCCTTGGTAAGATAACCCCATTTCCAGCCCAATACTTGGAAATTTATTATTGCATATTGACAATAATTATTATTAGTTACATAAACATAAAGAGACAAACGGATTAAATGTTTCTGCATAAATTTCTATTAGGTCTCAGATTCAAAATTAAAGGCAATTCGTTTCAAATAAGTATTCGACAATTTATTTACAGTTTTAGACAAGACTTGCACTATTCTTTGACTACCTGAAATATTATCCACGACGTCTCAGTCCCGGGGATTTAAGACACTCCCAATTCGTTGGTTACTTCGGATAAAAAGAGAAACGATTAAAGACGCACATTGCATTTATAAAAAAATGCTAGCGAAAAAACCTAAACGATTAAATTAAACAACATACAACTGTCAACGAGCTGGTTTAGGTATCCACTCTACCAACTGATGATTAGCTACTACAATTTACAACATAACCATTTTTATACAATAAATTACAGTTTATATATTATATGTGAGTTTTATTCCAAAGAGGACAGTATTTGCAGATTATTGATTTTATTTTTATTTTTTTTTTATGTATTTGGGAGACCAACCGTTTACATTAATAACAGAGTATAATAATTGAGAACGATAATTGAACCATTTACAGGTTTCCACATGGGTATTGAATACAAGTGGTGTAGTGATTTCAGAGATATTTACTAATAAAAAATTACACTTCAAGAGACGAGTTATTTAGATGAGAATAGGAAGGGGGTAGGATGGGGGGGGATCGGTTAAGTTGAGGTATAGTAATAAAAATATGCGTGACAAAAAAAATAAAAGAGAAAAAAAAGAAGTTTATAGAGTGGTGGTTGTATTAGAGGGTATCTATAAGTAATTGTTATTGTGGAGTATCGAGAGAGCGTCTGTGTGATTTTAAGGAGTGTGGTGCAGAGTTAAAAATGTCCAATTGTGTATAGTGTGTGTTGAAAGTGGTGGATGCACGATAGATGAAGGAGTTCTGCTTAGAATTAGTGTTGCACCGAGGGAGGCTAAGAATCATGTCTGATCTTGTTCGTCTGTTAGAAACCCGTATCTGTATTCGTTCTAGGAGTTCTGGACAATTAACGTTTTAACATTATTTTATTTTATTGATAAACTAACGTTTAGAAAAGATTTTTATGCATAGCACAAAGGGTAACAATTATTATAAGCAATAATTATCAGTTGGCGGCAAGTGTCTTTTCTCGTGAGATTTTTCAATGAAGATGAGTGTTTCAGGCTGATAATTATTGCTTATAATAATTGTTACCCTTTGTGCTATGCATAAAAATCTTGTCTAAACGTTAGTTTATCAATAAAATAAAATAATAATTAATATTTGACAAGTTTAAGTATTTCCCCAAAAAATGTAGACATAATTTGTCTCGACGCCACCTAGCGAGGGATTTAACACTAACAATGTCTCTCTCGCAAAAATAAAGTTGGTTGTTTTCAGGGGGAAAAAATATAACAAGCAGTAATTGTTGAATGAAACACTAGTATATATTGAATTATTTGGCGGGTATTAGATAAGCCGCCATAGCTCAGTGGTCAAGAGCAGCTGACCGGCAATCAGAAGGACACGGGTTCAAGTCCCGTTGGCGCCAAGTATCTTTTCTCGGGAGATTTTTCAATGTAGATGAGTGTTTCAGGCTGATAATTATTGCTTATAATAATTGTTAACTTTTTAACAGTTTCCATGTCGTAGATCTTCTTTTATAAATTAAACTTCATAATATTCATTTCGCAAATATATGGCGTATGTAAGATAAGTAACAGTAGTTTAACAATGAAAATTTAATGTATAAATCGAGTATTAATCGAAATTTTTTTTTTTTGTTAATTTTTTTTTAATATTTTTTAATTTTTATTATCATAAAGGTACTTAAATGAACATGATAATATATATTTCAAATTATAAACTAGACATATTTACCTTTACGAGAGTTAAAAACTCGTGTGTAAAGGGGAAAAAATAAAAACGCGTGTTTTAATTTTACACAACTGATAAACAATCATTAACGTAGATTGTATTATATATAAATACTAGCTAACCCAACAAACGTCGTTCTACCATGTAAATGATTTCTATTGAATATTTTGGTTGTTAAATAAAAAATAACGAATGTATTGTAAGTGTGTAAATGTAAATGGTTTTTATGACAGAAAGAGGAATGGAGCGCTGTAGACCAGGGGTCTCCAAACTACGGCCCGCGGGCCACATCCGGCCCGCCAGTGTCATCAATCTGGCCCGCGACAGCTACTGAACAGTGTCACCAATCAGGCCCGCGACAGTTAATGGTTTATTGTTGTTGTGATAAGTTCGACAAAAAACAAAAAATTATAGTTTTTTAAATATTAAAAAAATTATATGAAAAAGGCCTAGGGACATGACGAGGTAATGCCATCTTGCCCTCTCCATTATGCCGTCCCTTCCTTACGATTATTTTTATTTATTTATTAATTATTTAAAATATGAAACGAAAACCTGCAAACAGCAAAAAAAACTGAGAAAAGTCAAGCGGTCGCAAAAAATTTTTGTTTCCTGAAAACAAAAAAATACATGTTGCCCTTATTTAAGGTAAAGGAAGATAGTTTGATTTAATAAAACTTTTTATAGCTTTTTTTAAATATGTTCAAGATTAGCATTTTAATCTAGCACATATACTACAGCTACATGATAAAAGATTACATGCATTAAATTTTGTAATATTTGAAGAACAATTTTTTATTTATCATTAAATGTTGGCTACCTCCTCCCCTACTCGGTGACTGGTTTAGAAATCATAGAGATAATTGCATGAAAATTAAAATGGTTTCGGCCCTTGGTACTTATTGGAGTGATCAGTATGGCCCTAAGGCTGGAAAGTTTGGAGACCCCTGCTGTAGACGATGACCGCCTATAAAAGCAATAAAACACCAACTTGAAGAAAAGTGAAATAAAGAAAATCAATATGAATTTCGAGGAGCAATTGAGTGTACGATATTTTTTGCCAGTCCATCTTTAGCCAACACAAATAAGCTCGATGGTTTGCCCACGCGAGAACATGAAGCCGAATGAAATATCAAAATGACGCGACGATTCTCGTGAATGTCTTTTGCATGTGTGGATGAAAGTTTGATGAGGCGGACGTAGCGCCATTTGTCATTCAACAACATAAATAATTTCGTTCAGTTTATATGAAAGACGGTTAAATTTTTTCATACAAAAATACTAAATGCGATTTAAAAATGGGAGGTTGGGATAGGAGGGTAAATATTTGGAGTTATAGGTATTTTTAAATACCAAATTTAAAAAAAAGTTGTCAAAAAAAAAAAAAAATTTCAGGGTAGGGACACCCTAATCACCTAGCGTTATGAAATATAACCTATTATCATAACCTTTATAACATATTATCATACCTACCAAATGTACATAGAAAAATTCATAAAAATCGGTCAAGCCGTTTCGGAAGAGTGCGACCACAAACACCGTGACACGAGATTTTTATATATAAGATAAATATATGTATCAGTTGTGTAAAATTTAGAATTCGTTTTTTAGTTAATTATATACGTACGTATGTACGTGTACGTACGTACAGAGACTAACTTTACTTACATTAACCTGATATTATTTGGATTAAAAAAGCAGATAATATTTTGTGATAAATTTTTTTTAAACTAAAAACATAAAAAAATCAGTTGGAATTGGACAGTTAGGAGCAGGGTGTGGGGTTGGGCGGTCCAGTGACGACATGTGTTAAAAATTCGTAACGTAGCTTGAAGTCCATATTCCAATGGGGGATTGGAATTAACTGCTATACAAGTAAAAAAAAATATCATTTATTTCGGGACATCAGACTACGTCGTGCGTTCGAAGACTTAAAACAATACGGTTTCAGAAAAAAAATCTAATATTCTCTCTGCAACTATGATCTTATAAATAAACTTAAAACTAGCATATACAGGGTGTTAAGGGACGTACTTGACTTACTTTAACCAGTGATTCCTGACATTATTTGGAGTAAAAAATGTAAATGAAATTTTGGTCTCCGGTGACATTTTTGTTGTTTTTTTTTTTTTTTCTACAAAAACATAAAAAAATGGTAGTTGTTGAACAGTTGGAGGTGGGGTAAGGGGTTCTTTGGACACCCGGCTGAGTGACCAGTGACGATATGCAGAAGAATTTTTTTTTGTTTGATTTTGAAGAAAAAATTTTTGAAAAAAAAAAAAAAAAGTCGTCAAAAAAAGTCACCGGAGACCAAAATTTCATTTACATTTTTTACTCCAAATAATGTCAGGAATCACTGGTTAAAGTAAGTCAATTACGTCCCTTAACACCCTGTATAATTAAAAAAAACTATGTCATAGCAATTCTCATAGACCTTCAAAAAGCCTTTGACACCGTGAGTCATGAAATACTGATTAAAAATATAGAAAAAACAGGTGTAAACGGTCCAGCTATCAAACTAATAAAATCCTATCTGTAAAACAGAAAACAATGTGTTAAGATAGGAGATAAAAACAGTCAACTCGAGAGTACAAACTATGGAGTTCCAAAAGGATCAATACTGGGGCCACTTTAATTCCAAATATACATAAATGACATCTGTCAGCTAAAACTACATGGTGAAATCTTCTTATACGCAGATGACACAGCAATATTTTACTTCGGCAAAAACTTAGAAAGTCTATTAGAACAATCTCAAACGGATCTTAATGTACTAAACAATTGCCTAATAAAAATATATTAACAATAAATATTAATAAAACCGGTTACATGATCTTAAGCTCACCTAAAAGAATAATACCATCACATAAACCATTACAAATAGAAGAAAGATACCTACATATTCTAGATAGCGAAAAATAACTGGGCTTATATATTGATAAACATTTGACATTTAAACAACACGTAGAAAAACTAAAAACAAAAATCATCCCATTAATTGGTGTATTTGGTAGAATTGTTCATCTTCTACCGACAGAGGTAAAGAGGGGCTTATACTTTAGCTTAATCCAGTCCCACCTAAATTATTTAATAGAAATATGGGAAATTAATAGAAACACATTACGTACTTAAATGACTTACAAATAATACAGAACAAAGTTATTAAAAAACTCTTCAACTACCCAGACACTCCCACAAAAAACTGTACCAGGAAATGAACCTTTTGAAAATAAGAACATTATACGAATATAACTTAAGTCTTTTAATCTACAAAATCCAAAATGGACTCAAACACAACATTTATAAAAACATCACAAGTACACGAACATTATACTAGACAACACAATAAATTGTGCACAAATACTGTCAAGACTGACAAGAAAGTGGCAAGAAAAGTATTGGCCACGAGGGAGTTCATATATATAATATCCTTCCAGATAACCTAAAAACGGAAAAGAATGTAAAAACCTTTAAAAAAAAAACTATTTAAACTTAAGATGTTGGAACAAAATTAAAAATATTACTACTATACTATATATGCTCTGTACTTAAGTTAAGAAAGCGAAATATTATATTTCTTTTAACTTAATAAAAATAAATTTTAAAAAACCTTCAAAAGTTTAATTAAAATTAAATATTTTAAAGTGAATTTTTCATGAATGTGCATTTGGTGTTAGCCAATAGCCAACAATTTAAAATGGGGGAAAATTATGTTTAACAATTATTATAAGCAATAATTATCAGCCTGAAACACTCATCAACATTGAAAAATCTTCCGAGAAAAGATACTTGCCGCCAACGGGACAGAACCCGTGTCCTTCTGATTGCCGGTCAGCTGCTCTTGACCACTGAGCTATGGGGGCTTATCAAATACCCGCCAAATAATTCAATATATACTAGTGTTTCATTCAACAATTACTGCTTATTATATTTTTTCCACCTGAAAACAACCAACTTTATTTTTGCGAGAAAGACATTGTTAGTGTTAAATCCCTCGCTAGGTGGCGTCGAGACAAATTATGACTACATTTATTGGGGAAATACTTAAATTTGTCGAATATTAATTATTATTTTTAATTTATTAACTAACGTTTAGACAAGATTTTTATGCAAAGCACAAAGG
Organism: Limnephilus rhombicus; assembly: GCA_929108145.2. Classification (NCBI taxonomy): domain Eukaryota; kingdom Metazoa; phylum Arthropoda; class Insecta; order Trichoptera; family Limnephilidae; genus Limnephilus; species Limnephilus rhombicus. Next base: position 7,500,518 of record OV815275.1, on the reverse strand, counting down.
CACCTTTGTGCTATGCATAAAAATCTTGTCTAACCGTTAGTTTATAAATTAAAAATAATAATTAAAATTATGTTTTATAATGATAAAATTTCCAATTCACAAACAATGTACCAAATGATATTCTACCTGCATTTTATAGAAATAATAAACTTCAAATTTACATTTTATCTTGTTAAAAAGGCCTAGCGTTTTTCAAAGTCTCGTGCGATGTATTATTATTGAAAATGTGTAAGTATTTTAACATTATCAGTATGTATTCATAAGAAAAGTTATTTTATACACACAAAAATATCGTCACCTCTTCCCCTACGTAGAACATTATCACAACACCCGACACGCAGGGAGGAATCCAATAGTTCCACTTACTACTATGACATCCCTTGCTCAAAGACAATATTCTTACCTAGGTCCTAAAATGTTCAACCTTATACCCGGATCTTGGAAATTGAAAACTGCAAGCGTCTTGCGTAAATTAGTCAACGACTGGATTCTGGACTTAGGAAGAGACGAATGTGAACGTATGCTGTTTAACTGATATACAAAATCACCTAACTTTCCTGATCACTAGACCAAAACTCCCACCACACTTCATTGAGATCTGATATGGCTTCACAATGTTTAGACATCCTTTTGATATTTTTATACCTGAGATTTATGGTTTTGTGCCCCTGTATACTGTTCGCTATTTCACTGTTAGTGCTTCACGTAAGGCGTAATATACTCACGTCGCTCACTAACATCAAGACTAGCTGTGTGAATCTTGGTACTTTATAGCGGTGATGATTTATAATAAATAAACAATACTTATCACAACTTGTATGACATACGAAATAATGCACCAATTACTTATGCCTTATACTACTTATACCTTTACCAAAGTAGCACTAGTATTTCATAGTTATTGTTTTCGTATTTTAGCAGGAGTACTACAAGACATGAGCGCGGTGTATATTCGTATTGTTGTATAATATAAAATGTACTGAAAACATGTTTTTAAATCAGTAAAGATAATGTCATGTTTGCACATAATTGTTTACATATTAGTTACAGCGCATAAATAAATAATAAAAAAACAACTTAATATATATTTTTACATACATAAATTATATCTAATATTGTAAATTTTTATGTATTTCTCTTATAAGTGAACTATGTATTATAAGTTCACACTTTTAAACACATAACTTCATCTCTCTATATTGTGAATCTTGTTGTAATTCCTCCAACTTGTTATCAAATACTTGGTTTACACTTTTTGACTTTTCAATGCTACTAACTTTATTACCTACTTATCTCATACACTGTAAATCTGAATATATTATATGTTATCAGGTTAATTCCGCAAATCCGAATATACTTTATGCTACCAGGTTCTTTTTCTATTTTTTTTGTTATGTAATTATGTATGTATAATATGAACTAAACCTGTAAATTTGTCTGTCCTGGTACGGGAAACTTTCCTAGTTGGACAGGCAAAGCTTCCTAATATGTATTTTGTACTTTTGTATGTATCTATAGTAAATAAATAAATAAATAAATAAATAAAAATAAATAAAATTTATCACATGTTCAGTTTTACGACAAAATAATATTTAACTATTAATTTATTACTAGCTTTTGCCCCCGGCTTCGCTCGCATAGTATTAGGGGGGTTCCCACTCCGCCTCCTCCGCCTTCCCTATCCCCACGCCACTCCCCCTCCCCCCCTTTCCACCCTCTCCACCTTCACCACCCCTCCATACCCGTTAAATTCATTATTAAAGCGTAACAATCAAGCACGCATTTTCGCATTTATAATATTAGTATAATTTTAACTATCAAAGGATCTCCGTAGTAACCTAAACAAATAACAAAATGACAGCGCACGTATGGTTACCAAGCAACGCTACGCTTTTCGTCTAGACAATAAACGTATAATAAATAATTTCTAAACCTTATTTATAACGCCAGACCTTACCAATATATACAGCTACTCGCAAATAATGTAGCTTTCTATTAGTGAAAGAATTTTTAAAGTCCATTGCGTGAAAGAGTAACAAACATACATCCATACGAACTTTCGCCTTTATAATATTAATAGGATAGGATAGGATTCTACCAGCTCTCAGATCGAAAACCGAAATTGAAATCTTTTTCACCTGTTTAAAGTGAGGCTTCGAGTTCAAAAAAACTTTCCAATAAAAACTTTAAGCACGCGTTGTCTTTTATTACTTGCTAATAAATACATTTCCTTTGATGAATTTCAAGCAAACCCGTTTATTTGTCTGTTTATTGAAAAACAGTATTTTCTATGATGAACTGTAAGATGATGCATCTTTATTTGAAAAAGCTTGAATAATGGCCGTTGAGCTCTAGAAGCAGATACTTTGCGAAGCAGAAGAAACAGAATATGAAAATGCACCGAGAAAGATTATTTCCATCAAAAGAAATATCTGTTTACCCTCGTTTCTATACAATTGAATGGAAAATGGATTCCCCATTAAATGATTCTGACTTTCTTTGATGCTCCAACAAAAATCCTTTTGATACTGTTTGATCCCCTTCAGTATCGGTAATTACCGGAATGGGGTTAACCAACACAATATCATATTTCGTTTTTAAATTCTTGATTTTGAGATATTTGTAAAACAAAGGTTTTTAATGTAAAGCAGAGGTTGTTAAAAACCTAAACCTTTTTTTTTTGCCCAGGATGAAGTAAATATTAGGCGACATCTTTTAAGAATCATTTTTTCTGTCTGCATGGTACTTTCCTTGAAGAGCTACATGGCTAAAATTATCACTTAAGGTGATGTACTACATAGCAATGCAAAATCAAATGATTTTATTTTTGTTTTTGTTTTTGTTTTTGTTTTTTTTTTTTTTTTTTTTGTTTTTTTTTTTTTTTTTAGAAATTTAATTAAAATTAAATTTGGTAATGTTATTATATAATGCACTAAAATGAGTCATAGCAATAACATCATTCTAAATCAATTAAGAAAACCCTTACACTTAGTGCAAGGCAAACCAAAGGGAAATACTCCGAATCCCACATTAGCACTCTCTCAATTAGTGTCTCTACAAATTGGTTTAACCGGTAATAAATCAACTTAGACACCTTCAAAAATTAACATTTAAAATTCTATAAATAATTCGTCCGTACGTAGCTTCACCACAGTTTGAAAATGACCTTACAAGTCGAAACAGCTGTAACTAAAACACTAACCAAAAAACTTGCAGAACTCGATAATAACATTATCAAATTTAATTTTAATTAAATTTCTAAATATTAAAATGGGGTTCTACGAATTAAACACAAAAACAATTAATACATGATTTTGTTTTGAAAATTAGATCGCTTAGAAGGCTTCAATTCTAATAGAACACCCAATTAACCTTTAGAATAATCCAATATTTTTATTAGTTTTTTATGCATATAAAAAACTGCTTAAAATTCAAAATCTCCAACTTACAAACCCCTTTTCAGTTAAGGATTTCATTCTATGACGTGTAAAATTAAAACACACTTTTAGGCGATTTTTTTCAAGAACAAATTAAAACAGGCGGCTGGCGTTAAACGGGAATTTTAACCCTATCACCATCCACATGAGTGTTACTGTTAGTGGCCTGATCCCGAATTTCACATGAGCTAAAAGATAAAACTTTATTTTTTCTGAAAATGATATCACTTCTCACTTTATATTTAGTAGCGGTGGCAGTTTTTGGTGACGTTCACATCAGTCAATATTTTTTTTCCATATAGTGTGTAGATATCTGTTTTAACAATGTTTTTTTTTAACGCAAGACAAACATTCCCGGGTTTCGAATAAACAAACAATATTTGAAATTTTCCCACTATAATCGACCGGTCAGTGGCTGAGTTAGCATCGCTTTTGGGTCCTACCGAGGAGTCCCGTGTTCGACTTCTCGGCTGGCTAAGTCCTCCATCACGACACTTGTACAAATATAAATTGTGGTGTTGGAATATTCTTTAATAAACCTGCAAGTACAATGTTTTGGTTATTTGATTTTCATACGCATTACACATTCCATCCCCCATAATGCCATCCATGTTTTTACATAATATGTAATAATCGACTACCCACACTGCCGATTCTAATCAAATGAGATATAGAATGGTAACAATTAACTATTCTTCCTAGCGAAACAATGCTTCCGAGATGGGTATATACGCAATAATAATGTTTACTTAGTGAAATTTCGATTGTCGCATAAACCTTCTGGGACCTCCGCGGAATTAATTCAAATAGCGGTACTCGGAAAGCCTTGCCTCGAGCGAGTTGGTAAACAACCCGCTTCTTATATTCAATTCAGGGGATGCTAAATACAATGAATGGAGCAAATCGAGCGATAGATCCTCTATAGATAGATCCACGATAGAGCCACTGGAACTGCGACTTTTCCACAGTTTTGCAATTTTAATAGATATCTTTTTTAAATCGCAGATTTGCAGTGTATATCTTTATCTATTTTACTATTTTTGAGCACTTAATAATAATCCAGTTACCTATAACAGTTTATTTAACATTTTGTAGTATAAACATATGCTGATCTACTATATGTGCACTTCACACAATCTCAATCGATTAATACAATATATTTGGCGGGTTAGAGTTAGACATCATCACTAAAACTGTTTTAGCATAGGTTGCCTCATTATAAGTAACAAAATGAAAAATTAAGAGTAACAAAGTCGAATTTTTGGTTTAAACGCTTATTTACAACACATATGAAAGAATTTCGATATTCAAAATGAATCTGGCGTACGGACACTCCCACAGCCAGGGCCGGATTAACCATGTCGGGTCCCTAGGCAATGCACGTCTACCAATGACGGACTACCAACGGGGGGGGGGGGGTTGAGGGGGCCTCCAAACGCCTCCATGTTCCCTTGACCAAATCCTTAACAAGGCTTTAAGGGGGGGGGGGGGGTAAGGTTTTAAAACTTAAAAAAAAATCTGAATGTAAAACATGTCAGTATATTGAGTATTGTGTTAAATTTCAAGTAAATCGGAGCAAAACTAACGAAGGTACAGCGTCTCAAGCGACCGGCCCTCATACTATTTTACATTACCTAAAAATCGCGTTTTTCACTTCAAAATGCTGCCAAAAATAAAAAAAAATCGAAAAAACCTCCCTCTGACTACCTAGGAAAACATATTACCTTTAAACGCATTTCGATTTTTTTGTTTCAAATGATCCGGTGACGAGTTATGGAGTTCACAGAATAACAACTTTTTTTCGAGGTGCCTCCGGAGATTCGCTTTCTCGGACTTATTTATTGATATTTTTAATTGAAATTTTTGAAAGATACTTCAGATGTTTTACTATAAAGTGTGTATGAAATAAATAAAACTTACATTATTCATATCCCAAAAAAAAATCATGACAATATGCCTTTATTTCGCATTTAAAATCTTACCCCCCCCCCCCCCCCCTTTAAGGCACCTGGGCACTGTAAAAAAAATTTGTGATTTTTAAAATTTATTTCATTTTCTGAAAGATGCATTTGTTAAAAATGCTCTCACCAAGTGTTTTAAAGAAATTCTAATAATAGGCCACTTGCATGGACTTCATAACGATTTGGAAAAAATCGTGTGGATAGATTTTTTTACTAAGATTACGAAAATGTTAGTAAAATTTTTTAGAAATGTACAGTTTTTTTTATTTTTAAATAAATAAATCCATTATTTGGGCTCGTGACGTCACTACATGAAAATGTCCCGTCTCCGAAAGTGTTCCTATTAATTTTATAAAATTCCACACTGATTTATTTTTTTTATATGGCATCACTTTGATTTCAGGTGAATTTTTGAATTTGACATTTAACGTTCACTAGATTTATTGTTTGTTCTCTGCGAACGTATCATTTGGTTTGATTTTTTGACAGATGTTTTGAAGAGAACCCCATACATTTTACGTTGTCCGTACATGTTTTAGAGGTATAATGATAATGGTGCGGATTTTTAATTTTATAATATTCTTATTATTATTATAATTTACAAGTACAAGTATATTACATTTGATTTAGTAATATAGACGTTGAACATTATAATGATTTATGATCAATAAGATGGATCAAAGAAAAAAATATTTATGAGATTTAATATTTTTGGTATGCCTCGTTATTCTCCTGTGTCATGCGTGTGGAAAACATTGTTTTTTTTTAAATGATTTTCGGCTATGTAATTATCGTTTTTTCGCACCTATAAAATTATGTCCCGTCTTTACGGTTTTTAAAAAATGGTCTGATTTTTCGGATTGAAATTATCAAAAAATCGCCAGGGTTTCAAAAATACGGTAAAAAAATACAGAATGTCTTAGAATATTTGCCTAAGCCGGAAAAAAAATGTGATGCAAGTGGCCTATTGACAGAGATACAGCATTTTATGTGAAACCATTTGAAACAGTTTGTATGTTGAAGCAAAACTTTGAATGCGTTTTTCTTGAAACTTTTTTAACACGTTTTTCAACACGGTTGACAACATATTAAAAAAAACTATACATTTGATTTGCATGCACCAAGTCTTAATCTGTTCGAAAATCTACTGTCTATGGCATAGGGGAATTTTGATATCTAAAAAAATTTAAAAAAATGGCGAACCAGCGAATTTTATTTTCGATTTTTTATGGAAAAGTTTCATTGTTCATAAGACCTTCATAAAAAAATCCCGAAGTGGTGCCATAGTGACTGAATTTTCTAACTGTTTAAGACTTAGTGCATGCAAATCGGATTTACAGTTTTTCTAATATGTTGTCAACCAGGTTGAAAAACGTAGTTTTGAGAAAAACGCTTTCAAAGTTTTGCTGAGGATAATTCAACATAAAAACTGTTTAAAACGGTTTCATATAAAATGCTGTATTTCCATAAATTTTACCAAAACTTACCGAAACTCCGTTGCCCACTAATTGAAGCAAGTCATTTTCTCTCGGGACGCGGGGCCTCTTGCCGATGCGGGGCCCCTAGGCAGTTACCAGCAGGCAGCTAACGTAAAATCGTGCAAATTTAAATGTAGTGTCATCTGCGTGCAAAGCCGTATCTTCCGCAAGCAATCGTTTAAAATTTTCTAATAAAAGTGTGTTTATTGAAAGTGACCCATTGGAACTAATAAAATTTGATAGAGACCAAAAACTCATAATAAAGTGTACATCGCTCTTGAGGTAATTTTTAATTATTTTTTTTAATTATCGAATTATTATGTTTCCATTAGAATTAATCTTAAGAATAACTCAGTTCCCTTTTTCAAATATGTTACATTTTTTTTATTGTTAAGTAGCTGACCCGGACACGAATTGCTCTGGCTAACGAAACACAACGCCATCTACTGGATGGTTACCCAACCTTTTAACTCACACCGCCATCTGATAATTTGCATAAAAATCAAATCAATCGGTCGCTTCATTTATATTGTTTTATCGAGTTTCCGGTATGCGTTGGATATACTTAATAAAGAAATTGTTTCTTCCAGTTTCCCCCCCCCCATTCTCGCATTCTAAATGAATGTAATGTCAAACCATGTAATGTCTTCACTTGGTCAAATAAATACACCATTGACTTACAAGCACTTGTCTTTTATTAAGACTTAGAATCATTAAATTCCACATAGTTCACCTAGTCTCCATTTTTACCATCTCCCAAACAAAAGAGATCGAGACAACTGTCGTTAATTCTATAAACAATAATCACTCAAAGCTGTGAAGCAGTCCTTACCGCCAACTACGCGGATTATTTAACCATAATTAATATATTACACTTTCATTCAGTCCCGGTACGTTTAGTGTCAAACAGCTCGCGCGCTATCTATTGCATTATTTTCATACAAATTTCATAATGCCAGAGCTCGCCAGTAAAAATCTTTGCGGGCATGTACACATCAAATTCCGAACAGGCCCTCCATTGATATGCTTGGTGTAACCCTAAGTGACCAGCTCAGGTATGTGGGCTCCATCGAAGCCAGAGTAAAGTTAGACTCCCAAAAACTGGGCGTACTGTACAGGGCCCGCAGATACTTTAATAGTACACAACTGCTAACCCTGTACAAATCGCAAGTGCGCCCCACGGTTGAATTTGGCAGCCACCTCTGGTCTGGAGCTCCAAAATACCTGAAAAATACCCTCGACTCTGTGCAGAAATGGGCGGTCCTTTTGATAGATTCTCCCATCTTAACAGACGGATTGCAATCTTTAGAGCACAGGCGTCGGGTGGGAATGCTATCCTTGTTCTACCGGTATTACAATGGAAGATGTTCCGAGGAACTAGCATCATTGATCCCTTCGGCACCGGTGCATAGTCGGGAAACACGCCAAACGCGAGCCCAACATTTGTACACAGTTGACATTTGTCACATGAGAACGGGTCGTTTCTTCGACTCGTTCTTGTGTTCAACAGCTTGGCTGTGGAATGATTTGCCGGCCTCTGTGTTTCCTCCTTCCTACAACATGGGTCTCTTCAAGACCAATGTTCATTCCTTCCTCTCCTCAAAAAGACCCTCCACACAGCATCCCAGATGACATAGGCCCTGAGGGAAATTATTTTCCTCAGGGCCTCCTGTGTGGAGTTAATGTAAAAAAAAAAAAAAAAATCCCCAAAGATTGAATGAAATAGGTAAAGTCGTTCGGAAGTCATGCGCGTACATACATTTAGGCAATCATTTATATATATATATATATATATTATCTATATCTATCTATCTATCTATCTATCTATCTATCTATATCTATATCTATCTATCTTTTATCTATCTATCTATCTATCCATCTTATATATATATATATATAGAGATAGAGATAGAAAGATGGATAGATAGATAGATAGATAAAAGATTATAGAAAGATAGAAGATTACTAATTACAATATTTTTAGATACATACGTAATGCTGGTATTATAATAGTTTACTAATGGTAAAACACTTACAAATTTATGACACCTAACAACTTAAAATATATTATTTTCTACTTCTCACTTTAATTTACATAATACATGTATAGTATACATAATACATGTTATAGTATACATAATACATGTATATAACCATAGTATTATTAGTTACGTTTAAATATCTTTAAAAAAACACTGTATTCTCCCCTTCCAGCCACAAGCTAATGGTTCCATGGAATAGTAATATTAAATTATTTGAACATAAAAAAAATAAAAAAATTAATTTTGATTATATTAGAAAATAAATAAAGATATTTTTAGCATACACCCATCGCATGAAGGATCCCCGTTCAATTCCATTATGAAACGTTCCTAATCCGTGGATTTTGGCGTTCAATGCATTGAAAGGAGCGGGTAGGAATGGTAGAAGGCCACTTGTTCAGCTGAGAAGCAACTCTCCCGGATCGAGTTCCACACACATTAAACAACCGTTCCCGTTTGTTCCAATTGGACCATCAAACTACCGGGGTCGAATACCGTATGATGATCTCGTTCCGTACGACTCTCTTTATAGCCGCGGTGTTGGATGCCAGGGATATGTGTTGTTTTAATCGACATACCTCTGTGAGCCACTTGGCTATTATTTTCTCTCGAATAGATCTTACTAAAGCCATGTTCATAAATAAACCAAGCTGTTATTGTGTAAATAGCAGAAAATCTGTTTGTTTAAAGTTACAAAAACATTGGAGACACTGCAGTTGATGCACCCCGAAATGATGTCTATATATTATATGAAAATCTCACGGTATTTGTAGTCACACTCCTCCGAAACGGCTGGACCAATTTTATGAAATATTTTATGTTAATATATTTTTTAGGTACGAGAATAGGTCGTAAAGTATACTTCATACCGCTGGGTGATTGGGGTGTCCCTATCCAGAAATCTTTTTTAATTTTTTTGACCTTTTTTTATTTGGCATAAAAAATACAAAACCCCAAATTTTCACCTTCTTTCCCCCACCCTCCCATTTTTTAATAGAGATTTTTGTATTTTTGTATGTTAAAATTTAACCGTCGTTCGTATTTCAAACAAAACGAAATTATTTATGTTGTTGAATGACAGATGGCGCTACGTCCTCCTCATCGAACTTTCATCCACACATGCGCAAGTCATTCACAAGAAGCGTCGCGTCATTTCGACATTTCATTCGGCCTTTATTATGAATCAATATGTTATTGTTATGTATTGTTGTGTTGATGTTTTTTTATCGGCGGTCATCATCTACCGCGCTCCATTCCTCTTTCTGTCATAGATGCATCCCCACACACTAATAATACATTCGTTATTTTTTATTTAACAACCAAAATATTCACCAGATATAATTTATATGGCAGAACAACGTTTGCTCGGTCGGCTAGTTTACTATAAAATTATTATTTTTACTTCTTCTAAAAGTGCAAAATTATTTTGTGGTAACATTTTAAATTCAAATTAATAGATAACTTTGTATTAACCACTTAATTATTTACAAAAACCGACATTTTTCGTCAGCAAAGCTAACTTTGAATAGAATTTGAATAATACATTGTAATGTCAATGGCATTCAGTTGGATAAATTAGAAATTTTAGAGATTAGAAACAGTGTTAATGCAAATTTAAATATTATTAATAATCAAATATTGTTTTTAAATGACCTATTATTAAATCTATTCCCCTTTTAAATTTTTAATTTTTCTTTACTGCCCCTTGTCTCCTACACATTATTTTCTTTCAAATTTTATTATTGTTTATGTCTGTTATTTTTCTCTATTACCTATGTATGTCTATTTTTAAAATTAGTTCTATCAAAACCCTGAAGAAGTCAGCTTTGCTAACGAAACATGTCGGTTTTTGTAAATAATTAAGTGGTTAAAACAAAGTTATCTATTAATTTGAATTATTATTTTTAGTTCATTATTTACCAATTTCAAAGGTAAAATCGACTTGAAAAATACCCTTAATTATAAGTTGGTATGAATATCAAACCAATTTATTCACAGTGTCGATTGGTTTGTACTTATGCGCTCTATTCATACATAGTATATAGAGAAGCAGATTTTTCCTCGATGCATTCGAATGAAAATATGTTTTATACTTTTCTTGTTTAACGGTACATCCTCTCTGCTCACCCCTTCGGGATCGCTTAGTTATATATTGTGGAATTAGGTATACCGTATTTTCGATTGACGAAAATAATTTATTTAAAAAAAAAAAATCAAAAAAGTCACCGGAGATCAAAATTTTATTTACATTTTATTACTTCAAATAATGTCAGGAAACACTGGTTAAAGTAAGTCAGGTACATCCAACAACACCCTGTATAGAAATAATAATCTGTGTTTCCTAAAATTGATATCAGGTAAAAAAAAAAAAGTTCAATTATGTGAAGGCGATTATAAAAAAATTTTCTCCTTGTGTAATGTCCTCTCTATACACAGTAAGGTAGATTATCAATTAACGCTAGATGAATTCTGGAATACAGAATTCAAAAAACCTGTAAACCACAACTACCCTACTAGGCATAGAGAAGCACAAATGTGCATTTCACCGTATACATTTTGATATAAATACTGGTTTTAAAATTTTACACACTAACGATAGTGGTTTTCACTTTTAGAAATATTAGAAATTAGGAAAAATGAAGAGAACATCGTTCTCGAAACATGTCGACTTTTCAATAAAGTTTATTGTGGTAAAAACAAAGTGTTTTTAATTATTGCATTAATAAAATGGTGCCACAAAGTGAATTTGCAAAATTTGAAGAAGTACTATTTTTATTTTCGTAAAAGATAAGATAATAACCATTCATAACCAATTTGCATATTTTTTTTTTCTAAAACTACATAAATGCAATGCGATAATATTTTCACTTAAACGTAATCCAATCATCCATTCTTACCGTCCGAACACACTTCCTCCTTAACGAGTAGAAAAAATCAAGGACCTTGGAGTAGTAATTGCCTCTTACTATTAAATTACTAATGAAAGATCATATTGAATATCTTAGAAAAAGCCCACAAAAAGATGAGCTTCATTCCACGCGTCACAAAACCTTTCAATAAACCTTTTACACTTGAACTACTACATGGCATATGTCAAATCTCGTCTTGAATTTGCATCTTTCATTTGGGATCCTCAATACAAAACTTATATTAACCGAATTGAAAATATTCAAACAAACATTTTAAAACATCGTTGTCTCACTTTCAAAATGATCAGTGTAACCATATTGCTATTGACAAACAGAGATACAAATTTGATGTACTCTTTCTGTATAAGATTGTGAACTGCCTTATTGACTCTACAGCCTCAGTAGAAAGGATTGCATTTCGTTGCCCTGAACGCAATATCAAATCGAATACCATATTTTATATACTTACAACATTTCAAATCGAAATACGCACACAACTTATTTCTCGAGCGAATCTGCAAATCTTTCAATATGCTAAGAGGTATTGACATTTTCAACTGTAAATATTTAAAATAAAATAAAAATGAAACAATACAACTTTGTATAAACCACTTATATGATGTGCAAATCCGACCGGTTTCGGAACAAACGTTCCTTCGTCAGGGAAAGCTTATACTAATTTGACAGTTTAGAACAATGTTTTATTGTGGTAGGGGTGGAGCCGTTGTTAGTTAATAATGTAGATTGGGTGGGTAGGTATTAGTGTAATTTTTCGAAGAAAACTTCTTCTAAAAGGTTGTTACTTTGTGATGTCATTATGTATTTATTAAAAGAAAATAACTTAGTTTACATCACTTTATTTTTTTATATTTTATAATATCAACATGTTTCGTGAACCATGTTCACTTCTTCAGTAATAAAAGTATACTAAAGTTAAAAAATTAATTATAGATTACATATGGAGAGAAGAAATTGAAGGAGGGGGAAGGGTTGACAATGGTGGGAGTTTCGAAGAATTGGGGATTACCAAGCTATTAGAAGTAAAAGGCCGGTTAAGTGGGAAGATATTTAAAACAGGGTTAACAAAATTTTTTTGCTTATTAATTATGTCAGCTTTGGAATTTACATTTTTTCTTATTTCTAAAATTTCTAAATTATTGATTTGCGATGTTTTATATCCTGTATGTAATATTTGAAGACCTGAATTTATGTCAAAGCTATGATCATATTTTAATAAATGGTCTGCGAACTCAGAATTGCTATTGCCATTTAGTGCTCTGAGGTGCTCTTTAACCCTAATCTCAAAGTTTCTATAAGTTCTACCTATATAAAACGAACTACAATCATTACAATTGAGTTTGTAAACCCCTGATTTTTTCGTTTTAATTTCGCTATCTTTATTGTTAAGTATATATTTCTTCAGTTTGTTATTTGTGTAAAACGCTGGTTGAATAGTACCGGGAATATTTTTACTAATAATTTTTGACGTATCGTTGTCGACAAATAAAATTCTACGCCAATGTTTATTGTTATCTTTAGATATAGGGTAAATATAAAATTTGAAAAAATTCTGTTTAATTTTTTTTATTTAGTATTTCATCTATCAAATTAGTAGAATAGCCATTATTAATTGCTATTTGCTTTATGAGATTTAATTCAAAATTATAGTTAAGAGCTGACAAAGGAATTGTAATTAGTCTATTAATCATAGAGTGGAAAGCGGCTAGTTTTTGAGAAAAGGGATGATTTGAAGAATTATGTATAACAATATCAGTATACGTATCTTTACGGAAAATATTGAAATCTATTTTTGTACCTGTTAATGTTAAATTTAAATCTAAGAAATTTAAGCTCTTATCTTTACCAATTTCCAGTGTAAATTTAATGTTTTTGTGTAATTTATTTAAAAAATTTAAGAACATGTTCAATTGTCTTTCTGAACCTAACCAAATGCAAAATATATCGTCAACATATCTTTTCCAACAATACGCATTTTTGAGTAATAACGCACCGCTATTAAAAATCTTATTTTCTAAATTATTTACAAAAATATCTGAAATCAAAGGACTCGTACTACTTCCCATAGCTAAGCCATCCTTTTGTTTAAATATAGTAAAATATAGAAAAGAATCGTAAAAAAAACGAGTGTGCTTTAGGGCTCGTTTCAGACTTTCAGGTGAGTAGGAGACCCAGAAAAACCCATCCCACCCCATCAGTGCTCCAAATAGTTCGCCGGTAGGACATACGTCTTTTTCGCGGCGCGCCGTAATTTTAAAAGCATTAAAATAATAAACAAATTTATCCTAATGGATATCAATGAGTGCGCTTCGTTTGCTAACGACAGGCGGTAGTGATCTTTAAGAACAAAAAATGTTTTTTTAAAAGTGATTTATTTTAAGTGTTAATAATATTTGACAGTTAAATTGGTGTTACCCACAAATTTAGTGGTTCCATTTTTTTATATTTTCTACTCTTAATTGACAGACTATACTTGCCTTTTTGAATATTAAAAAGTATAAATAATGTTCTCAGTAATTTCACCATGAGCTCTCCTTATTCGTAACAAGACATAGTTGATTAAGTTGAATAATGTATTGATGACCTGCCAATGTATGGTTGTTAGGGTAATGCATCCAGTACGTACGGCCACGGCCAGCCCGTTAGCGACGGTTATTAATTAGGTGGCCACAAGTAATTGGGCATTTCGCGTAATCGGGTTAAATTTATCATCTATCATCGTCCCCAAATCACCTCTAAGCTGCTTTAGTTATTAGCATACTGGGATTATAATCAATTGTGTAACGATTTAACGACATCAATGGATACCGGAGCCGACTGTTACTGGGTGTGGAAGCCCCACATATCACGGCCTATCCCTAACCACTCTCTTCATGACCGTGGCTCGTCGCTAATATTCGAATGCGCAATACCTGCAAATTATTATGTACGATTATATTCCGCTTTCACTGCATTTAATAGAAAATCGAATTTGCTTTTGCATTTTACGGGGGAGCCAAAATTGTCTACAGCTACACATTTCGTTCTTTAATTTAGGGTTCAGCATGTATACTTTTTTTTGTTGTAAAAACTTCTTTAGCAATGTTGTGATTTGAAACTCGATGAAATGGAAAATAGCGACACTAAAAACGAATAAATACTTGATTAATTAATTAGCTTCTTCATTAATCCCTAGTTTTTGCCCCCGACTTCGCTCTTAGTATTAGGGGGGTTCCCACTCCGCCTTCTCCACCTTCCCTATCCCCACTGCACTCCCCCCCACCACTCTCCCCCCTCCCTTCCCCTCACCGACTCCATACCCGTTACATTCACTTTCCAAACAGCTCGCTTGCCACCACGAAGTTTCTAATTTATAATATTAGTATAGATTAGTATAATTTTAACTATCAAAGGGATCTCCATAGAACCTAAACAAATAACAAAATGACAGCGCACGTCAAATAATTAATTATAGTTACCAAGCAACGCTTTGCTTTTCGTCTGGACAATAAACGTATAATAAATAATGTATTAACCCCAGAGCTTATTCATAACGCCAGAGCTTACCAAGTAATATCGCAAGTAATATAGCTGTCCATTAGTCCATTCAGTATTTTTGCGTGAAAACGTAACAAACATACATCCATACATTCATACTTCTATACATCCATACAAACTTTCGCCTTTATAATATTAACTAGCTGACCCGGCCATGCGTTGCTGTGGCTAATAAGATACAACGTCATCTACTGGATGGTTATCCAACCTTTATAACCACCACCGTCTTTGAGTTTATCGCGAAGAGACAGACAGATGCCACGGAGGACTTTAATTTATAATACCTAGAGATGGTCTGAAAGATTATAATAATGTGCATGAAATGCTTGAGGTAACTAACGTATTTAAGTTAATGAGGATTAATACTGTATCCGTCTAAATAACTTTTCAATTACCGCAACGTACGTGACCGTTTTTTTAGAAGATAGAATGGGTATAGTAAGCTATCCGTATAAGATATATGCCTTCGCGGACTTTTTTGTAGATCTATAAAAGAGGAATATCCCACCGTGCATTGTTTTGTTATATCCCAAAAGGATTAGGCAGCGTTTTCGATGAAAGCTACCAGGCAGCTTGACTTTTTCCGGCACTTCTAACAATTATCGTTATGTTTCAACCAATTTACACAACAATTACAATTTACACAACATCCTTGACAAATTACATACCTAAACCTTCCTCACAAAACACTCTATCTATTGGTGAAAACCGCATGAAAATCCGTTCAGTAGTTTTCGAGTTTATCGCGAACAGATAGACAGACAGACAGACAGACGACGCGGGGGACTTTAATTTATAATATGTAGAGATAGAGATAGAGATTAATAGGATTGGACGTAAGTCCGTTAATAAATAAATAAATTACCGGGTGTTGAGTCTGTGACCTAGTTGGTTCGCGTAGCAAAACATAACGCTTTGTCACTGAGGATTTAAAAAATTATTTTTAAACTTTGGGTGCAACTTAAGTATAGTTTTATTATGAAGCATGAGTGATTAATCTCCATTACCTGCAGTCTTCCCATCGTTAATCAAGTTAATGTTTGCGCTGATTCATCATCGTGTCTAGGGCCATGTTTGAATTTTCATCCACATGCTACAGGTGAGACCTGTAACGTCCCAAGCGTTCAAACTCATAAAACAGGTTTATTTTTCTGAAATATGAACGGTTTCTTAATTTAAAATTAATAGAATACTTACTCTACTTACTTTTTGAGTATTTATTTTTACTGGGTTTTTACAGATTGTTCTCATACACGTGAACACAACCCTGTTATAAAAACTCAGTAAATACAAATAAGAAAAATAGGTAAAAATTTATATAAAACCAATCAGCCAAATTAAACAATGGTTAAATTTTGAAACAGTTTAAATAAAAAATAGATAAAATAAAACAAAAAACAGTTGAAATAGAAAATTATAAAAATATAAAGTTTACTCAAATGACAATTAAAGAGAAGCAAGACAAGAGACTTAATTAAAGACACAAATGATACATAATGATTTAGCACATATTTTTCAGCAATCCTATTTTTTTAATCCATATAAATTGTAGGCAAAAATATCTACTTCAGCACTCTATCTTGTTATATAGTCGACACAATTGGGTCAGAGGGCTAAAATAGGCGGCATTATTTTTAAATGTGTTCAGGTGAAACATATTATGGCGTCTTAAACAATGGGAATTGGGAACATTTATATCAACATTGCTAAGACACAGTGAAGTATCAAAATGGCCGTGAATTATTTTATATAAACATAATATTAGATCAGCCTTCTGATTTTAAATGTATTTTCCGGAATCTTTTATAATCTTTTGCATTGACATTTATTAAAGAAACTAGCAAGTTCCCGCCATGCGTTGCAATGCCACTTAGTAAAGCTCTTCAAAAATAATGAATCCTCTACTAGACCGTGTATGCATTACACTAGATCGAATAAAAATGATATTAAAAATATTCCAAGTTATAAAACCACATTTGGACAAAGAAACTATACATACTTTGCAACAAAATTCAATAACATCCTTCCCCAAGACATAAAACTAATAAAAAATCCAATTGAATACAAATTAAGAATAAAAATATGGCTTAAAGAGGTCAATGAGAAAACCTTAGCGAAGACGCTAAAAACGACATAGAAGACAAATGAACTATATTTAAATAACTTTAGTCCGCCTCGGCACAGGACCCCCTAGTGAGGAGGACTAAGAAATACAATATTTTATACTTAATTTCACATTGCATTTTGTATGTAAAAAAAATTTATATAGTCGCTATAATAAAAAAAATTAAAAAAATTGTTTCTCCCTGCATTGTGTCCTTTCCCGTACGTCTCGTTCCCCTTCCGGGTCCCCTTCCCTTCAGCCACTCGTCCTCCCTCCACTTTCCCCTTTCCTGCTAATCTCCCCCTCTTCCCACGTTCCCCTCGCCTCACCCGCGTTCCGTACATTCAGTCCCGGCATTGCAATTTTTTATACAAATTTCATAACGCCAGAGCTCACCAGTATATATAGAATCCTTCGCGGGCGTGCGCACAACAACTCATCGAAGATTCATCATAATCGGATGAATAGTAACGAAATAATTTCATAACGCCAGAGCTCACCACTATATATATAGAAACCATCAAGGGCGTGCGGACAATAACTCACCAACGTTTCATCGCAATCGAATGAATGGTTTAGGGCCCGCATAAGGGACAAACAAAGAAACATTATTTTTTTACATTGAGATTCATAAAAATTTTGTTGGTAAAAAGTAATTTTTAGAATTCAGTTTTTCGGTGCTGCGGAAAATTTTGATTTTCATTTATGAGCGCTGTGATTACTTTTCCAAATTCGAGTGCGCCTTTTTATGAAAACTTCCTTAATGACACCAAGTAGGTTACCCCAATCCCTTCAATTTAAACAGCATTGTGTCAAACACAAAGGAGAAATGCAAACTTTCGCAAACAAAAAAGGCAATAAAAAGGGAAGGAGTTCCCGAGAAAGGGGAATTATAAACTCCTAACCTAAGGCAATCTCTGCCTGAAACCGTCGCGCGTCGGTCCGTCGTAACTAGATTGCTGCCGCCACAGCTCGCGCCACTGCTGTACTAAAGCTGCGCCACTTCTCGTTTTACGATTCTTGGAACTTTATTCAATAAAGCGTCGATAGTCTCTAAGGGTAATTGTTTCAAGGATCATAATAATGATTGATTGGAGGTTCTCGGGCTCTTAGTGGCAGAAACAGATCCTTTTTTTTATCAAAAGGTTTTATTCGGAACTAATACCTTTTTCTTTTAAACTTCAATACTGTTTTACTGTCCACCCTTTTCAGTTCTCAAGGGCTCTTTTATTTATTTCTTTGCCTTTTCCTTTTTTCTTGTCCTTTTGTGTATTTTAATTTTATTTTGAATACCATCCCTCTATTTTATTGCTGCCTTCCTCCATTTTACGGGCACTTACTATCTCTACGAGTTGACTCCACCAACCTCAGGACTTGACTTGTTGATTTGATAATCTTATGTAATTTAATATAATGCGAGTTGACTCAATCAATCTCAGGGCTTGACTAATTGATTTGATAATGTTATACGACTTAATATAATGTAATCTCTGCAAGTTGACTCCACCAACTTCAGGGCTTGACTTATCGATTAGATAATATTTTATAATTTAATAAAATGTAATCTCTGGTTGACTCCACCAACGTCTGGGCATGACTTTTCGATTTGATAACGTTATATAATTTAATATGATATTATCTCCGCTGGTTAACGTCACCGACCTCAGGGCTTGACTTGTTGATTATATAATGTTATATTATAATTTAATATAATTAAACTCTGTGAGTTGACTCCACCAACCTCAGGGCTTGACTTGTTGATTTCACAATGCTATATAATTTAGTATAATGTTATATATTTTAGTTGTCTCCACTTATCTCAGAGCTTGACTTATTGATTCTATATATAATTTAATAAAATGTAATCTTTGCGAGTTGACTCCAACAACCTCGGGGCTTGACTTGTTGATTTGACAATGTTATATAATTTAATATAATGTTATCTCTGTTAGTTGACTCCACCTATCGCAGGGCTTAACTTGTTGATTTTATATATAATTTAATATAATTTAATCTTTGCGAGTTGACTCCACCAACCTCAGACTTGACGTGTTGATTTTACAATGTTATATTATTTGATACAATGCTCTGTCAGTTGACTCCACTTATCTCAGGGCTTGACTTGTTGATTCTATATATAATGTAATATAATATAATCTCTATATAAGCGACAATAAAAAGAGAATGGGAAAGACTAATCAGTCTCCTCTTTGTGCGGTGCTTCTTAGCCTCCCCACTCTTTCCTACTTTAGTTTTGTGAAGGTTTGATTCCTACCGCGTGTGATATGCACACATCTTTTTTTATAATGTTTATTTTTTCGTTTATGATTGAGTTTAGAAACTAAACGTGTCGACGAACCCCAAATTCAATAAAAATAGAAAAATATAATATGTGTAATAAATTTTATTTATTTTTAGTAAACTTCAGTTTATGCAATAAGGAAAAAGATGACAATATAATTACATAATACATTGTTAATAACGTAATCTGGCTCTCCTAACATTTTCTTAGTAAGTTAATAATTGATTCTATAATCTGTACACACATTAAGTAAATATTACACTACATATTTAGAAAATCCTAAATATTAAGGCTTTGATTTATCAAGCTTTTTATCAAGTATTTTAAACAATCTTTTCATTGAAATACAATTTCGCTTTCGCGGCTACGTAATCAATAATTTGAATTTCAGGTTGGAGTGTGCCATATCTCACTAGCAATATATCACCTTCAACTAACTTAAAATGCTGATGTTGGCTTTCGCGATCTACAAATTTGTAAAGATAATGATGATGATAAATAAGATAACGAAGATGATTTCATTATTATATTAAACTCTTTTGATGCAAAATTTCATTTTACTTCCAATGACATTGCAATTATATTTATCAAAATGTGTATGCAGTCTTAGATTTGTCAATTAACAGTAAATTTCGTTTTCCTACCAGCATAGGTAAGAAGGTTTTTAACATTTCAGGATGACAATTTGGCACGGGGGTGAGGGTACCGCCGCGCCGCTCGTCGCCTTAATAATCATCTATTGGATAACCAATACCTCTGCTACAAGTCACCCGTGGAGAGTGGTTCGCTATGTTTGCTAGCAAGCTGTAAGGGTGCCCGGGTGAAGTTTGTTCGAGTCTGCGGATGCATATGCCCATCAACAGCATGGCAGGCCAGACGGGGAGAAACTGTTTGAGGGAGACCTTTTGATCTCTCCAGCAGGTTCTCGCTTTTTCCTTCTGAGAACTTCAACTCCTTGTTTTTTTAAATACTCTCCACACAGCATCCGCAAAGATAAAATACTCGCTGAAGGGTTATTAACCTCAAGGCCTCCGGTGTAGAGCTGTTATAAAAAAAATTGTGCCCTTGTGCAAGAAAATAATTTAATAACGGTCATTTTGTCGGTAATGCGTTGACGCGTCGCATTACCGGTCGTTTAGTATTTCTTAGTAGATACATAGTTTACAAATCCTGAGTACTTTTCATGAAACACCGAGCAATTTAGTGGGCATGTCGCAAATAGTAGTACATTATGTTTTTTTTTTAATATTAGCTGCATACAGGAGACGCTAAGGAAAATAATTTCCCTCTAAGAATCTTAGAGGTTGCTACGTGGACGATTTTTTAAGAACAGGAAGGATAGAAAGTTCTGGGAAGGAAATAGGTATGAGGGGTGGGTAGGAATCCAGGGGTCCGTGTATCCAGAAGTGACGGGCGTATGAATTCATCACTCCAACTGTGGTGCAAGGCAATGGGTCAAGATAGTCCAGATGGAGAGTTCAGAAGGTCTCTTTTAACCATTCCCTTCCGATCCGGCTCGCCACCCAATTGGTGAGCAAAATCATCCGCCGACAAGATCTAGGAAAACCTCACCCCATGAACCAGTGCACCTGTGTTCAGTCACAAAACGCAGCGTCCCGTCACGTCAGCGATAGGTCATTTTGGGTGACCTATGGCAGGTGTGTTAGTTATCCAGTAAACGGTTCCAGGGGTGGCGATACCCGGGAGAGGTCAAAACACCTCCTCTACCAGTCTCAAACCTCACCCCTTGAACCCGAGCACCCCTTCTAAGTCTCCAAACATAGCGATCCACTCGAGGTGACCTATGGCAGAGATGTTGGTTATCCTAGTGCAGGGTTAGTGTCTATTGCAGTGATTCCCAAAGTGGTCCAGGTTGGCGTGATAAAAAAATGGGAGTCCACAAAAATTTATCTGGTTTCGATAGTAAAAAACAAAAAAGTTGGCTTGACTTTAACTATCGATTTAGGCACTACTCAAAAAAAATTAAGGAAGCAAAAAAAAATCCAAATTATTCGGTGATTTTTGACAGGCGGTGTGACATTTTCGGTGAAAAATGTTCGTATTGAGACTTTAAAAAAAGCAATTTGAAGCTTTAAGATTATAATTTTCATATGTTTGGCAATTTCGAGAAAAATGAGTTTCAAGTTTACCACGCGGTTCGGCACAAACACCCTCGTAATACCGGAACGAATTAATTTTTTTTATTTAAAACTTTGGGAACATATTTTTAAATAGTTTTACTAACAATTTAAAAAATAAAATTTAAAAAAATTGTGTCATCTACATATATTTCCCCCTTAAGTCTGTAATCATATCTCTTCTTATCTTATCTTATCTTATATCTTATCTTATCTTATCTTATCTTATAATATATAAAACAAAGTCGGGTTAGTTACACTATTTATAACTCGAGAACGGCTGGACTGATTTTGATGATCTTTGATTTGTTGGATTTGTCTCCGCCCCGGATAGGATAATAACTATTGAAACATCACAAAAGTTAACGAAATAAATAGTTATAAAGAAAACTATTTTCCCCATACATTTTGGATGGAACGAATTTTCATCTTTTGAAAGAGCTGCAGGAATATTGTGGTAGGTAGGTATAATATTGAAGTTTGCTTCAATTCCAAAAATTCAAAAACGTCAAATGTCAATGTGCTGATTGTTTTTCTTTTTTTCTTAAACATAGAATTCTGCCTCTCTTTCTTACACACTAAATGTCAACAGTCGTAAATGGGACAAATGGTGAACGTATGTCTGCACAACTCCAGGAAAACAGCCACTTCTTTTCAAAACATTCAAGGCGCATTGTGACTTGGGGTACCTATTGCAATTCGGTGAAATCAATCAAATACCTCTGCAAATTTTTCACAAAAGTCAGCGATATGGCGGTTTTTGGCGTTAAAACTACAAATAAAAAACGATGAAATCACACGCTATCAAGTTTGTGAGCTACAATGAGGCGATTTGGCGTATATTCTCATTCCCCATTCATGAACGACATTCCATTGTTGTATATTTGGCGATGCATCTGGAGAATGATCAACGAGTTTATTTCATTACATCGATTGTTGCCAAACGTGCTGAAACACCTCCAGCAACAACATTGACCAATTTCTTTTCGATTTGCCAATGCGATCTGTTTGCCCGGACGTTGCTCTATTCTGAGATGCCACGTTATTACACTTTGTCGAACGCTTTCTCGAAGAGATTTCCACGTCGGAAGCACGGCGATGTGGTTACTGATCATCCTGTTGTGCTGATACTGATGCTCTTGGTTGCATTTACACAGTTCATGTAAAAAGTAACGAATGCTTCTACTTTCGGTTGTTGCCGGTAAATGTTCGTGGGCCGACATAATTTGAATCACAAGTCAATGGTGTAGTGTGCCCAACAATTTGTGTTGCATGTCAGCAGATTAATGTCCTTGAAAACGATACTCATTGGGACATGACAATCACTGAAGCAATTATTTCTGCATCTCCATTCTGATACGCACACTATTTGTTATCATTATTTCGACATGTTTCCCATCGAATCCACGTGAACTATGGAACAAGTACAAAGATGACATGTCAGAAGACATTTTACATCGAATTCGTGTCATTCAGGGAATCCTGATCTCGAGGTTAATGAGGATACACATAAACAGGCTTTGTTTTTGATTGAAGACATGTGTTACCTCATGTGCGGCAGTTTGTTAGTCAAGTTAGGAATAACAACGCCAGATCGACGCTTCATGAATGCAATGAAACTTGCAATGAATGATGCTTTCAATCAAGAATTGGTACGTGAACGTGAATATTATCAAGATGCATTGAACCAATCAGTTTGAACGAATGTACCACTGTTGTACCCCCAACAGAAGGAAGTGCACGATACGTTAATGAAGGCAGTTGATGATGGAAATGGTGGCTTATTTTTCCTCGATGCGCCCGGTGGAACTGGGAAGATATCTAACGACAACAAAACGAAAAATGTTGGATATCACAAGCTGCTTCAATGAAGGGATTCGACCCAAGTGCAACCCATCCAGTAAATAGTTTAACAGAAAGTAGTACAATAATGCCACGTGAATCATTTCGATTCGCTTTAATAAAGCAAATGCCTTGCTGCCTCGTGAATTACATTTCTTAATTCATTTTGAGTATTCATTTTAACTTTAAAAAAAATGAAATGAATTCGGCTAATAAGTTAACACAACAGTTATTGATTCTTAGGCGGTACGAAGTTCGCCGGGTCAACTAGTTATTTTAATAAATAGAACACAAGAAAATATGCTATTTTTGAGTTTTATTTATACCACACTGAATTTAGGGTTGGAACTCAGCCGCGACACAAAATTTTCATCGTTAGATCTAATTCTCAGATTTTTTATCAGTTTTGAGAATATTTTTTTTTTTTTTTTACAGTGAATACCGCACAAGAATCTCAACTGCTCCCGTCTGGAGCCAGTGAGACTATGGCATCCCCAATTGGGGTATGTTGTGAGGCTGAAGGTAGTGGGGAGGGGAAGGAGGTGGGGAAGGGGAAGGTTGGGAAGTACCTGGCTATTCAGATCTGGTCACCAAACACGGCTAAAGCCATTTTCAAGCAACGTTTCAATTCTGAATGGTGGTCTTACACCAGGGCGATACTGATAGTATCTTCCACTCTGGAACATGCCGCAAATATACTATATATTATTTTTAATTAATTAATTGTGAAATAACACAAATTAATCAAATAAAATTTATTTGCACATGCCGCAAATATACTATATATTATTTTAAATGAATTAATTGTGAAATAACACAAATTAATCAAATAAAATTTATTTGCGCATGCCGGGTTCGAACCCGCGACCTCCGGATTGTGAGTCAAGAGTCTTACCCACTGGACTACGGAGGTCGTCAATATGGTAGAAATGTGGCAGAAATGTAGAAATGTACACCGAAATCAGTAAAATTTTGAAAGGGGTCTACGAGAAAAATAAGTTTGGGAACCTCTGATCTAGTGTAATCTAGGGTAGCGGATATGATACACACAATTAGATAGATTAATAGTGTTTGAAGCGTTGGAAGCGTGTGGCACGGATTCTCATGTGCCTTGTACCGGGCTCAGAGAGGCTGTACCTGGTGCCTGGTGCCTGGTGCCTGGTGTCTGGTATCCGTACCTGCTGCCTGGTGCTTGTTTTAGTTGCGCCGGGATTAGGCCTGGCTTTGGTTACCCTACACCCTCTCTCGACGGGAGCTCATTTCCAAACTGATAAATACACCTTATGTACCCCACGTGGCTGCGGCGTTTAACGCAGAAAGGTTACAGATAGACGGTTCTAGACAAAAGCCGTGCGGCCTTTTTTGTCTTTTTATGTAAATATATCACAAGAGTCTCAGTTGCTCCCACCTGTAGCCAGTCTGACAATGGCATCCCCAATTGGGGGGGTTTTGTGAGGCTGAGGTAGTAGGGAGGAGAAAGGAATGGGGGAGAGGAAGGTAGGGAAGTACCTGGCTATTCAGATCTAGTCACCAAACTCGGCTAACGCCAGTTCAAGCAACGTGGGGCGATCTACCACTCTAGAACGTTCAAATATAGTTTTACATTATTCTTATTAATTAATTAATTATTTAATTTATTTAACTTTTACATTTTTTTTCTTCAAAACCAAACAACAGCAATAATGTTTTCTCGTATGATCCCTGAGTAATCGTCCAACCTCTCACCCTAAGGTCCAATACCTACTGATTTATTTTTTGGTTTTAAGTTGAAAAAAAAGGGCACAGAAGACAAAAATTTCAAATTGATTTTTACACCAAATAATTTCAGAAATCACTGGTAAAAAAATAAGTCAATTACGTCCCTTAACACACTGTGTGTATGTCGGACTTAACAAGACAGTGGTAATGTAACTTTATAATTTTTTAAATAATAATTAATTATTATGTGTTTATTGAAACAGTCACTAAATAAATTATTAGCTAAATAGAAGCAATTCTAATCTCCCAGGTTTTTTTTTTTTTTTTACATTAACTCCACACAGGAGGCCCTGAGGAAAACAATTTCCCTCAGGGCCTATGTCATCTGGGATGCTGTGTGGAGGGTCTTTTTGAGGAGAGGAAGGAATGAACATTGGTCTTGAAGAGACCCATATTGTAGGAAGGAGGAAACACAGAGGCCGGCAAATCATTCCACAGCCGAGCTGTTGAACACAAGAACGAGTCGAAGAAACGACCCGTTCTCATGTGACAAATGTCAACCGTGTACAAATGTTGGGCACGCGTTTGGCGTGTTTCCCGACTATGCACCGGTGCCGAAGGAATCAATGATGCTAGTTCCTCGGAGCATCTTCCATTGTAATACCGGTAGAACAAGGATAGCATTCCCACCCGACGCCTGTGCTCTAAAGATTGCAATCCGTCTGTTAAGATGGGAGAATCTATCAAACGGACCACCCGTTTCTGCACAGAGTCGAGGGTATTTTTCAGGTATTTTGGAGCTCCAGACCAGAGATGGCTGCCAAATTAAACCGTGGGGCGTACTTGTGATTTGTACAAGGTTAGCAGTTGTGTACTATTAAAGTATCTGCGGGCCCTGTACAGTACGCCCAGCTTTTGGAAGGCTAACTTTACTCTGGCTTCGATGGAGCCCCCATACCTGAGCTGGTCACTTAGGGTTACACCAAGCATATCAATGGAGGGCCTGTTCGGAAGATTGCTTCCGTTGAAAGAGACTAGATTTTCATTTCGTTCCCTTTTAGACGTAATCAGACAAGATTGGGTTTTTGAAACATTAAATTCAACGAGATTATTTTTACCCCAAGAGAAAACACTCTCGAGGTAACCGTCCATTCTTTGCTTCAAAGCCCTACGAGCTGTTGGAGTTTGTGAGCCCTTTGGGGGCTTGTCAAACAAAAAGCTTTCATGAACTGTACTGTCATCCGCATAACAGTGAATTGGTGCACATGACAAAAGGTCGTTGATGTGCAACAAAAACAAAGTCGGAGACAGAACCGATCCCTGCGGGACGCCAGCATTTATCGAGTGTGAGGAAGAGGTGAAACCATCGACTACCGACTGAAACGACCTCTCCCTCAAGAAGTCGGCAATCCACGTACACAAGAATGCGGGAAGTCCGTAAGAATGCAGTTTGTTGACAAGTCCTCGGTGCCAAACCCGGTCAAAAGCCTTGGAGATGTCCAGTGCAACCGTTTGGGTCTCACCGAAACGTTCCAGGCATCGCCCCCAAACATGCGTCACATACGCGAGAAGATCACCGCACGAGCGGTTCCGCCGGAATCCGTATTGACGGTCGTTAATAATTTTGTTCTTCTCGAGGTATGTGAGCAGTTTGTCGTTGATCACACGTTCCATCACCTTAGACAGAACTGATGTGATCGCTATGGGGCGGTAGTTGGCCACTAGCTTTATTAACATCAAGCCCTCGTAAAACATGGAGTACTTCCCGATGCCGGATCCTCAGCTTTTTCATACGAAAACCGCAGTGAGGAACCGACGTCAGCTTCATCTGTTAAAAGCGGCCGTGAAGGTATAACTCAAATATCTAGCCGTTTTGATTCAAATGCATGTAAATGTATGACTAAAAAACTGGATAAAAGCTCGCGACATGAAAACATAGCCTCCCGTTTTTAACGAGTGCAAAAGTTTGTGTTTGAGAAAAATTCTCATAAAAAAAGACAAAACCCGCTAGTGGAAGGTACCTTAGTACACCTGCCTAACCGTGTTTCCCAGTTTAAAATGAATCTCAATATGTGAGAGTTGTTTTCTATAATTATATTATTGTAATTGAAAAAAAAAACTAAAACTAAACTCAAGGATTTCCCTTTATTTAATTTGTTAAAAAAATTGAGAGCAGCTGCCTTCTGCCGCTAAACTGTATGAAATGCACTCCTCTTTCAAACAACTCGTGTGCCACCTAGTGTAATTTTTTTTAACCATTATAATAATACAAACCTTCGTGGATGTGCACACAACAACTCACCAAAGCTTCATCACAATCGAATGAATGGTATAGGAAAAAAAATCATAACGCCAGGGCTCACCATTATATGTAGAAACTATCGCGGGCAAGCTCACCACAAATCACCAAAGTTTCATCGCAATAGGATGAATAGTTTAGGAACGCATAAGGACCCCTGCCGTGGGTCATCCCAAGTGCTTCGACACGTTTGGTGACTTAGCCGGAGTGCAGGTTCATGGGGTGAGGTTTGTCTAGATCTTGGCGGCGGATGCGTTTGCGTGGCAGGCTGGATCGTGGTATACTGGATGAGGGAGATCTTTTGATCTCTCCTGCCTCTCTCTCTCGGAACATCGTCTTACACGACAGTGGGAGGAATGGATTCATTAGTCCGTCACTCCCGTATACACCGGCCCCTAGATTCCTACCCACCCCTCATTCTTTTTTCCTTCCTAAAACATCCTTCCTTTTCTTACCCTAAAATATCCTCCATACCGCATCAAAGATAGTTAAGAAATTGTTTTCCTCAGGGCCTACTGTGTGGATGTAATGTAAAAAAATCAGACTGTGCAATTCACACGCAGTAGAAGTGAAACTAGAAAATCGCTAGACGTCGCTTTCTTTTCTTTTTCCTGTTTATTTTAAAATGGTTTGAACATTGAATATTGATTGGACTGGATATCTCTCCGGACGCTGAGAGTCGGGCGTTTCATACCGCGGCGCTATTGGAGGCCCGTGCGTAGTCGTGAATTTACCGCATTATATTAGAACCGAGGACCGTCAAATATTATTTTTTGTGAAGCATTTCCGTTTCATCAGAGTTTTAAATTTTTAACGGGGCGAAAGAAGTTTCACTTCAAAAAACAGCACTCCCAGAAAATTTCACAATTGATTTTCCAGACACAAGCTAATGCTTCCATGGAAGAGTGGTATTAATTAAGATATTTGAACATGAACATGTACGCAAATTATTACATCATCTAAATGTACATTATATTTTATATGCTAAAATAAAAAAAAAATTAAAATTAAAAATAAAAATTTAAAAAAATAAAAAAAATATATCGTGAATTCATTTCTAAAAACCGATGTGGACTGAAACAGAAATTCATGAGCACGGTAATAAATGTGACAAATTTAAACGATGTGTAAGTGTATGTTTCATAAACAATACTATGAGAAATGACAGTATTATGGAAGTAATGAATTCTTCTAAGAAAAGTGTAAATACGGGTGAAACTTCAGTGAGATATAACGGCAAAGTTTCCAGTCGTTCTCAATGTTGGCAACAGTTCGTATTTGTGTCGACTGTCACTTGTTCTTATTCATATGCTGAATAATACTGATAAGTCTTTGTATTCACGTTAAATTATTACCACCAATTATTTTTAAAATGTCGCACAAAATTTTCCAATAACAAAATATCTCATTGAAGAAAGTACCCCTCATAATCTAAACGAAAGAGAACTAGACAAGGAAAAATAAAAAGATAATGGTAGCAAATAAGACTTAAGCCCAGAACCTCGTCGTATCGGGATAAACGCCTTACCAACTCGGCTACTGATATATCTACTATTTAAACGATTTTTTTTTCATCTTTCGAGTCAAACTTTAGAGCGTTATCTTTTTATTTTTCTGTGTCTTCTTCTCTTTCATATATTCGTTTATATTATATACTAGCTTTTTCCCGCGGCTTCGCTCGCATGGTGTAAGGGGGGTTCCCACTCCGCCTCCTCCACCTCCCCCCCTCCCCCCATAACCCCTCCCCTAATTTTTTTATACAAATTGTTTTATAAAAACCTTGTCTTGACAATAATAAACACACAAAAAAAAGAATTATCCAATTTGGTGCAGTCGTTCGAATTGGATCGAATTTGTATTGTATTGATGGGAATAATTTTCAAAAGTTATAACCCGAAAGATGTTTTAATAAAAAAATTGACAAAATATTTATTTTTATTTTAAAAAAGTATCCGTCAAGAGGGCGTATTGCGAGGATTTGATTTTTATACAAATCTACTCTTTTATTCCACGATTGATAAAAATTTTCACATTTTTCCTTCAAAATAACAGAGGTCACTGTTTAAATGACATTTCTAAAAACCACCCGTCATCTTTTATTGATATTTCTTTTTGTAATTTTGAAACACTTGATTTGTAATGCAAGATTTGAAATGCATTTCTATATTGTCGTGAGTTTGTTTATGGGGTATTATTTTCGGACAGCGTTACAGTATCCATCATCAGGGCAGATGTGTAATCAGGGCAATCATGGAAACTGTAAGGCGTCCGAAACGTTGGCTAAAGAAAGAGGCAGCGCAACACGACATAATATACCAAAAACGAATCAATATCCTAACTGTATTTTTAGATAGATTTTCGTGATTTTTAAAGATTATTAAAGGTGTTCATTCGTGTGATAAATTTGTGATCGTCTCCCTAAATTCTTAAAAAATATAATATCATAAATAAAATTGACAATATTTGTTTACGAAAGGCGAATATCACAAGGCAAATGTTTTACTAATGCTTTCATCTTCACAAATCCTACAAATGCTATGATTTTTCAACGAATCTGCACTAGGAGATTATAATGCATACAAGATCAGATATATTATGGACTAGCTGACCCGGCCACGCGTTGCTGTGGCTAATAAAATACAACGCCATCACAAGATGGTTACTCAACCTTTTAACTCATACCGCCACCTGTTAATTTGCATAAAAATCAAATCGATCGCTCGCTCCATTTACATTATTCCCCACTCCCCTCGCCCGCTTCCGCTTCCGAGTTCCCTTCCCCCCTCCAGAGTTTCACTCCCCCCCTCCCGGGTTCTCCCCCCCCCCCCCCTTCCACGAACCCCCCTACCGTGTTCCCCTCACTAATCCTGAGTTTCCCTCCCCCTTCCAGGTTCCCCTCCCCCTTCCCGCAGTCCATTAATTCAGTCTCGGTGCGTTCAGTTTTCAAACAGCTCGCGTGGCACCTAATGCAATTTTTTTATACAAATTTCATAATGCCAGAGCTCACCAGTATGTATAGAAACTTTCGCGGGCATGCACACATCAAATAAAATCACCTCAGCACAGGACCACCTAGTGAGGAGGACTAAGAACCAACATATGTAATTCTCATCAAACCTGTAATTAAATAGTCACTAATAAAAAATAAAAATAAAATCACCAAAGTTTGAATGAAATCGGTAAAGTCGGTCGGAAGTTATGCGCGTACATACATTCAGGCGATTCATTTTTATTTACGTAGATAGAGATAGATGTAGATAGATAGAAGATAGATAGATAAATATATAGATAGATAGATAGATAGACAGATGGAAGATAGATAGATAGATTATATTTTTCCTTTGGAGGTGTGCAGACATACGTTCACCGTTTGTCCCATTTTCGACTGTTGAAATTTAGTGTGTAAGAAAGAGGGGCAGCATTAATATGCTTAAGAACAAATGCAAAACAATTAGCGCATTGACATTTTGACGTTTTTTAATTTTTTAAATTCACTCACTATTCAATCGTATACCTATCACAATATTCCTGCAGCTCTTTCCAAACGGTGAGAATTCGTTTCTTACAAAATGTATGAGGAAAATAAATTTCTTCATAAATTTTTTTTCGAGATTTTTTCCAATGAATTCTCAGCCCCGAAAAGCCATTCTGCCATCCAGCCGTTCTTGAATGGTGTAACTAACCCAACTTTAGAATTCTATAAATGGTGTAACTAACCCGACTTTGTTTTATACATTGTTCACGTCGATTATAGGTGACAACCCGGCGAATTAATTTTGTGTTTTGTTTGGAAATAAATATTTATTCGATGGCAATCAATTATTCCCTTTCGCTATCCCCATTTGTCCCACCATCACTTCAGTATTCGCAATCGATAGTAGTGACAATAAGGAACTCCGGTGAAAAATATTATGGCTTTAAAAAAATATGTTCATATAGACCAATAAACGCTGATTCTGAATATATAAGTTTTATTTAATAATATTAAACTCAGAGTTTTTAAAGTAATTGTATGGGAATGTATGATATGACACAAGCCATCGTATTAATTTATTGCTTTATTTACACACTGTTTATGAGATTGTGTTTATTGAAACATTATGAAATTGAACACATTTTAAACATGCCTTCTTTAGAAAAATGTAGAAAGGACTCTGATCTAATTTGCATATTTCAAATTATCAACAGTATTACAGATACACCTGCATTGTTACAACTCATCCAGTTTAACATCCCTTCCCGTAGGCTTCGAAATAATGAATTGCTGTTCCTCAATCAACATTCTATTAATTACGGATACCATTCTTCCTTATCCAGAATGTCGAGACTTGTCAACGCAAGTCAAATGACTTTCGGCAGTCGTTACGCAATATTTAAATGCTTCTTCATGCTTTGACTTGTAGTGTCTCTATATGTACTTTTTATATTTTATATTGTCATTGCTATTAATTTTTATGTGCTCTCCCTTCACTGTCATCTCTGTTTTTTTTTTTTATTCGTGTTATTATTATGTTTTTAATGGACTGTTGTTCGTAAATTAATAAATAAATAAATTATTTAGGCCTAAATAATGTTTAAAAAACAAAGGTATCTCTTATTAGTTTATCTCTATTATTGAAAATATTCAAAAACTACTGCACAAAAAAAATAGTAATGCTTCTTCTAGGCCCTAGGGAGAATACTTCGAACAACGGAATTCAAAACGGCGGTAGTTGATCAGCTGTTTGCCCGATTCCATAGTAATTTTTTAGGAGTGATGACGTCACACGATTCACCATACATATGGAGGTTTTCGGGGGGTCTTGAAAAATTTGACAATTATTTTAACTATTAAAACTAACTCTAAAAATAAAAATAAAAATGCAGTTATTTAGGTTAGAAGGTCATTTATTCATAAAAAAAATTTTAAAAAATTGGATTGGAGTTCTCTATTCTCTCCGTGAATTTATAAATCACATATAAGAATAAATATGCATCGCAAGATTCCTTTGGAAACCATTTACGTATATTCGTAGTGAAATCATTGAAAAACTTAGAGAGAAGTCATCTCACCTTTCAGAATAATAAATTGAAGATAATTCATCCCAACTTTTCAAATACCTTCCTTTTAAAAATACTATTTACTGTCATTGTGCAGAATTCAGAAATCTTTTTGCCGTGAAAAGAATAAACTACCTAATAAACTACTAATAAACTACTATAGAATTAATAAGTTGATTTTTTTTACATTAGCTCCACACAGGAGAATCTCAGGAAGATAATTTCCCTCAGGGACTCAGGGGATGCTTTGTGGAGGTTTTCAAAGTAAAACTTCTTAACGCACGCTTGACTTGGGGAGTAAGCTGGTGAATGCGTGACGAGAGCGTTACGAAAAGCGAGGCGAACGGTAGTTGAGAGGGAGATATAAGTTAGTGAAGATAGAAAGAGAGAGAGTTACGTTTCGTATATTAAACTGTAGGGGCAAGAGAGAGAGGTGCGAGCACACATTTTCTTTCTTTCTTTCTCTCACAGCCGGTTACGTTACACAGTACAGGCCTATTGTCTGTATCACACTGTAGGAGTAAGAGAGAGAGCAGTGCGCGCGCACATTTTCTTACTCTCTTCATATCATGTAGATGGATTTAAGATGTTTTACTTCAGTTGTGTGGTCTAAAGCACACTCGTTTTTTTAAGGAAAGGAAGAAAAGGAATGGAAGGAAAGAATGAAGGAAATAGGTATGAGGAGTGTGTAGGAATCTAGAGGTCAGTGTGTCCAGGAGTGACGTATGAATCCATCCATTCAACTGCGGAGCAAGGCGATGGGTCGAAGGATTCTGGCTGGAGATGTTGAAAGATCTCCTCTCCTCGTCTCTCCCGATCCGGCCAAGACCTTGACAAACCTCACTCCATGAACCCGGGCACCCCTGCTAGGCCACCGAACGTAGTGAACTACTTGGGGTGACCACCTATGGCAGAGTTGATATTTGGATTTTAGAAATATTGAATTAAATTCGAAGAGATTTTTGTGGTGATTTTCACGCAATTTATTCAGCGTAATATTCGTGTACACACAATAATAAATAATAACGAAATTCAATATCTTAACACTTTGTCCCGGTGCCGTGTTTAGCTCTTATTAAAGGTCGGGTGATTAAGCGTTTGCTTTATTTATAAAACATTATTATTTCTCTAATGAAACGCTGAAACAATAAACAATCAATATTTATGAATAGAGCCCGAATTTCCAACTCAACGCAACACGGCCACCAGACGGGGTGGGGAGGGGGGGAAGGGGAAGGTGCGTGCCGAAAGGTAATTTAACACCACGATTCCTACCAAACAATAAGACTTTTCGCCAGTGTAAAGCTTTTAACATTGATTTTTGTTAGTATGCAAATTAATTTAATCGATATGAGAAGGTTTCTTAAAATATCGTATAAAAACGTAATACAAAATAATAACATAACCATTTATAAAACTTAATAATCAAAAATTTTTTGAATGGAAGCTTCTTTAGCCCCGTTAGAGTGATTTGAAATTTGGATGAAACGGAAATGACGCACTACGGCACCTGCGAAGCATCAGACTGTGCTCAAGGCTCCTATTGGTTGAGATATAAAACGAAAACGACGATAGGTCTGCGCTCATTTTCCGCTTTGTTTTTTCGGGTCTTAGGAATGTAATGCGTAAATTCGCGCCTCGCCGAGCGCGTCGGGTATAGTGCGTCGCAAATCTCTGCGGCCAGAAAAATCCAGCCGACGTAGATTCGAATCAATACCCAATCTTCAAACCACTTTAAAATAAACAGACAAAAGTTTCACTTCTACCGTGTGTGAATTATACACTCGATTTTTTTCAAAAGTATGTGTTTTATATAAAATTAAATCGGATGGGTAAATAATATAAGGAAGCAAGGTAGGAAGAAAGGTGACGCATGGTGGGATGATGAGATTACAGCACTGGTCTCAGAGAAGTAGAAAGCATGGTTATATGTGATAGTGACTGGCAATGCTTCAAGCGAAGAGAGAAAGCGAGCGAAAGAAGTGTATAAGGTATGTAAGAAAAGAGTAAGTATTGGAGTGAAAGAATTAAAGAAACGCCTGGAAGAGGAAGAGGGAATCAAAATGACAACCCACTTTCAAGAAAACATCAAACTGTTTTGGAAGGAAGTCAAAAAGTCCCGGAGTGGCCCAGAGAACGGAAGCATGAAAGTGATAAAATCAAAAGATGCACAAATGTTGACGAATGAGGAAAAAATTAAAGAGAGATGGATGAAATACTTCGAGGAAGCCTTTAAAAGTTACCCGGGTGACAGTGATTTCAGTGGTGAATCGGTTATGAACGATGATGGAGTGAATGTTAGCAAAATCAGCATTGAATTAAAAAGATCAATTAAATGTATGAAGAACGGTAAGGCTGAGGGTTTCGACAGTATTGCTGCCGAATATTTTAAAGGAGATAGCCATATTATTGTCACATGATTGTGCAGACTTTTTAACCAGTGTTTAGAGGAGAGTTACACGCCATTTGATTGGAGAAGGCTGTAATCATGACATTATACAAAGGTAAAGGGTCAAATATGGATGGTGGGAATAATAGGGCTATTAGCCTGCTTAGCTCAATCGGCAAGCTATATGGCAGAATATTGAATGAAAGGGTACGCATAGAAACAAAGGATAAAATATGGGATGAGCAAAGAGCTTTTATGAGTGGAAGGAGGTGCATGGACCAGATCTTCTCATTGCGTATGCTTACCGAGAAGTTTCTTGCAAAAAACCAGAAACTTTTCTGTGACTTCGTAGATCTACAAAAAGCACACGACCGAGTTGACAGGAAAAAGCTATGGAAGGTGTTGTCCAAGTATGGAATGAGTACGAATCTCATATAATCTATAAAAGGGAAGCGTTGCATGTATAAGGCTGAACGGTGATTTTACGGGACGGTTTGACTAGGATGAACGAAGTACGTATGAAGAATGAGTTAATGATGAATGTAAGTAAGTCTAAAGTCATGGTATTTGAAAGAGAGGGTATAAAAACAATGTGCAATATAGTTGTGAATTATGAGTATTTGGAGCAGGTGGATGAGTTTGTTGATTTGGGAATTATGTTTACGAGAGATGGGAGGTCTGGCAGATATATCTAAAGAAGGATAAATGCAGGCAACTCTATTAATGGAGCACTGAACGCCGTTGGCGCCAACAAAGAACTGTCCAAAGTAGTGAAATTCGCCGTCTATAATGGAGTGCTGGTACCTACCCTGATGTATGGCAGTGAGGCATGGAACTGGCATAGGAAGGATGAAAGTAGACTGAATGCTGTAGAAATGAGATCCCTGAGGCGTATGTGCAGTAAAACCATGTACGGTAGTGTGAGAAATGTGGAGATCCGAGAAGAAAGCAAGGCTGATATAAGCATAATGAGTAAGAGAAAGGGACGATCAGATGGTTTGGGCATGTAGAGCAAATGAACGAGAAAAGGAGTGTAAGGATTACGCAAATATGAATGGTAGAAAAAGTCGGGGACGCCCGAGGAAGACGTGGCACGACCAAGTGAATCAGAAACTTCAGTCGGGCCATGTGAAGAGTCGGAATAATAAAAGAGCATGTATGACACGATGTATGAATGTGAACGAGGCAAGGAGTGTGTGCCAAGATCGAATTGTTTGGCGGTCCGTCCTCTCTGCCTACCCCTGCGGAGAAATGGCGTGGTGATTAAATAGTATAGTTAGTTTAGGAAGATATTTTGAGCGATTCATGTACAAAACGTCATTCTTAATAAGAATCCAAAATTTGAATCGGTTCGGTGCCATAGGGCCAAAGTTATGACCGAACCCAACTCCGACGAAGTGTCCGTAAATATTTTGTACGACGAAATTTAAAATTCGTTCTTTTGTATGATATTTTCAGCGATTCCTGTACAGAACGTCATTTTTTGTAAGAAGCCAAAATTTTAGTCGGTTCGGTGCCATAAGCTCAAAGTTACGAACGAACCCAACTCTGACGAAGTGCCCATGAAACGGTAAATATTATGTATGAAGATATTTAAAATTCTTCTTTTGGAAGATATTTTGTGCGATTCGTGTACAGAACTCATTATTTATTATATTTATTTATTTATTAAATTTCAATATAATTACATCTGATACAATATAAAGATATGGGTAGTCCCACAAAGCTATAACAGATCAGCTTGTCCGTAGGTTCTACCGTATAATATTATTAAATAACACAAATTAGCTTAATTTACAATATTAATACATAATAAAAGATTTAGGCTAGATAAATGTGTTTTTCATTTATTAACCACTTTTTTGTCAGTTTAAGGCAGGGTTCATCATTATTTTTAAAATTAATGTTTTGAGTAAACATGTTATAGATCAAAGGTATCATATATTCTAGCGATTCTTAGTAAGAATCCAAAATTTCAGTCGGTTCGGTACCGTAGGACCAAAGTTATGAACGAACCCAACTCTGATGAATTGCCCTTAAAACGTTTAATACTTTAATGCTTTGTATGAAGAAATTTAAAATTCTTCTTCTGGAACAATATAATATAATACCTTTTTCGAAGGAAGCAAATACTTTGGGGTGAGATACAAATAGAAAAGGGGAAGGCAAATTATTATTGCCAGCCGAGAGCCTTACCCCTCGATTTACTAAACAGTATTACGTAGGTATTTTGAATGAATTTGAGTGTTACGCCGCGTTGCGCTATCTCCTTCCTTGGCCAATGTTTTGGACAGCCACTCAAATCAGCCCAATGATGATGGGCATAACACACTAAAAGTAAATAACGAAAATACTTTTGGCCGTGAAAATCTGAAATCACAACACTTCCTTGTCAACTCAACAAAGCAGCATTTCAACACCCCTTTGAAAAGTCATTAAAAGTTGTGAAAAAACCCCACAACCTATTCAACCAATTTTTAATTTTTTTTTTTCAGCACTTTTAATGGCGTTGCATGATTCTTAGTTGTCTGGTCATCATTTAGAACATAGAACTTATCTCAAGTTAAACGCAGTACCGCCAGGCATATCTATTTTTGTTTATTTATTTATTAACTACCTTTTTCTGGGCTTTTACATGTGAATAGTAAGAAATATACAGTATTTATTGTACATAACTGAACTGCCTTCGTAACAATATTTTATATTTGTTTAAAGATAAATTGGAGATGTCCACTGACTTGGTATAATTGTTCCCTCCATTAGTGTTCTGGGCAAAGAGGAATACATATGGTAGTTAGTTCCAGAATTACTGCACTGAAATAAATCCTGACTTCTAGTATTACGTAGTGGAATCCGGAAGCTTATCAATTCGAGCAATACCGGACTGTCAACTAAATCATTTAGAATTTTATACAGAAATACCAAGTCAGTGAAAGTTCTTTTGTCTGAAAATTTGAGCATATTCGTATCATTTAAAATAGTATTGTTGTTCAACATAATTGCAGGAATACCGATTTTAAAATTAAGAAAACGTAAGAATTTTTTTTTTGTATTCTTTCAATAGCTTATACATGTATATTTTAATATGGGTTCCAGACGGGAGAATTGTATTCAAGTTGACTTCTAACATATACAAAATATAACAGTTTAATACACTTTATATTGGTAAAATTTCTAGTTAACCAGATGTGAATAGCCAGGTACTTTCCCGCCTCCTTTTTTCCATTTCCTTCCCCTTCCCACCACCTGCAGCATCACAACATACCATTATTAGGAATGCCTTAGTCTCACTGGCTTCAAACGTTTGTAAGCAGTTGGGTCCATGTAAAAGCGAGTATCTAAATGTTTCGGCTGTGATATTGTTGTTGCAATTAAAAATAAAAATATTAATGTAAGTTTCGAGGATTTAAATTGTCTTCGTAATTGGTCAAAGAAAAGGGAAGAGCAAAGCGCCATAATAACCCAAAAAAGAATTGAACCCTAGCCTGGAAGAATGTTGTTTTGAGAAAAATGGACAAAAAACAAAACGTGTATGGAATATGTCACTGAAACAATTTAAATATGAAATAATGAAATCATTTTTCCACGATACAAGTACTCAATAAGGAATTCTTTGGTAAATTTATTAAACTACTCGTTCATCGACAAATTTACTAAACTTTCTCTACCTATCTTATTAATGTAATTAAACGTAATGTCTTAGTAAAATCATTGTAATATGTATTATAAACATCATAACCTGTAGTATTATTTAGTTATATTAAAAAAAATGATTTAAGTTTCTTATCTAATATATTAAAATCCTAATTGGATAGTTCCGAGCTCCTGCAACTTGCACAGGTACAGGAGGTATATCGATACAGCGGTTTGGCACTATGCGAAACCAATACTTAGGTGTTATTGGACATGGTTAATGTTGCAATTTTAATCACCTTACTATTAAATTTTCGTTGTTTGTATTTTTAAATTAAGTGTGTATTTTTTATTGTACCTTGTTGTTATTATATCTCACCGTACTTTATTGTTGTTGCTTATATTTTTATTTCATGTATGTACTTTTTTATTTCTATCGTAATTTTATTTACATTATTTTTTTCTCGTGTTAAAAATGAACTGCCCTTATTTATGTACGTAAAAGCCCTCTGGGCGTAAAATAAAATAAATAAATAAACATTTAATATTTAAAATACAATAAACTTACATTTCTTAGGAATTTGTGAAGAAAGGCATTAAAATTGAATTTACTAACTGGGTTACCCGGCTTCGCTCAGGACAACATTCGAAAGTGTTCTGGAATATTTCACAATAATGTTCCCGATTCTCTATTCCCGAACATTCCACAATTTTCCTATCTCCTTCCAGAACTTTTTAGGGCTTTATCGAACATTATAAGGTTCTATAGAACTTTTCCGAACCTTCTAGACTCACCGACACTCAACACCACTCATTTTTTAAAGCTTCTAGTACTTTCTCCTTCCATAACATCTTAGAGCATTGGGGAACCTTCCAGAACTATCTAGAACCTTCTAGACTCACCGACACACTTTATCGCTCCTTCCAGAACTTTCTAGGGCTTTATCGAGCCTTCTAAAACTTTTCAAAACCTTCTAGACTCACCGACTTACTCCGCCATTCCTTCCAGAACTTTCTACAGCTTTATTGAATTTTATAAAACTTTCCAGAACCTTCTAGACTCACCAACGTACTCCCCCCTCCTGCCAGAATTTTCTACAGCTTTATCAAACCTTATAGAACTTTCCCGAAACTTCTAGACTCACCAACATACTCCTCCACTTTTTAGAGTCTTTTTGAAATTTCTAGTCTTCCTAGAACTTTCAGCCCTTATATCTTCAAAAGCACCCCCTTTAGGAAAAAAACGGGTACCCTTATTCCCTAGGGAGGATAGAGATCTACCACACCACATAACTCCCTTGATTGTACTGAGACTCGTTTCTGATTTTTTGCGTTCCGCACGTTTTTTCGAACTTTCTTTTATAATATGTATATATTGATTACTCGAATTTAAGCTGACTTAGTGGAAAAATGATGCATATAAAAATTTCACGCACAAGTTATACTGCAAAATGTTTTTTTTCATTCTTCGTCCTCACAGAAAGCAACATGTTCTTCTAACATAAATTTACACATGTCGTTGAAATATTTGAGCTTGAAAAGCAAAAAATCGATATCTACGAATAAAAAATTGAGTATTTATTTAGATTATTATTTTTTAATTTATAAACTAACGTTTAGACAAGATTTTTATGCATAGCACAAAGGGTAACAATTATTACAAGCAATAATTGTCAGCCTGAAACAGTTTTCAGCTTGTTTCAGGCTTGTCAGCTTGTTTCAGCTTCAAACACTTGTCAGTTTGTTTCAGGCTGACAATTATTGCTTGTAATAATTGTTACCCTTTGTGCTATGCATAAAAATCTTGTCTAAACGTTAGTTTATAAATTAAAAAATAATAATTAATATTTAACAAGTTTAAGTATTTCCCCAATAAATGCAGACATAATTTGTCTCGACGCCACCTAGCGAGGGATTTAACACTAACAATGTCTTCCTTGCAAAAATAAAGTTGGTTGTTTTCAGGTGGAAAAAATATAACAAGCAGTAATTGTTGAATGAAACACTAGTATATATTGAATTATTTGGCGGGTATTTGATAAGCCCCCATAGCTCAGTGGTCAGAGCATTCGACCGGCAATCGGAAGGACACGGGTTCAAGTCCCGTTGGGGGCAAGTATCTTTTCTCGGAAGATTTTTCAATGTAAATGAGTGTTTCAGGCTGACAATTATTGCTTGTAATATTTATTTAGACTTTTATAAAAAGACAATAGTTCCATATAAAATAAAATCGGATATACTCCGGGATATATCCAGGTTACATAACAATTCTTAGAATGATTGTTTTTAATAAAAAGGGTAGTTGCCTAATAATAAAATACTCGAGGTAATAGGCCACTTGCATGACATTTAAAAAAAAATTCCGGTTTATGCAAATATTCTAAGACATTTTTTTAATCGTATTTTTGAAACCCTGGCGATTTTTTGAAAATTTCAATCCGAAAAATCAGACTATTTTATATAAACCGGAAAGACGGGACATAATTTTACAGGTGCGAAAAAACGATAATTACAAAGCCGAAAATCATTTAAAAAAAAAAACGTTTTCCGCAAGAAAGAGCACAGGAGAATAACGAGGCATACCAAAAATATTACATCTGATAAATATTTGTTTTCCTTGATCCATCTTATTGATCATAAATCATTATAATGTTCAACTTCTATATTACTAAATCCAATGTAATATACTCGTACTTGTAAATTATAATAATAATAAGAATATTATAAAATTTGATTTTGTTAAAATCAGCACCACCACCATTATACCTCTAAATCACGTACAGACGGCGTAAAATGTATAGCGTAAAATGTATAGCGTAAAATGTATAAGTTCGCAGAGAACAAACAATAAATCTAGTGAACGTTAAATGTCAAATTCAAAAATTCGCCTGAAATCAAAGTGTTGCCATATAAAAAAAATAAATCAGTGTAGAATTTAACAAAATTAACAGGAACATTTTCGGAGACGGGACATTTTCATGTAGTGACGTCACGGGCCCAAATAATGGATTTATTTATTTAAAAATAAAAATAACTATACATTTCTAAAAATGTATAGTTATTTCGTAATCTTACTAAAAAAATCTATCCACACGATTTTTTCCAAGTCATGAAATCCATGCAAGTGGCCTATTCTAAGATTTGAAATATGATGCCCCTGCCTATGTTTGTATTAATACCGTAGCATAAGAATTTCTACCACCAGTCTGAAAATGTCCGTCCTGGTGAAAATAAATAAGTGGAAGAAAGTGCAAAAGTGTTTTAATTTCAATTCTAATACAATGAAATTCCACCGCGAATTAACAGTCCAAAAACTGGACTCATGATATAGTTTTGTTGGATACAACGATACAACAATTTTCCGGGCAAGGGCTCAATTACTGAATTTAATTGTCTTACTCACGGGGTTTTTCACAATTCTCCTCATAGCTTTTCCGTACACATCACAAATATTAACAAATAAATTCTCCCAACTGGTAAACAAACTTGGCTAACTTATCCTATATGTAGCCATTATTCATAGGTTCAAGTAACGAATAGTAAACCCAGACTTTTGAATTAAAAAAAATCGAGTGCAGTTTGCCCGGGTAGAAGCAAAACTTTACCAAAACTATCTCAAACAATACTTGAAAAGTGACATCATAATCAATTCGACCAATGAGCGCAGACCTAGAGTAACTTCCGTTTCATATCTGAACCAATAATAGGAGCCTTTAAAAGTGACATCAGAATCAAAGCGGCCAATGAGTGCGGTTATAATCGTCATTCCCGTTTCATCCGAAATCCAAATCACAGCGGGGCTATAGAAGTTTCACTTCAATGAATCTCGTATAATTAATATAAAATGTGCGTCGTCATATAAATAATCTATGAGGAATATGGTGAAATACCTCTTCAGTGAAATATTTCTGGTTCGAATACCTTGGCTATTTGAATCCACTATGAAGCACGTATAATACAGTGCAAAGTTTATTCGGCCTGCGCACCGCCATGACAATGTGTCGGGAAACCCGCATTAGCTCGGTCAACAGGCTACACCTAAGTTCGTTACCTGTCGGTTAGTTAGGTCCCAATAAATACCAAGTTTGCTGTAAATTCGTAATGAACGAAAACAATACAGTTTACGTGACATTATATCGAGATTGACTGGTGAGAATAAACTGTTCGTGGCTTTTAGGGGTCTAACTAATGAACCTTTTTTTTAAAGTGAAACTTCTTTAGCCCCGTTATGATTTGAAATTCGTACGTAACGGAAATGACGCATTACAGCACCTGCGAACCACTGAACTTCGCTCATTTGTTCATGACATCAATTTTCAAGGTTTATTGGTTGAGATTGTTT
The DNA here is from genome assembly GCA_929108145.2 of Limnephilus rhombicus. Classification (NCBI taxonomy): domain Eukaryota; kingdom Metazoa; phylum Arthropoda; class Insecta; order Trichoptera; family Limnephilidae; genus Limnephilus; species Limnephilus rhombicus. The sequence goes on along the minus strand of OV815275.1, from coordinate 7,457,349 downwards.
TGGTAAAGTTTCGCTTCTACTGCGTGTGAACTGCACTCGAATAATTGCCCTCAGGGCCTATGTCATCTTTGGGGATGCTGTATGGAGCCTTTTTACGGAAGTAAGAAGATGAAGTTCTGGGAAGGAAAAGGGTTTGAGGGGTGGGTAGGAATCTGAGGGTCAGTGTGTCCAGGAGAGACGGACGTATGAATCCATCCCTCCCACTGCGGTGCAAGGCGATGTTCCTAGAGAGTATGGCTGTAGAGTCAAAGGAACTCCCTTAAACATTCTCTCCCGATCCGGCCTGCCAGGCAAGTGTTGGGCAAACGCATCCACCGCTAAAACCCGGACAAACCTCACCTTATGAACCAGGGCACCTCTGTTATGTCACCAAACGCAGAAAACGACTTAAGGTGATCTATGGCAGAGGTTTTTCAATTTTACACAACTGATAAACAACCATTACAGTAACGGAAATGGTTGTTCATTAGTAGAGTGGTGGGTGTTTTGTCCTTGGTGAATCCCGATAAAAAGAAACTGTTGACGAAACTTTACAGGCGCAATGTCAAGTTTTTATATAATGCTAGAGCAGACCCATGGATAATCACGGGATATTGTAATTGTAGCTGAAAGCATTTATAAAAAATATTTGCCATAGGATTACGATCATTGCCTTTTAAAATACGATCCTGAAAATTACTTTTCATGCTTCAGTAAACATTAAAAATTCCAACATCTGTCAAAAAATATAAATAAAATGAATAAACATTTAAAATACACAATTATTATTGAAGAAGAAGTCTAAACGAATATAATAATAATATAAAACAGAAGAGAATAAAACACAGAAAAATAGAAAATGGTCGCAACTGGGACTCGAACCCAGAACAATTCCGCCATTGCCATCTTCTGTCAAACCGTCATATTTGTCAATCTCATATTTCAAATTTTAGAATTAACTATTTATTTATTTTTTTATTGTTTGAAGCATTTACTGAGTGTTAACAATTATTACAGTTATATAATTGCAGTTGGGATGTACATAGATATTAACACTCCAATTAGTAAATGTTCACAGCGTGCGTCATCAATGTTTAGTTGTTACTAAGCAGATATGCTAGTAGTGTAATAACAGAAATTATGAACAATTTGGTAGGCGGGAATGGATACCGCCGCCCCGGGAACCTTTATTGGACAAACAACACCTCTGCCATTAGGTCACCCCAAGTTATTCGCTACGTTTGGTGATTTAGCAAGGGGGCCCGGGTTCATGGTGTGAGGTATGTCTAGGTCTTGGAGGCGTATGACTAGGACAAACTGAACCCCAGATTCTTACCCACCCCCTAAACCCTTTTTCTTCCCAGATCTCTCCTCTTCTTCCTTTCCTTAAAAAAACCCTCAACACAGCATACCCAAAGATGACGTAGGCCCTACGGGAAATTATTCTCCCCTTGGCCTCCTGTGTGGAGCTCATGAAAAAAAAATGACTATGAAAATAAAATATAAAACGTGGTATTGTCAAACATAAAACATAAGCTGCAGAGAAAGAGAAGAAATAGAGAAAAGACATGATAATAAAGCAGTTACATAATAGGCCACTTGCATCACGTTTTTTAATTTTTTTTTCGGTTTAGGCAAATATTCTAAGACATTCTATATTTATTTTATTTTTTTAATCATATTTTTGAAACCCTAGCGATTTTTTGAAAATTTCAATCCGAAAAATCACACCATTTTTTATAAACCGGAAAGACGGGACATAATTTTATAGGTGCGAAAAAACGATAATTACATAGCCGAAAATCATTTTTAAAAAAGAACGTTTTCCACACAAATGGCACAGGAGAATAACGAGGCATACCAAAAATATTATCTCATAAATTTTTTTTTCCTTGATTCATCTTATTGATCATAAATCATGTTTATGTTCAACGTCTATATTACTAAATCAAATGTAATATACTTGTGCTTGAAAATTATAATAATAAGAATATTATAAAATTTGATTTTGTTAAAATCCGTACCATTATCATTATACCTCTAAAACACGTACGGACAACGTAAAATGTACGGGGTTCTCTTCATAACATCTGTCAAAAAATCAAACCAAATGATACGTTCGCAGAGAACAAACAATAAATCTAGTGAACGTTCAATGTCAAATTCAAAAATTCACCTGAAATCAAAGTGATGCCATATAAAAAAAATAAATCAGTGTGGAATTTTATAAAATTAACAAGAACATTTTCGGAGACGGGGCATTTTCATGTAGTGACGTCACGAGCCCGAATAATGGACTTATTTATTTAAAAATAAACTGTACATTTCTAAAAATTTTTACTAACATTTTCGTAATCTTAGTAAAAAAATCTATCCACACGATTTTTTCCAAGTTGTTATGAAGTCCATGCAAGTGGCCTATTGTTCTCCATGACATATCACGGTAGAAGATTGTTAATTTCTTTTTTGAAGTATGTGAGTAAAATGATTTGACAGTTACAAAATATGGATGGGAATTATTATGGTAGGGGTGGAACCGTTGCTAGGTATTAATGAAGAGTGGGTGGGTAGGGGAACATATCCATGATTGGGCTATAAGACAATATTTTTTGTTTGTTGATAATAGATTCATTAATAAAAAAGTATATATTATTTCTATATTCATCATTGCTAATTGTTCTTACTTATAATCAAACTTTACTCTGAATTTTGATACACAATATATAAATTACGGAAAAACTTTTGCAGTCTTTCTTCCTATTTTTTTGTGAATATGTGCCGCACAAGAGTCCCAATTTCTTCTAATTGTTTCATACCAGTGAGATTATGGCATTCCCGATTAGGGTATGTTGTGAGGCTGATGAAGGTAGAAGGAAAGGGAAGGAAATGGGAAAAAGAAGGAAGGGAAAGTAACTGGCTAATCAGATCTGGTTAACCAACATGGATTTACTTGGCGGTACTGTGTTTTACTTGACATAATTTCTATGTTCAAAATGGTGACCGGATAATTTAGAATCAAGCAAGTCATTAAAAGTGATGATTTTTTTTATTGGTTAAGTTTTAAAGACTGGATATTGAATTTACAAAAATATATATGTGTATATATATTTTTTTGGATTTCGTAGGATTCGATCTTTGGTGTGCTGAATGTCTTGCCAGGTTCGTCAAACGCTTTATACCACTCAAATGTTAGACTTGCGTGGGACCGTGGATTTTTTATATTATATTGGAACCGAGCACCCGTAAAATAAATAAAAAATATTTTATTGCCATCTCATTCTCTCGCAGGTAAATTCTATAGATGCATGTATTTGTCTCTTTTTAGTGTCTCTTTGTAGTTATAAGGCCCGTCTGATAGATTCTCCTAGTTTAATAAACGGATTGCAATCTTTAGAGCACAGGCGTCGGGTGGGAATGCTATCCTTGTTCTACCGGTATTTCAATGGAAGATGCTCCGAGGAACTAGCGTCATTGATCCCTTCGGAACCGGTGAATATTCGGAAAACAACTCGGCTGTGGAACGATTTTCCTCTTCCTATAACATGGGTCGCTTTCCTTCCTCTCCTCATTCCTTCCTCTCCTTAAAAAAACCCACTACACAGCATCTCAGATGACATAATGATGAAGTTAATGTAAAAAAAAATCACTAAAAAAATGGCGCTTAATGGCCATTTAATAACACCGTTTCTTTAGATTTTCTCTGAAACAACTTGTCCTGAGCTATCAATTTTATGTCTTGTTAAATAAATTCACATTCCATTTCCCAAACTGTTACAAAAATATGGATGCCCAATTCCTAGCATCCACTTCTTTCGATTCGGAAAAATAACTTCCTTCTTTTGTGGAAATTCCACAGTGAATTGTAACGGGGAGAGATGCCGGACGGGATAGGATAGTTGGCCGATGTCCAAGACTTTTTCCAGGGCGAATGGCAAGGAAGACGGAACGATTGTGCTTCCATTTAACGCCCACAATTTTTTATTTTCTAATTCCATTAGCCAGCTACTGGAATTCAGATAAGAGCCCTTAATTGAGGCCATTATTAAAATAAACTAACCGTTCGGACAAGGACACAACACATTCAAACAGCGTTTATTTATATAGCAAAGATACGCCTCTTGTAAGACAAATATTTTTTTTTGTAAATACCTAATACAAATAGTTAGGTATAAAATTTATAGATTGTATTTTTCACAGAACATCCTACCAATATTATAGAGGTGAAAATTTGTATGGACGTATGTATGTTGGTTACTCTAAAGTTCTTAACTCAGAGCTCTGGCATTATGAAATTTGTATAAAAAAAATTGCGATAGGTGGCACGCGAGCTGTTTGAAAATGAATGTAACGGGTGTGAGGGGGGCAGGGGGAGGGCGGTTGGGGAAGGGTGGGGGTGGGGGGACGGAGGCGGGGTGGATACCCCCTAATACTATGCGAGCGAGGCCGGGGGCAAAAGCTAATCAAAAATAAAATAAATTTCACTTGTCAAAATAACAAATATGAATAAGTTTTAAGATTGATAACACAGGTCTGCAAATTTGCGTTTTCATTTTTTTTTTAAATGGTAATAGGTGAATTATATATATTTCGGTATGCTGAATTCGAGTATGCTATCCATTTTGACCCATCACATAAGGATTTTCCGCAGAGTGGAAATTAAAATATAGGCAAAACCCGCCTTACACTATTTCTGTAGGGAATGTTCAGAAGAAAAATAAATCAAAAAGTTTAACAAATTTAATTAATTTCATGCTTCTTTTAAGTCATAAAATATTTTATTAACATTATATACAATTATAAATCTACATAAAATCTGCTTTTTTTTACTTTCGACGCTTCGTTTTGTGCTTTTTCTTTTGTGAGACGTTATATTAAAATCGTTGAGGTCCACTGGAGTCACTAGAACTTTCTTCTGATTCACTTTCTGATGATGGCAAATCGTCTAGGCTTTGAGGTGCTTGTGGTGTAGGAATGCCAGGTCCGTGAGGGACTGAGCGGAGTGCCGAATCCATGTTTGGGTAAGAAATTTGTTTTTTTTTTGGTACTATACTCTTGCACATTGCACAAACAAAAGTAGCAGTCATCGCTGTGGTTTCGAGGCTCTCTCCAGATCATGGGAACACCAAAACGAAAAGATTTAACTTTACCTTTCAAATATAGCAAAAACTCTCAGAAGAATTTACACAACCTCTCGAAGTCATTTTTGAAACGCACGTTACGAAAGTTGGAATAGAAATAAATAAATGAAAGGGCATGGAAGGTAGTGGGCAACTTGGGAATTTCGGCATTCTCTTATCATAGTTACTATGGAAAATCCCGATATATATGATTCAACGCTGACTAATTTTATCATCATGTCTTACTAAATGTTTTGTTCCAGTCTATAAAATATAACATTGTCTTATAATAAGTTGGAATTAATAAAAAATATATATTTCGGCAATAAACCCCGTTTTGCGCCTTAAGATAGGCAATCCCACAGTATTTTGAGTTTTCCGGAAAAACCATAGGTGATGGATTTTTTTTGATAATTTTCCCGAATTCAGCAACCAAAAATGCACAAGAATTACCTCTTATTTCAAAGAAGAAAAAAAAACAGTCGCAGACCTGTGAAATTAATGACACGGATGTATCGTTACATAATTGTAAATTGTTTTTATCGCTTTTAATGATTTTATGTTCACTTGTGAAAAAAAAAAGTTTATTTATTTATTGAAGTGAAAACTTCTATAGCAGCGTTGTGATTTAAAACTCGATGAAATGAAAAATAGCGACACTAAAAAGAGGCAAACACATACATCAATAGGATTTAGCGTGCGAGAGAATAAGATAGAATAATCGGTCTCCTCTTTTGTAGCCTCCCCACCCTTTAATTTTAGTCTACTTTAGTTTTCTAAAGGTTTCATTTCTACCGCGTGTGAACTGCAAACTTGTAATTTTTACACCTTTCAAATGTGTGTCGATTTGCGACTGTAGGTATTGACTTGTCATGTAACAAAAATTTATTTGTGTTTTATTTATTAATCTCAAGTTAGCTCACATCGTCGTGTGTTCAAATGATTTTAGACACATTATATAATTTACGTTTATTGGCAAACATAATTAACAATTTTTTTTTCTTATTCAAACCTTGCAAATTCACTTTGTTGAATCATTTTTGTAGGGGCGTGTAAATAGCCCCTGACACTAAGGGATGACTACCCTATGTAAAATTAACGAAAATTGAATTCTTCCCTATGTGACACAAAAAAACAGTTGACCCAGCAATCTCAAAAACCAAAGTGAAAACAAACAAACACTCACTCAGAGAATGCAGCTCAGCCACGATGTCCACACAAAAAGACACTTCTTTTCAATAAAAATGTCAAGGCGATATCGCATAATCTTGACAGATGTTTCGCACAGCAAGGAAGTTTCAACTATGAAAAAATTGCATATTAATAATGCGTGCCGAAAACCCAATCTTAGGTACAACAATAATTCACTCACTGGATGAATTATTCTTATGACTGACCAGGAGAGACATCTCTTGGCCTTTTACTGACACTCCCGTCAGACGTAATTGCTTGATTCACAAAGGTAAGGAAACGCATGAATACACTGCATCTCAAGTCACATAGGTTCAATTCAATACAATACAAAACCCATAGATGGCGCCCTTATGGTCTTATAGCATAAATTATCAATTTAAAGAAATTAATGCCCAAATATATTTATGGCGCGTATCCATATTCCCCGCCTTGGAAGTTCGTAGAGCTTACAAAAGAAAGAATATAAAAATACAAATGAAACAAGAAATGAAATAGAAATAAAGTGACTATTCACCGGTAATATTCAGGAATGACACGCATTGGAAATTCGCAGAATCTCACAAAATAAAGAAAAATAACTAAAAATACAATGTAATAAAGTTCAATTGACTAAAATCAAAAAAAAAAATAAATAAATAAATAAATAAATAAAAATAAACAAAAATAGATAAAAATATAAAATTATTGCGTTGGAATGGGATATAATTTGACAACCGGACGTTTAAAAGAACCAAATCTTGTCTTTACCGTCGCAACGCGAACAATTTTATCCATTCCGGGATGGATTTCAGTTATCACGCCTAAAGGCCAATTTAACGGAGGGGAATCTTCTTGTCCCACTAGTACGACAGTTCCGATATCAATCGGATGACCAGAAGTAGTCCACTTCTGCCTGACTTGCAAGGTGTGCAGATACTCTGAACGCCACTTCTTCCAGAAGGACTGAACCATGCTGTCTAATAATTGCTTACGCTGAGTCAAATTGATTTTACCGTCTGCCAGGACAGAAGCAGGCAAGTACTGCAATGGTGTCGACATTAAAAAATGCGCAGGCGTAAGAACTTCTGGATAAGGGTCAGAAGACATAACTGTAAGTGAACGCGAATTCATTATGCACTCAATTTGAACTAGCACAGTCTGTAACTCCTCATAGGTGAGAAGCTGAGTTCCAATCACACGGTACAAGTGTGTCTTCATGCTCTTTATGTTCGACTCCCACATACCCCCAAAATGAGGCGCGCGTGGTGGAATCATTTTCCACTCTATACGACGCTTAGCGAGTTCGCGCTTTAATGAGGGCTCATATTCAGATTCAACCAAAAACTTGTAGAGGTCATCTAATTGTGCCTTCGCACCCACAAAATTAGTACCATTATCTGAATACAAGCATGTTACCGGGCCACGCCGAGAAATAAAACGGCTGAAAGCAGCCAGGAAAGCATTTGAAGTTAAGTCAGAGACCAACTCAATATGAATAGCCTTGGTCACAAGGCATACGAATAGACAAATATATGCCTTTTGAGAATGTTGTCCTCTCCGACGAGTCAGCGTAATACGGAGTGGACCTGCGTAATCTACACCGGTATGTACGAAGGCCTTTGCTTCTGCAACACGATATGACGGTAAATCTGCCATCTTCGGTGTAGGATGCGATGGATTTAAGCGGAAGCAACAATTGCATTTCCGCACCATCGCCCTAATAACAGTCCTAGCATCTAATATCCAATAGCGTTGACGTAAGATAGACATAAGAAGTCCTGGGCCTGTATGACAGTTCACGACATGAAAGTGAGCGATGATCAGATCGACAACACAGTCATGTTTGGGAAGCAAAACCGGATGTTTAACCTCAAAAGGTAAATCCGATTTAGAAAGCCGCCCCCCAATACGTAACAGATTATCTCCATCAAGAAATAGAGATAAACTCTGAAGTCTTTTGGAATGAAATTTGCCTTCCTGGAGTGCAGCAATATCTCCTGCAAAATGAATACTCTGCACAGCACGAATCACAGCCTTTTCAGCAGTCATAAGATTATTGACCGTTCCAGAGGAAAGTGATATCTTTTTTATGAATCGGAGGACATAAACAACAATCCTTAGTAGTTTATCCCAAGTGGATATACGCTGAGCCAGTTCACTCAGGACCGATTTTTCACCCTGAAATGTTGCAATGAGCACATTAGCCTTGTGTTCAGGCATTTCACCAGTATTGGTAGGGTGAAACGGTTTTAATGGCCATTCCAAAGGTGGGCTGCGAATCCATGATGGGCCGTTCCACCATAAATCATGTGAAACGAGTTGGGAAGGAAGCATGCCACGAGAAAGGCAGTCGCTCGGGTTTTCACTACCAGCAACATGGTAAAAGTTCTCTGGAGACAAATTTTCTTGGCACTGAGCTACGCGATTACTAACAAACACCGACCAGCAATGCGGTGAAGAATGTATCCAAGAGAGCGCAACGGTAGAATCGGAAAACGCATATGTTCCTGCAATAGGAAGACGCTCAGAATAATTATCTTGAACCGTCCGTATTAATTTGGACATCAATACTGCGGCACAGAGCTCCAAACGAGCGAGGGTCGTCACTTTGGTGGGAGAAACCTTTGATTTTGCGCACAACAATCTCACTGTAATTTTTCCAAACAGATCAGTGGTGTGCAAATAAATCACACAGCCATAACCATTCATGCTTGCATCGCAGAAAGCAACAACGAGCACCGTACTGTCTTTCAGGACACCAACATGGCGAGGGATTTTTATCATTGAAATTAGCGGAAATTCCTGTGTAAGCGCCGAAAACCGACGAATAACGCTATCAGGGGGTGTATCATCCCAACCAATGTTGCACAGCCATAGCTCTTTGATAAGTAATTTAGCGTACAGAATGACAGGGGCGACCAAGCCGAGGACATCAAATAAACGGGCGACTATGGAGAGTATGCTCCGCTTTGTGCACTTCTCCTGAACATAAGATGTCGTAAAGAAGAAGCTGTCATCAGCTGGTTCCCACGAAAGGCCCAACACCTTAGAGGTATTGTTAGAACCAACAGTGAAGTCCACTGGGCTGCGGTGAGAATCCGGGAGGTTCTCAAGTACAACTTGAGAATTACTAGTCCATTTTACTAAATCAAAGGCACCGGACTTAAACAACGAGATTAATTCTCGAGAAAGACGTATGGCGCTGGGCTCATCTGCAATAGAATAGACCAGGTCGTCCATATACAGCTTGGACTCTGCCACTTTGGCAGCATCCGGGTAATGTGGTCTCATATCTTGGGCCAACTGGCGAACCGTCCGCATTGCTAAGTATGGACTTGCCGTCAAGCCGAAAGGAACTTGATTGAACTGAAAAGTTCGTATGAGACCATTATTTGAGAATCGAAATAAGATCCTCAGGTATCTGCGATGCTTGCTAGGAACTTCAATCTGTAAGTACATTTGCTTTATATCCGCAGTCATAGCGATGGGAAAAAGACGAAAGTCAAGCAAAAGCAGAAACAAATCGGCTTGCAAATTGGGACCAGTATGAATAATGTCATTCAGTGACAGCCCTGTGTGTGTTTTAGCACTAGCATCGAGCACAATACGAGGCATTGGTTTGTCTGGACGAGTGACAGCATGATGTGGGATGTAATATCCATCTTCTGTTATATCAGACTCTGAGACTTCTGATAGGTAATTATTTTCAATATATTCACTGATAACCTTGTTATAATTCTCCTGCAAAGCAGGGGAATGTTTAAATTTTCGCTCCAATGCCAAAAATCGGCGTTGGGCAGCAGTACGAGAATTACCCAATTGTCTTGGATCTTTACAGAAAGGTAAAGCAACAGAATATCTACAATCATCAGTGCGAGAAATTGATGAAGTAAAGAGATTCTCACATTCTGTCTCCTCCGGACTTAGAAATTTTATATTAGGTATCTCTTCTAACAGCCAAAATTTTTGCACTAAATCATTAAGTGCGAGTGCCGAGAATGATGTGTTTGTGTTGAGCACATTATTGGGGTAATCACCCATCAACACGAAACCGAAAGCGGTCGATAACGCGGGGGGTGCACTAGTACCCGATTCAACCCTGTTCCCTAAATAAATATATGGGAACAGTTGTGCACCGATGACGACATCCACGCATCCAGGAATATTCCATGTTAAGTCTGCGAGAGGTATGCCCTCTAAGTACCTCATATCACCCTTGGCTATATAGTGATTAGGTAATTGGTCGGTGATACTGTCAACGACAAGCGCATGTATATTATATTTATTCTCTGGGTATACGCGAGACTCAATATCCAAATACACGTAACCGAAAATTGGTCTAGACGTTGATCCAATTCCTTTGACAAACGAATTACTCAAAGGAATTATTGGTAAATTCAGCGTCTTACAACAATCGACCGTAATCAAATTATTTTGAGAGCCATTATCAATTAGGCACCGAACAATAACTTTATTTCCGTTTTTAAGCTTCACGTATACTTGTGCGGTCGAAAGTAAAATAGAAGAGTTCGGTGTTACTTTGGCACAAAGCGAACACGAAGGATTGACATTCGCGGTCCTCTCCACTTGCTTATCACCAATGCCAGTTCCATTGATGCTGGATGACACTGGAGGGGGGACTGACGGTTCTTCACTGGTAGGTACTTGCGACGTATGTACATGAGTATTGGTTTTCATATTATTCACACTGCCGAAATGTAAGAATGTATGATGACGTTTATTGCACAAATCACAAACTAACCCCGATTTGCATGACTTGATTGTATGTGAACCACTAAGGCAATTTACACAGGCATTTTTCGATTTTATAAATTCAAATCGAGCCTGTGGGGAACTCATACATTTAAACTTTGAGCAAACGTTGATTAAATGATCAGTTTTGTTACACAGAATACATCCTTTCGGCGGAGCTGGGAAGCGCGGAATATTCGCATTACTCGCGACGAACGATTTAGTATTATTTGATCGGGAGGACGAAATGGGATGCGTTTTATTTACGACACCATGCGAGTTACTCGTTCGTTCTAAAATCTTTACTTGATCTTGTACATACGAAACTAACTCATTATAAGAAGGAATTTCTTTATTACGAACTGTCAGCTCAAAGTTCTGAGCCGTCTGTGAATCAATTTTTCTTACCGCGCAGTGAAACAAAATAAAATCAGTTAAATCTTCAATACCTAACTGCTTTAATGCCGACACTGACGAAGAATATCTTTCAATGAAAGAATTGAGACTGGCAGATGTATTCGTGCAGTTTTTCGCATCGAGAATATTATTTAAATAATGTGTTCCTAGTGTACGTTTATCTTGATATTTTTTAACTAAACTCTCCCAAATGATCTGATATGTATCACCCGAAGGCACAATGCCTGCGGTTATGTTCAAAGCCCCATGTGTGAGTTTTCCGACTAAGTACTGCACACGCTGCGAGTCAGTTAGCTGTCTATTATTATGGATATTGGCTTTAAATGACTCAAAAAATTTCGACCAACTTTCATTCTTACCATCGAAGGTTGGAAGATCTATTGCAGGAAGATTAATCATACACGGCTCCCGCGACTTATTTTGTGACGTCAGTGACTCTCTTACAGAAGTTTTCATATTCGATCTAGTTCGTTTGACCTTCAAAAAAAGATCATCAAAAGCATTTAAAGCTTGAAAATCTGGTTTAAATTCTGGATTTAAAGTTAACTGACGATCATTGATGCTATCTATAATATTTTCAAATTGACTTCGCATTTGATCAATCATCTCTGACTGAGCCATAAACACTTCGTTATTTCTTGACTCAAAATTAGATATATTATTTGTTGCATTATACAGATCGTTCATACGAACAAAAAGATTTTCCTTTTTTGCGGTTAAAAGAATAAGCGATCTGTCTTGAGCCTCATCAAAACCCTCCTCCGTAATTCTTGGCATTTTTTATATATGCGAAAAGATTACCACAAAATTTTACAATAATGTTACAATGTTAATAATTAATTAATAATAATGTTGCGAATAATTATCCAAAATTACGACAATTCTGCGAACAATGTTAACAATTAATTAATAATAATAATGTTGCGAATAATTATCCAAAATTACGATAATTCTGCGAACATCCAAATATGTCATCCAAAAGCAAAAAAACAAGACCAGCTATAGTTCTCAAAAAAATGAGAGGTACTTCAAATTTACCAAAAAAAATACGTAAATTCAAACATCCATGTAATTAAGCTATAATCTCGAATTGAATGTATGAATGAATTAATAATCCAGGCTACGAAGGACCAATAAATATGTAGGGGCGTGTAAATAGCTCCTGACACTAAGGGATGACTACCCTATGTAAAATTAACGAAAATTGAATTCTTCCCTATGTGACACAAAAAAACAGTTGACCCAGCAATCTCAAAAACCAAAGTGAAAACAAACAAACACTCACTCAGAGAATGCAGCTCAGCCACGATGTCCACACAAAAAGACACTTCTTTTCAATAAAAATGTCAAGGCGATATCGCATAATCTTGACAGATGTTTCGCACAGCAAGGAAGTTTCAACTATGAAAAATTTGCATATTAATAATGCGTGCCGAAAACCCAATCTTAGGTACAACAATAATTCACTCACTGGATGAATTATTCTTATGACTGACCAGGAGAGACATCTCTTGGCCTTTTACTGACACTCCCGTCAGACGTAATTGCTTGATTCACAAAGGTAAGGAAACGCATGAATACACTGCATCTCAAGTCACATAGGTTCAATTCAATACAATACAAAACCCATAGATGGCGCCCTTATGGTCTTATAGCATAAATTATCAATTTAAAGAAATTAATGCCCAAATATATTTATGGCGCGTATCCAATTTTATAATTAAATGCAAACACACTTTAACCAAGTTACCTATAAAAAAAAAAAATTTTAATCTCAGTAATTTTCGTTCATTATCTTGTTATAAAATTAAACAGCATGGTACATACGAGATTTCTGGGTGCTTGATTTCTTCCTTTTTGGTAATTTAATTTGCTTTGCATTTTTGTCCCATATCCGTGTTTCTCGTGATTGAAATTTATTTTTCTTTTCAGTTTTTTAGATGCCTATGCGTTGCTAAACCATTCATCCGATTGATTGAAATGAAACTTTGGGGATTTGATGTGCGCATGCCCGCGATGGTTTCTACGTGCTTATAATAATAAGTTCTGGCATCATGAAATAAGGCGTTGCTAACCATTCATCCGATTGCGATGAAACTTTATGGATTTAATGTGCGCATGCCCGAGATGGTTTATATATAATATAATATAAAAATGGAAGGTTTATATTTAATATAAAAAAAATTAAAACTAATTCTGAAGGTTATTCTTAAAGTCCCTAAGGTGAAAAAATTATATTAAAAAAAATATCCTGCTTAGTCAATTTAAAAATTCGCACATGTTTGAAGAACGAATTAGCACTAGAGCCATAAGAGAGTCACATGTAAAACTTTTAACATCCCAGTTTTTCAAACCTCTTATGGGCAAAGAAGTTTTAAATATAATGCTACAAACCTATTCAATTCTCTACCTACTGACATTAGAAACACGCTAACCGAAAGTTCGTTTCGCAAAATCATTGATTACTTCCAATAAACATCTTTCATGAGTATTTCATTACATGTTTACATTTATGCTTAGTGTATGAATGTATGTTCTCTGTGTACTTCATATATTTACATTTGACTAAGTTTCATTTGCCTTTTTTATTATCATTTATCAGATTATATTTTTGCCAAATTGAAAAATATTATCTTCAAAATTATTTTGTCAATCTTTTACATTCATATTTGAATTGTATAATGTAAAAAAATACTGATTTTATTTTCTTTTTATAACTGTCATTGTCATATTATGCAAACGAAAAACCTAGATAACAACCACTCTGTAAATTGCCATCTCAACATAGGCGTTTCACACCTAGTGAGATGGGCAATACGTCATTACTGTAATCAAATGTAATATTAAAATAATTAAATAAATAAAACCGTTCAAACTTTCAAACTATGATGAGTTGTTGGGGTTTCTATATATAATGGTGAGTTCTGACATAATGAAATAAGGCGTGCTAACACTGCTAACCATTCATCCGATTGCGATGAAACATTGGGGACTTAATGTGCGCATGCCCGAGATGGTTTCTACATAGGGGAGCATTGGAGGGGACCCCACCACTTTCCCAACGGCGTTATATGGTAACGTATGGTTTCCTCCATCACCGCACACATCAAGACTCTACTTTTTTATTGAACTAAACTACATTTATTTGAACGATTCTAGACCCTCCAATGTCCATGCATAAGGGGTATCCATAGTAAGCAGTATGCAAGTATTTACATTAACTTTAAACAAAAGATGAATAGAAGTAGCAGCCCGTGGAATATTTTTTCTGAAATAGGTAACCAAAAAAGAGATAATAGTGTTAGTAAAAAAAAAGGAAAAATAACGGCTAAAACTAATCCAAGAAACCTTCTGAAAATAAATAAATAAGTAATGAGGAAAAGAACAGTTATATGATTATGTTATAATGTAAGTAATTACTGTAATAGCAGAAAGCAAATAAAATATATAAAAAGAAAAGAAAAGCCAGAGAAAGTATTCCATAGATCACCGGGCAGTCCCAGTGAGAATGTGTATAGCTATCGGCTCAACCGCAGACGATGCTCGAAGTCCGCGCCCTTTAGCCGGCTCCCCGATTTTGCCTCGAAGAATTGTACTTGGGAGAGAAGGGGAAGTTTTTAAAGACCTTGAGGAAAAGATGAGCGTTGGGTTACCGGGGGGGGGGGGGGGACGGAAGGGCATCGAGACGGCGTGGTTACGCCTCAGGCCTACGCATGTCGTCGGGGAAGGCGCGGGCGGATAGCGGGAAGACCGGTGTGTGTTCGCCTGGCAATGTGCATGGACAGGGTCTATCCCAACCCCTTTTTATGGGAGAACTCCCCCAACGAGAAACCGTTCATTCAAACTTTGGTGAGTTATTGTGAGCACGCCCGCGAAGATTTCTATATAATATGCTGGTGAGTTCTGGCAGTATGAAATTTCTGCTGTTCATTCATTCAAACTTTGGTGAGTTATTGTGAGCACGCCCGCGAAGATTTCTATATATTATGCTGGTGAGTTCTGGCATTATGAAATTTCTGCTGTTTGAAAACTGAACGTACCGGGTCTGAATGTATGGAATGCAGGAGGGAGGAGGTGAACTTGGGAGGGGGGTTCACGGGAAGTTCATGGGAAGCGGGAGAGGGAAAGAGGAGAAGTCGGATGGGAACTCATGAGGGGAAAGCGACACGGTAGAAGGGGAGGCAGAAGGGGAATGGGACGAATGGAAAAGGATAAGCAGGGCGAAAAAATTTCTCTATTAAGTGGCATAGCAACGCATGCCGAGAACTAGCTAGTTGTAAATAAAGATACAAAATCAAAATAAAACAAGCCAAACAAATATGGTTAATGCATAAACTTCTGCGTGCAGTTCACACGCGGTAGATGTGAAACCTTCAGAAAACTATAGTAGATAAGAGTTTTTTACAAAGCACTACACTTAGAAGAGATCTATTATCCTATCACATTCTCTCGTAGGCTTAATCATATAGATTTATAGACGTACGTGTTTGTCTCTTTTTCGTGTCACTTTTTCGTGTCACTTTTTCAAATCACAACGGTGGTAAAGAAGTTTTCACTTTAAAAAAAAATTAAATATAGTTTAATTTCAAATATTTAAAATGCAAATATTTAAATCTTTTTTGTTCGGATCAGTTTGCTCGTTGTTTTCATTTACTTAAAAAAACATCAACTTTCAAGAGTTGGTTATTATTTAAAATTTTCTTTTTTTGTTTTTTATTTTCTCTTCCGATTACATTAATTGTGTCAGAAGTTTACTTGCCTCTTTGTTCACACGGAAAGAAATTAATTTTCATTCTTAGCGAGTTTTAATGACATCCTATTAAATTCATAATTACATAAAACTTTACAGGAAATTGTTTCAAAGAAGTCTTTATTCGGGTTTCGAGGCGAAGTCGCTCGACTCGGATGTTTCGTGATTTATTTATAAAAAAGGTCTTGAATCTTAAATGATTCTAGAAAGATTCGTGGACCTACCAATGAGAGCTACGTTATAACTCCTCTTTCACTTACGTTCATAAGTTAGAAGAAAGAGTGAGAGGCAACAACTGAGCTTTTGGCGGACGCTTATAGTTCTGCTCTTGATAAGTCCGTTGTGATCGCTCTTTCAATAATATGCGTTGTTTATGAGAAAGAGAGAGAGGCCGCAACAGATCTTTCAGCGGGGGGATTGAGTGCGCGTTTGGCATTTAAATCAGTACCCAAATAAGGAAACTCGAGGATAAGCAATATATACCTCAGGTCCTTTATTGTTCCAAATTATCTCTTCCCTTTGATGTCGCTACTTTTGACCAAAATAAGTTTGAGATACAAAATTTTCATCCACGAACGAACATGAATGAACAACGATTGATTAATTAGGTACCTATTGTAGGACGACAATAAATTAAATTTGTTTCTCTTGATTTTATTTGTTCTGTGATAATTTTCTATATTTAGAAATACTTTTATTAAATATTTAAAATGGCATTTTTTAAAATTAGTTTTTTATTCAACAGTAATAGATAGCCATTTAGTCGTTTAAAGGCAGTGTATGCACTTAATTAATACTATTATTAAAAATTTATTAACATTCTGCAATAATAATCAAAATGTATTTGGTTTTGCAGTTTAAAACGACATTTTTGAAGTAAAACCTCTTTACGCTCGCTTGACTTGGGGAGTAAGCTGGTGAATGCGTGACAAGAGCGTTACGAAAAACGAGGTGAACGGTAGTTGAGACGGAGATTTAAGTTAGTGAAGATAGAAAGAGAGAGAGAGTTACTTTTCTTATATTACTGTATAGGCAAGAGAGAGAGGTGCTAGCACACGTTTTCTTTTTATCTTTCTCTCATAGCCAGTTACGTTTCGTATGTCTAAAACACAGTGCAGGCCTATTGTCTGTATCACAATGTAGGAGCAAGAGAGAGCAGTGCGCGTGCACATTTTCTTTCTCTCTTCCTATCATCTAGATGAAGCTAAAGAAGTTTTACTTCAGTCGTGTGGTCTAAAGCCATTTGCATTTTGGGGGGACGGTATGGGTACCGCCGCCCGGAAACCATTTATTGGATAACTAACACCACTACTATAGGTCAGGTGACCTAGCAGGGGTGCCCGGGTTCATGGGGTGAGTTTTGTCGAGGTCTTGGCGACCGCGTGATGGGCCAGATCCAGAGAGACTGGTTAAGGGGGTCTTTTGACCCCTCCAGCCAGAAACCCTCGACCTATTGCCTTACACTGCAGTTAATACATCCGTCACTCCTGGAGACACCGACCCCCAGATTGCTACCCACCCCTCACACCTATTTCCTTCCCAAAACTTCCACTTCTTCCATTCCTTAAAAAAAACATCTTCACAGCATCCGATGACACAGGCCCCGAGGGAAATTATTTTCCTCAGGGCCTGTGTGGAGCTAATGTAAAAAAAATATTAGAAGTACGGTGGGGAAGGAGATGAGTAGGTATGTGAAAAATTTTAAAATAGGTACCGGTATAAGAGAATAAAATTAATTACATTTTTTTTCATAACGAACTCGCGACCTCTGAATAAATGACTTCCCACTTTACCCAATATCGTAGTCAACAATTTTATTATTACAAAAGTTTTATGGGAACACAGTACGGCGTCTCACGGCATTATAAAAATGGGAAATAAGTAGCAACTAAATAGATTGATTTAAGATTAGCTTAGATGTTGATAAATATTATGCCACTCAGGTTATTTGATTGAGGGAAAGGTCTATTTAACCAATGAAATGCCTACACAAATGTACACAAGTATTTGATTAAGAATTATAGTGAAATAGAAAAAAATTTAATAGGTAAATTTATTTGAAAAACTAGCTGACCCGCCAAACTTGGTACCGACTCAGAATCAATAACTGTTGTGTTAACTTATTAGCTAAATTAAATTCAGATTTTTCAAGTTAAAAATTACACAGTGAAGCAATTACCAATGAGCAACTGCCCGTGTTTTGTTTTTGTCAGTATCAGAGATGGCGAATTGTGTACGAATTTATAATCTTTGTGATTTTCTTACTTTTCCACTTACTTACGGGAATTGCGTTTCATTTTCTTTAAACGTGAAAGGGAGATTTTTTATAATTACTGTATTTTTCATGTGGAGGGGTGCAGACATACGTTCACCGTTTGTCCCATTTTCGACTGTTGATATTTAGTGTATAAGAAAGATGGGCAGCATTATATGTTTAAGAACAAAAGCAAAATAATCAGCGCATTGTCATTTGATGTTTTTGATTTATTATAATTCACTCAATACTCAATATTATACTTATCTAAATATTCCCGCAGCTCTTTCAAAAGATGAGAATTCGTTCCATACAAAATGTATAAGAAAATAATTTTTTAAGACAATTTATTTATTCGTGAATTTTTCTAATGTTTTAATAGCTATTCTGCTATAAATAGTTTTACTAACCCGACTTGGTTTTATATATCAAGATAAGATTAAGTAACAAAATGCCAACCTGTTTCGTGCCAACCGTGTTTTCTATAGCATTGAACCCCTCAGGCTATTTTATTCTTTGTGTCTTCCTTTCTATAGTAATGAGAATCTAGATATGAACGGTGTTAGAAAGGAAAGACACCACGCTTTTTATTCAAATCTATAAGTTAACTATAAATAGAAGTAAAATATACATTTGCGTGAAAGCAATTTGAAATGAAATTTTCGGAATTATTAAATACTAGCAGACCCGGCCACACGTTGCTGTGGCTAACGAAACACAACGCCATTACTCAACCTTCATAAAATCCACACAACCCGCTTGCCAGCTGCCCGCTGCCTGAATTGAATATTTGAATTTATCGACTTTTCTCTACTATAATAAGCATGTTTTTATACATATAAACCTTCCTCTTGAATCAATCTATTGATGAAAACCGCATGAATATCCGTTGCGTAGTTTAAAAGATCTATGCGCACATACATTTTGAGCGACTTCATCAAATAAAATAATTCAAATCTAATACCTACTTACTCTAGGACATCTATTTTCCAATTTCTTCCGTAGAACGAATTTCAAAAGAGACTATAGTACGGCCCGCCAGCCGTTTTAAATCACACAAAAATATGTTTTCTTTAAATTTCTCGGCTTTTCTCTAATATAATTTACATGTTTTATACATATAAACATTCCTCTTCAATCACTCTATCTATTGGTGTAAACCATATGAAAATCCGTTGCGTAGTTTAAAAGATTAACGCGCACATACATTTTGAGCGACTTAATTTTATACTATAATAATAATAATAATATTTAGATCATTTATATAGCGCCGTTTTTGTGAAAAATCACCTCAAGGGCGTAATGATAATGATTTTTTCATGGAACGACAACAAAATGAGGTGACCCATAACGCGTGTGCAATAGGGTGTCAATTATTTCAACTTTTGAATTCAGAAATGCCCGGGGTCTCAAAAGTTGCTTCTTACAAAGAAAATGAGAACTGCATTTATTAGTGCGCTAAAATGCATTGAAAATCAGAAAACAAACCTAAAAACATTTTTTTTTTAATTCTTTAATTATTTTTTTTTTCTCAATAATTTATTTAACCTTTTAACATTTTTTGTTATTTAAAAATGCGTATAACTGAAAAAATTGAAAAAAAAGTTCAAGTTTATGAATACTAGTAAGTCAACAAGAATTCTGATTTTATCCAGAAAAAGTGTAATTTTCCCCTTTCATATTTTTAACCAACACATCACATTTTTAATTTAAAAAAAAAGGGTTCTTTGTACTGCAGTTATGGAATGAAAATTAAGTTTGGGACTAAATATAAAACATACGACATAACATATAATTCTTTATTTTATTTTTTTCCAATTCACGAAATCTATTTTTTTTAAACTTGCGGCCATTTTAGCGGGCTAATAGTGAAAAAAAAATCATTTATTTTTACGTTTTCGAATAGCTGATCATATGAAACTTTTGAGACCCCAGGCGTTTAAAAATAAGGCAATTTTTTTTCTCTCTATGGAGAGCGACACAAGCTAGTGTGTAATATATTTGTTTTAAAAAATGTGTACGTGTTTTTTTTGTTACAGTAATTACAGTATTACAGTAATTGTAATTAGAGAACACGTAAAGTGAGCCATCGTTAAAAAAAATGTTTGCATGCAAAATTTTTATACTTCAAAAATTATATTTATGTTTATTTCGATTTATAATATTTGAATGCGTATTTTAACACCTTTCAAAAACTGTTTTTAATTTTCGGATGTGTTCAGATGTATTCCATTTATTTTGATTTTATTGCAAAATATTTTACCCTCTTACAAAATTTGGTAGAGGTCTGTGTGTAAAATCAAGCCATCGATCGTGATAAAAACAAAAAAAAAATACAAGTGTGCAGTTCACACGCGGCAGTATCTAAAATTTCAGAAAACCAAAGTAGACAAGAGTGGAAGAGGCTACGAAGCACCGCACAGTCCGATTATTCTATCTCATTTTCTCGCAACCTAAATCCTATAGAAGTATGTGTTTTTCTCTTTTTAGTGTCGCTTTTTCGTTTCACCGAGTTTCAAATTGCAACGGTGCTAAAGACGTTTTCACTTCTAAAAAATATTAACATCAAATAAAAATCTTCACATTTTCAGAATCACGACTGAGGGTAGGTAGGTACCTAAGCTTTTCAGCGATGATTATTTTTTTGGCATGGTTCTTAATTTCAGGAATCCTAAATGAATTTTGCTGAAGACATTTTTATGGAGCGTCGTGCAACTAATCATTTCCAGTTTGTGGATAATGTATCCCCCTCTCACACACCCTCCTTACCCTCCCAGACCCTCCCCTCCTCCATCCCGCCCTCCCCCTGCACCATCCGCCCTAAATCCTCTGTTGCAGTCAGTTCCAGGGAAGCTCAAGCTGGGATTCTGAATTATCTATTAAAACATAACGATTCGCATTAAAAAGTTTGTGCTAATACTGCTTACGTGCTTATGAAGGACGAGTAGAAGCGCTTTACGAATTATGTCTGTAGTAATATTGGCTTGGCGTAATATAATAGTTAATTTCCTATAGTACTTGTAAAAATATTGTTTATTTAATTGTATTAGCCGGGGTTTGCCAACATTTTTTAAAGTAAAACTTCTTTAGGCACGCTTGACTTGGTGAGTAAGCTGGTGAATGCGTGTCGAGAGCGTTACGAAAGGCGAAGTGGACGGTAATTGAGAGGGAGATATAAGTTAGTGAAGATAGAAAGAGAGAGTTACGTTTCGTATTACTGTAGGAGCAAGAGAGAGAGGTGCTAGCACACATTTTCTTTCTATCTTTCTCTCATAGCCAGTTACGATTCGTATATCTAAGACGCAGTGCATGCCTATTGTCTGTATCACACTGTAGTAGCGAGAGAGTTTTCTTTCTCTCTTCCTGTCATGTAGATGGAGCTAAAGAAGTCTTACTTCAGTTGTGTGGTCTAAAGCACACTATTTTTTTTTCTTTACATCTTTTTCCTTTATAAATCAATTAATATCTTATATAGAATATAATCATTATTTCAAATCAAATATCAACACACGGTCACCCTACATTTTTAATGCTTTATAATGAAAAGCAGGGATAACCGGCTTTGCTCAGGAAGTTGATATGAGATTGAACTGACATCGAACCCACGAATCTTGCTTTATACACCCCTACCAATGAATAGTCCCACCCATAATGTTCCAGAACATTCCAGAGTGCTCTGGTGATGATCAGGGATGTTCCCGAACGTTTCACACTGTTCCTGAACATTCCACATTTCAGAATCTTCCGGGATGTTCTGGAATGTTGTCGACTGCTCTCGAATCTCGAATGTTCTGGACTGTTATGGTAATTTCTAGAGGGAGAAACTTCCAACCCTTGAAATCTTGAAAAGCACGCCCTTCAGGTAAAAACGGGAATCTTTTCCGAGTATGGGGAATAGAGCGCTACCATAACAATAACTCCGTTGATCGTACGGGAGCTCGTTTCTGAGTTTTAACGGCACGCACATGGTAGTACACATTCTTTTTATAATATATATTGATTAGTTCCCCTCAGCTTAGTAGCTATTCATTGTTTGTAAGTTCCATGCAAAGATATTGAAATATAAGTGTATTTAATTATTACAAGCAATAATTGTCAGCCTGAAACACTCATTTACATTGAAAAATCTTCCGAGAAAAGATACTTGCCGCCAACGGGACTTGAACCCGTGTCCTTCCGATTGCCGGTCGAATGCTCTGACCACTGAGCTATGGCGGCTTATCAAATACCCGCCAAATAATTCAATATATACTAGTGTTTCATTCAACAATTACTGCTTGTTATATCGTTCGCAAAAATAAAGTTGGTTGTTTTCAGGTGGAAAAAATATAACAAGCAGTAATTGTTGAATAAAACACTAGTATATATTGAATTATTTGGCGGGTATTTGATAAGCCGCCATAGCTCAGTGGTCAGAGCATTCGACCGGCAATCGTAAGGACACGGGTTCAAGTCCCGTTGGCGGCAAGTATCTTTTCTCGGAAGATTTTTCAATGTAAATGAGTGTTTCAGGCTGACAATTATTGCTTGTAATAATTGTTACCCTTTGTGCTATGCATAAAAATCTTGTCTAAACGTTAGTTTATAAAGTAAAAAAATAATAATTAATAAGTGTATTTGAATATCTTTGGTTCCATGAATGTAAAAATATTCTCCTTTCTACGTATTATATTGCGTAATTTTATAAAATCGTATGCATGTGGGCATACCCGGGGCATCAAAGATATCAATACAGACACACACAAAAACAAAGAACAGAGCATAGTATCTTAAAAGATTGTTCACTTCACCAGTGTCCTGAAGGCACTCCCGTGAATCGTCTCTTCCGATGTCATTATATTGCTGAATCCTCCACCATACAAAAATAAAAACAATTCTACAGGACCGGCGCGGCGCGGCGCCCCCAAGTGTTTCTAAAGACTTACATAATGGGCGTTCAGCTGGTATAAAAAGTGTGAAGTTTGGTATCTTCCTACAACCATTGTGCATTTACTTAATTATGTTGTTTTATAAAAACGGCGATGGTTTTCTACCAAGAAAAGGCCATCTTCATAGATATTTGTATCGTTGTTCTGGAATCTACTTCTTGTGAATCTAAGCTTTTCAAAAGATAAATATAAACTGCCAAACTTTAATCTGGAAATCAACGAAAACAATTACGGAGTTGGTGCTTTACAGTATAATACGAACAATGTTTAATAATATATGTTCATGGTTCGACAATTTAATGGAGTCGAAAAATAGAAAATTCCCCTCTCTTCAAGGTTATAGTTCTACCAAGATGTTTAAATAACGATAACATTTGATGTTCAGAATATGGTGAAAATAACACTAGAAATAGTAAGGTCGAAAGGCGTAGTTATAAGTACTCGAGGCGGAATAAAAATATTACGGTATTAGATCGCAGATTGTAAAGGTGGATGAAATAAATTCTGATTTTTCTGCGATCTTTGAGAATGTTGAAATATTGCTTTTTCACAGTAAAAAACTAAATGGATGGAATGCGTTGCTTGAGAAAGTAAACGCGTTCTTGAAAATATAAGTGATTTTTGGTGATCATTGGTAGTGATTTCTCAAGGGCAATTTTTCCGCAGTTGAAAACAGGAGGGTATGGGTACCGCCGTCCTAGGAACCATTTATTGTATAACCAACACCTCTGCCATGGGTCATCCCAAGTGGTTTGGTTGTGTAGCAGGGGTACCCGGGTTCGTTGGGTGAGGTTTGTCCAGGTCTTGGCGGCGGATGCATCTGCCCACGGATCGGGAGACAGTGGTTGAGGGAGTCTCTTTGACATCTCCAACCAAACTCTCTCGGAATCCCTCATACCCTTTTTCTTCCCAGAACTTCATGTCCTTCCTTTCTCAAAAATACCGTCCACACGGCATCCCCAAAGATGACATAGCCCCCCACAGGATTTTTTTCCTCGAGGCCTATATTCCTGTACGGATCAAATGTAAAAAAATAAAATACTAAAACATTTGTGCACTTCAGAAAACTAAAGTGGTTTAAAGAAGCACCGCACAAAGAGGAGACCGAAAGGCTACGAAGTACCGCACAAATAAGAGACCGATTATTCTATTCAATGTATGTGTTTGTCTCTTTGTAGTGTCGTCATTTTTCGTTTAATCGAGTTTCAAATCACAACGGTCCTGTTGAAGTTTTCACTTCAATAAATAAATAAATATATTTTTTGTTTCAATACAAATGAACATAAAATCATTAAAAGCGTTGAAAACAATTATAAAACACTTTCTTGACATTTTGTTGCGCATTCTGTACCCAAGTCTACGCCTTTTTAATGCATTTGGCCTGTAAGACGTATAACTACGTTACACGATGAATAACAAAAGTTCGTGTGGCCATCCGGAGTACTGTGCATAATATCGCGATGTGATTATA
Organism: Limnephilus rhombicus; assembly: GCA_929108145.2. Classification (NCBI taxonomy): domain Eukaryota; kingdom Metazoa; phylum Arthropoda; class Insecta; order Trichoptera; family Limnephilidae; genus Limnephilus; species Limnephilus rhombicus. The sequence continues at coordinate 7,432,508 of OV815275.1, read as the reverse complement.
ATGGATAAGGGCACGTATTGTAAACCCCGGAGATAGTGCGTACCTAATCAAGGTTGGCCGCCCCTCCCTCCACCCCCCATCCGCCACCCGCTATCTGTGACCCGGATCTTAATGTTTTTTTCTTTACTTTTGTTCGCGAGGCGGAATAAGCCAAACGAGCGGCGCCTTTATACGGATTTCATTCAGCCAGAGATGGTACTTCGCGTATATCCTAATGGTTTAACAAACACTCGGAGAAAAACAGTTTTCTCATTTATAGCTCTCTCTCTCTCCCTTTATTTAAAAAGGCGCCCACTTTCCTTTCAAATTATGTAATTGTAGCTTCCAAAAAGACATTAGATACGGTTTAAATTTATTCTAGGCGATATCAACTTCAACAACCCAATTAGTGTGTTTTACTCTTATTTGCGCCAACTTCGTTTCTGTCTAAATTGATAAGGTAAACGGAAAGCGTTGGTTTACGCTGTTTTGTGAATGTATGTACTAATTTTACAACTCAGAATCACCCGAGTATTAAAAGGTTTTTGAAGTGAAACTTCTATAGCCCGTTGTGATTTGGAATTCCGATGAAACGTAAATGACGCATACAGCACCTGCGAAGCATCAAACACCTATCAAGGCTCCTATTGGTTGAGATATAAAACGGAAGTGGCGCTAAGCCGCTTTAATTATGACCTCACTTTTCAAGGTTCCTGGGTTCTTAATTGGTTGAGATTATTTGGTGAAGTTTCGCTTCTACCGCGTGTTAATTGCAATCGAATTTTTTTCTAATTTAAAACTCGATGAAACGAAAAATAGCGATTCCATAAAGAGACAAACACGTACATCTATAGGATTTAGCCTGCAAGAGAAAAAGAAAGAATAATCGGTGTCCTCTTTAAACGGTGCTTCGTAGCCTGTCGGACTCCTCTTTGTGCGGTGCTTTGTAAAATAAAATGTAAAATAATTTTTAAACTTGGTAACACTATTATACTCCTGACACTCTGCTTTCGTCTCATTCTCTCGAAGTTTAGTTTTCTGAAGGTTTCACTTCTACCGCGTGTGAACTGCTCACTCTGAATTTTGAAGTGAAACTTCTAAAGCACCGCTGTGATTTGGATTTCGTATGAAAGGGAAATGACGCATTACTGCACCTGCCAAGCATCAAGCTACGCTCGTTGACCGCCTTGCTTATGATGTCACTTTGCGAGGCTCCTATTGGTTGAGATATGAAACGGAAATGACGCTAGGTCTGCGCTCATTGGTCGCTTTGATTTTGACCTCATTTTCAAGTGTTGGTTAAGATTGTTTTGGTAATGTTTCGCTTCTACCGCGTGTAAACTGCACTCGATTTTTTTTAAATATTTACGAGAAATGTACGGTCATTTTCATAGACCTCCGTGGCCAATCGGTTAAGATAATCAACTACGGATCTAGAGGTCAAGGGTTAGCATTTTTTTTTTAATTAAGTCAAGACAATATTAGCGAAACTCAATCAAAAATCTGATAACAGAATAATCAGAATAAGATACGGTCACATCTAGGACTCGAGCCCAGAATCTATGCCTTGCTGGAACGGAGCTCTACCAACTATCCGATTGTATCTACTTCGACTAATAACTGTTAACAATATCTTCATTTTCTTAACGCAAAATTTTATTGGCTGATTGCATGATTGCAAGATTCAAACACCAACTGAATGCTATCTAGATAATGTCTATCAGCTATTTTTATTTTTAATATAATTTTTATTTAATTTTTAATACGCGAAATTTATTGAATTTTTTGCAAGTCTAGGATGAATATTTATTTTTAACTTAACGAGGTAAACCTCATATTGTAAAGTTTTAATTATTTGAAGGCAATATTAGTGAAATCAAATTAAAAATCTTAAAACAGAAAAATCATAGACTAGAACCCAGGACCTACACCTTACCATTCTTTATTTTTAAGTATTAAAAAAAATGCAAACATTGACAAATACGTTTCAAATGCTCAATGTAGCTTCATATAATTATGTATGTTTTTTGGGGGGGTCCATGGTAAATTTTTAAATGTAAATACGTGTCTCTCATTGTCACAAACAAGTGTCCTCTTTTCTGACAGTGTTTAAATCATATAAATCACTGTAATACTATATGAGACTTCAACGAATCTTTGTCAGGCTGAGAGAAATATTTCCCGAAAAGATTCTACGGTTGTCTGAAGTCTGGAAGAAATTTTTCTCATAATACCTTAGGGGTTAAATGACGATGAACATCACGATGTTTTAAAGTTTAAGGGGTACATAAAGAATTGTGATATTCTCTTTTATTATTATTTGTCTAAGGTTTCCAGAACGTTCACATCCAGCTGCACATTTTTAGGGCACACAACATCGAACCGATTTATGTATAAGAAATATTGAAGTGAATTTTTTTAAGCACCGTTGTGATTTGAAACTCAGTGAAACGGAAGCGAGCGACACTAAAAAGAGACAAACACATATATTTATTTCACGAGTACTCGGTTCCAATATAATAAGATAAATCGTTGGTCCCATGTAAATATTCTTTAGTCTAGTGGTACAAAGTGCCTGACGAAAATTAGCGGCCAGACATTCGGCAGACCAAGGGTCGAATACTACGAAATCCAAAAAAAAAAAAATATATAGTTTTGTAAAATTAATATCCAATCCAACCATTCCAAAGTGAACAGACAAATAAAATACAAAAGAAAACATAATCTAGCGACTCCGAAGAAGACAACACAAATATTAATAAGATTACCAAATATATAAGAAGAGGTGCACTGGATTTCGACGACAAAAATATGGAAAAAAACGAGTGTGCTTTAGACCACACAACTGAAGTAACTTCTCCATCTATATGAAAGGAAGAGAGAAAGAAAATGTGCGCGCGCACTGCTTTCTATTGCTCCTACAGTGTGATACAGACAATAAGCCTACATTGTGTCTTAGACATACGAAACGTAACTGGCTATGAGAGAAAGAGAGAAAGAAAATGTGTGCTCCCACCTCTCTCTCTTGCCCCTGCAGTAATATACGAAACGTAACTCTCTCTTTTTCTATCTTGACTAACTTATATCTCACTCTCAACTACCGTTCGCCTCGCTTTTCGTAATAACGCTCTCATCACGCATTCACCAGCTTACTCCCCAAGTCAAGCGTGCGTAAAAAAGTTTTACTTCAAAAAGCATCCGTCACATTGATAAAAAAATAGTCGTAGTCTCACCACTCTTGTCTACTTTGGTTTTCTGTGGGTTCACTTCTACCGCGTGTGAATTGCCCACTCTGATTTTTTTAAAGGTGATTAACATGCTAAATCAGTGAGTACTTTTCCAGTGAGGAACCTACTATATTTTATTGTTATATTAAACTGTTATAAATAAAGCGAAAAATGTTTTCCAGTGAGGAATCTACAATATATTATTATAATATTAAACTGCTATAAATAACGCGAAAAACATTTAAAAGCTTTATCACGTCTAAAATGCACCGTTCAAATACGCAGAGAGCTTTCAAAGCCAAATAAATAATTACCAAGAAAGGGAAACTTTACTTCTAAAGCAAGCGAGTAAATTGACGTAAATTTAATCATCACTCCGCTAAAAAATGTTGGTGAGTTTCTAACAAGTGTAAAGAGTTTAAACAAGTACACGGCAGTAACAAGTGGCGGTCGAAAGCGCTGGAAATGTTGAAATTAATCTCTTTTTAAAAATACTTGACTGGAAAGAAAAATATGCGATGAAAATGCCTCCTTCGCGAGGTTCTCCAATAAATTATGGTTATCTAAATAGCAATAGAAAGGCTTCATTTCAAATTCATTTTGCGAGAGGGAAATTATTATTACCTCATAAGAATTTGAATTTTTAACATCGTGTTTCTGTTATCGTTGGAATCAGGGGGTCGGAATAATATAATAAAATACATATAATACTTGTTTCCACTTTATTTATTTTTGAGCGTAAACGGTTTCATCTTATTAAAGTCGTCTTCAGACTGGTACAAATAAAGCTTCATCTACAGTTTATATACCTTATTTACATTAGCTCCACTCAGGAGGCCTTAAGGAAAATAATTTCCCTCAGGGCCTATATCATCTTAGGGGATGTTTAGTGGGGAGTAAAACTTCTTTACGCACGCTTGACTTGGGGAGCAAGCTGGCGAATGCGTGAAGAGAGCGTTACGAAAAGCGAGGCGAACGGTAGTTAAGAGGGAGATATAAGTTAGAGAAGATAGAAAGAGAGAGAGTTACGCTTCGTATATTACTGTAGGAGCAAAAGAGAGCAATGCGCACGCACATTTTCTTTCTCTCTTCCTATCATATAGATGGAGCAGAAACCGGGCACCGCTGCTAGGACACCAAAAGTAGCGAAACACTTCATCCCATGAACCCAGGCACAACTGCTAAGTCACCAAACGTACCGAACCATTTGGGGTGACCAACAGGGGTGTTGGTTATCCAATAAATCGTTCCACCCAAAAGAGTTCTGCTTGAGACACAAGGTCTCCCTCAACCGACCTCATAGTAGTGTGGCACTATTTTAAATCGCAGAATCATTTCTATTAGCTCCTCGCACGCCAAAAGCGATCCCACAATATTTTCCACCTAGTCATCGACTACCGACCGGTACAAAATAATAGGAACCATCTGTTATGGATTGCCGACGACGTAACAGCCCGTAAATCGCTAGTCGTTCACTCCCACTGTTCCTAGCGAATATTTTATAAATAATATAAATTATGGTACGGATTTAAATTGCTATAATAAACTTGTAAATGCAGAAACAATTATTATAAGCAATAATTATCAGCCTGAAACACTCATCAACATTGAAAAATCTTCCGAGAAAAGATACTTGCCGCCAACGGGACATGTGCCCGTGTCCTTCTGATTGTATAATTACTAGTGTTTCATTCAACAATTACTGCTTATTATATTTTTTCCACCTGAAAACAACCAACTTTATTTTTGCGAGAGAGACATTGTAAGTGTTAAATCCCTCGCTAGGTGGCGTCGAGACAAATTATGACTACATTTATTGAGGAAATACTTAAACTTGTCAAATATTAATTATTATTTTTAATTTATAAACTAACGTTTAGACAAGATTTTTATGCATAGCACAAAGGGTAACAATTATTATAAGCAATAATTATCAGTTATCACAATTATCAAGTATCTTTTCTGGGAAGATTTTTCAATGTTGATGTTGATGAGTGTTTCAGGCTGATAATTATTGCTTATAATAATTGTTACCCTTTGTGCTATGCATAAAAATCTTGTCTAAACGTTAGTTTATAAATTAAAAATAATAATTGTAAATGCAGATTTAATGCTAATTTTATTTATATTGCATTTTTATCCCCCTAGTAGGTCGACATTTACATGCTCATATCGTAGTAATGTGCAGTACTTCACTGAGAATGCTGGGTTTCGTCCTACTGCGAGGTATTTCAAATACTCCTGGGTTCTTACAACTGTACAGTGCATTGGTAAGGAGTAGGATTGAGAGTGGATCGGTGGTTTGGAGCCACGTGGAGTATCATTTTATGTTGGGGAAGGTTCAGAAGAAAAATTTGAGATTTCTTTAGTATGTAAGTATGGCTTCTTTAGTAAGTATGGCTACTATCCTTGGTTCTACCTTACGGACTTTCTCTTGGGCATGCTCGGTGTGAACCGTCTACGGGTCAGAGGGGATATGCTCATTGTAACACATTTCTTCAGACTGATTCATGGATGATTCGAAAACTCGACTATGTTGACAAACTTTGTTGCCGTTATTATAAATCTGCTATATACGTTTATTCCTTGCTGATTGGCGTGTTTTCAATTTAGCACGACTGAAGGCGCTAAAATGGTTGCTTGTCAGTTGTGCAGGGTTTGGAACGCATCTATCCCCAAGGCATTTGTTGTTTTCTTTGTCTATCTTTTAAAAACGATGTGAAATATAAATTTTGTAATGTTTTTAAAATGAATGAATTGAATCGAATTGTTGTTTTGATTTTCCAGGTATCATTAATGCGGAGATTGTTTCCATTAAAACAAAACCAGGACCCTGTGAAGAAGACGAAACGGGAGTACCGTATTCGGAAATAGACATAGACATTCCAGATATTAAAATGGAATACTTGCAACTCTTTGAAAGAGTATCCCAGACGGCAGGTAAAAACTTTTTTTAACTGTTCGTGCTCTTATATTTTTTATTGAAAAATCCTGTAGGTACTTACACTTATTATGATTTATCCAAAATCTTTTTCAGACTCATTGACAAATTTGGAAACGCATCCTGGAGAAAATTGGTACTCTTGTCTCCATTGTAAATACTCCTGCTCAAGCAAGTCAACAATGTAAATGCACTTGCCCTTGATTATTGGAAGAAAACCTGATTCATGTTCTCTGCTGACTCACAGCGGAGAAAAACCTTTTTTATGTTCCATCTGCAACTATTTTTCTTCACACAAAGGAAATCTGAATAGACACTTGCTGACTCACAGTAGAGAAAAACCTTTTTTGTGTTCCATCTGCAACTATTCTTTTTCACAGAAAGGGAATCTTAAAAGTCACTTGCTGACTTATAGTGAAGAAAAACCTTTTTCATGTTCCATCTGCAAATATTCTTTTTCACAGAAATGGATTCTTAAAAGTCACTTGTTGACTCACAGTGGAGAAAAACCTTATTCATGTTCAGATTACAACTCTTCTTTTTCAAAGAAAGGAAATCTTAAAAGTCACTTGCTGACTCACAGTGGAGAAAAACTTTATTCATGTTCTGACTACAACTCTTCTTTTTCAATGAAAGGTAGTCTGAAAAGTCACTTGCTGACTCACAGTAGAGAAAAGGCTTTTTTGTGTTCCATCTGCAACTATTCTTTTTCACAGAAAGGGAATCTTAAAAGTCACTTGCTGACTCACAGTAGAGAAAAGGCTTTTTTGTGTTCCATCTGCAACTATTCTTTTTCACAGAAAGGGAATCTTAAAAGTCTCTTTCTGACTCACAGTGGAGAAAAACCTTATTCATGTTTAGATTGCAACTCTTCTTTTTCAAAGAAAGGGAATCTTAAAAGTCACTTGCTGACTCACAGTGGAGAAAAACTTTATTCATGTTCTGACTACAACTCTTCTTTTTCAATGAAAGGTAGTCTGAAAAGACACTTGCTGTCTCCTTGTGGAGAAAAACTTTTTTCGTGTTCCGACTGCAACTCTTCTTTTTCACAAAAAGGGAATCTTAAAAGTCACTTACTGATTCACAGTGGAGAAAAACCTTTTTCCTGTTTAGTTTACAACCATTATTTTTCACGGAAAGGGAATCTTAAAAGTCATTTGCTGACTCATAGTGGAGAAAAACCTTTTTCATGTTCGAATTGCAACTATTCGTGCTCTCTCGAGGCAACATTAAAAATACACTTGCTGACTCACAGTGGAGTAAACCGTTTTTCATGTTTCGACTGCAACTATTTGTGCTCTTTCAAGACAACTCTAAAAGGACCCTCTATCTCAGAGTAGAAAATAATCTTTTTCTAGATATATGTATACAAACCCAGAAGCAAGGATATTTTGATTTTTATGTATAAATATATAGATTTCTCCCAAATACCATGCGAGTCAAGCCGCGTGTAAAAGCTAGTAAATAAATAAAAACTTGTCGAAAAATTTTCGCAGTTAAGTTGTTAGAAGAGTAATTGCAATACCCGCAGTCAATTTTGTAAAGCCGTTTTTTCGATTTTTCCGATTTCCAATCGGAATTATTCAAGTATAAAGCCCTGGTTTTGTTCGAAGCCAAATACGTTTTTTGGCGCGAAAATTCCTTTAAATAAACGAGCGTGATTTTATTGGTTTGTCAGATCAAATCTTTTATAGCGCCCATCACATATTTAATAACGCAAACAATACGCAAAAATGATAGAAAGCATTTTGTGACACGAGCTTTATTATATGATACGAATAATTTTAACTTTTTGCTTAAAAAAATTAAAATCGTAAAAGCTTGGGTGAGCGTGAGTAACATCAAAAGGTTATAGAATGCATTGTCATCGATAAAGAGTCTGTCTGCCGAGTTTCTGCTCGATGGATTAATTTCAACTTCTCTTGCGAAATCAGTTCAAATTTTAAAACGATGTTAAAATAATTTATGTTTTGTGTAATTATTATAATGATGTTAACGTTAATTATATATTTGATTAACAAAATATGTATCCGTTTTATTTTTTTGTTAGGAGTAATATGACGGCCTCCGTGGTTGAGGGGAAAGGCTCTCGACTAGGGTTCCGGAGGTTGCGGTTTCAAGTCCAATTTATTTGGTTGATTTGTATTTTCACAATTTAATTATTTAAAAAAAAACATAGGTTTATTAATAACAGAGGCACGTTCCAGAGTGGAAGATACTAAGTATCGCTGATTTTAAATTCGATGAAACGAACGAGCACATACATCTATATGATTCAGCCTGCGAGAGAATGAGATGGTATAATCGGTCTCCTCTTTGTGCGGTGCTTCGGAGCCTCCCCACTCTTGTCAAAACTTCAGTTTTCTGAAGGTTTCACTTCTACCGCATGTGAATTGCACATTTAGTTATATTTGTATGAAAAATTCCCAATATTTCTTTTTATGATATTTCCCACGAGATTTTTTTTCTGTTTTAAACGATTCGTGTTTTATTAAACATTTTCTCGAAACATATTAGCGAGCTACCTCTAACATACCTATTTTCATATCTTCCTTCTTATTTTTGAAGAAGAAAGAGAAGAAGATGGAGAGATATGAAATAACGAATTTTAGAGGAGCGCGCTAGTATTTAAAGCGACAAAATCGATGCGAAAATTGTGAAAATGTCTAATAAAACACGACCGTTTAAAATAGAGCAAAAATCTCTAGGGGTTTATCTTAAACAGCATTTAAAGAAACACTGAATTTTTTCATACATATAACTTGTAAAATAACTGAAACAAACGTGTTTGTAATAATTTTTGGAGCATACTTTGCGATTTTTTTTTCTTTCGATGGAATTTTATATAATTTCCGTTTCTAGAAAATGAATGACTAGATAACGTATATATCAAGAATAACATATATTTTTAAGAGCTTTAAAACTTAACGTGTTTAAGGGAGATATACAGGGTGTCCGGGGGTAAAGTGCATTAACTTCGGGAGGTGATTCTACATGATGGTAGGAGTAAAAAAGATTAACAACCTTTATCGAGATTCCAACATATTTTTTCCCATGCAAAAAGATCTACCTACTAAAAATCCTTAGTGTGAGGTACGATCTTACTTGCCGGGAGCCTACCGGGCACGATCATGGTAACAATAAATGGTGATGATTGGCCCGTATGAAAATAATAAAGCTGGCCGCGCACGCCGGTCTTATTTTGTCTTTTTACCACAAAACTACCACTAAAAGTTGGAATTTCGAAAAAAGTTATTTATCTTTTTTACTTAAACTGGCACTTTTCCCCCGGACACCTGTATAAGAAATCGGTAGAAATTCGTGTAGTGGCGGCTTAAATGATTATTATTGGAAGACCGAATTCAATTCAAATAACTTTCCACAGTTTTTACATTATTTGCATTCATTTTATTCTTTGCACATTTGCATATTGCACTGAAATACCCCTTCAATCATCTGATGTTCGTTATTGTATCTTCCTGCAGCAGTTTTAACGCGCAACCCAGTCAATAAATTGACCTGACATGGCGTGCAACGGCAAAAATGACACAATTTATTTTCCTCAATTGTACTCGTACAGTCGTACATAAAGTCTCATAACAAAGTTGGTAGCGTAGGAGTCGGCAATGTCAAAGGGACCTTCATCGTGCTATTAAGTAAAGAACAAAATTCTTTCTATCCATTATACTTTGCTAATGCGAATTGTACGAGCGCGGATGCCATTTCTGTATATGAGTTAGCATTGTTGAAATGTTTCCACAGTTGGTAGGTTCATAGAGAATCATCGACTTGTTGAGAATTTTTTAGTCTTAATTAATTGGATTTTTTTAAAGTGAAAACTTCTTAATTAGCACCGTTGTGATTTGAAACTCGAAGAAACGAAAAATATCCACACTAAAAAGAGAAAAACACGTACATTTGTAGGATTTAGACTGCGAAAGAATGAGATAGTATAATCGGTCTACTCTTTGTGTGGTGCTTCGTAGCCTCCCCACTCTTGCCTACTTTAGTTTTCTATCGCGTGTGAACACCACACATGTAAAATTTATTGAAGCGAATGCAACGTTGTGATTTGAAACTCGATGAAACGGAAAGGGGCGACACAAAAAAGAGATAAACACATACATATATAGAATTTAGCCTGCGAGAGAAGTATACAGCAATAAAATATTTATTTATTTCACGGGTGCTCGGTTCCAATATAATATGATAAATCCACGATCCCACGCATGTCTCCTTTGATCTAGTGGTATGAAGCACCTGACGAACCTCAGCTTCCAGAGATTCAGCGGATCAAGGACCTATGAAATCAAAAATAAAATTATAAAGTAAAACTTCTTTACGCACGCTTGACTTGCGGAGTTAGCTAGTGAATGCGTGACGAGAGCGTTATGAAAAGTGTGATCGGGCGAGGCGAACGGAAGTTATTAAAAGCAAGTATAGTTAAGTTACATATAATTTAGTGAAGTTTTACTTCAGTCGTGTGTTGTGTGGTCTAAAGCAAACTTTTTTTGTAAAATCAATACAATTTGGGAGGCGGGAACGGGTACCACCGCCCCGGGAACCTTTATTGGATAACCAACACCTCTGCCATAGGTCACCCCAAGTGGTTCGCTACGTTTGGTGATTTAGCAGGGGTGCCCGGGTTCATGGGGTGAGGTTTGTCTAGGTCTTGGAGGCGGATGACCAGGACATAATGAACCCCAGATTCCTACCCACCTCTTAAACCCTTTTCCTTCCCATAACTTTCCTCTCCTTCCTTTCCTTAAAAAAAACCCTCCACACAGCATCCCCAAAGATAACATAGGTTCTGGGGGAAATTATTTTCCTCAGGGCCTCCTGTGTGGAGCTCAGAATTCCAGAGTCTGGAATTCGCCGTCAAAAATATGGAAAAAATCGACCTTCACATTGATAAAAAAGTGCTTCGTAGTCTCCCCACTCTCGTCTACTTTAGTTTTCTGAAGGGTTTACTTCTACCGCGTGTGAATAGCACATTCGGTAACAATAAATAAGATGCGTGTGGAACTATGGTATTGCTTATTTACAAGCTCAAGGATTTGGGGTCTGCCATTTTGGATTTCGTAATTCTTCTCCTATCAGATTTAAAAAAAGTGTCAGTACTACACGAGATTCCAAACTGCTCCTAAACGTTTGGAGTCATTTAGACTATGATGTCCAAGTTGTGAGGTTGAAGTATTTAGGAGGGAAAGGAGATATGGAAGAGGAAAGTGAGGAAGCATCTGGCTATTCAGATCTGATCACCTAACATTTCAAGCAACGTTTCGATTCCTAATGACGGTTTTTCACTAGGGCGATTTAGATAAGCCGACTAGCTCAGTGGATAAGAGCAGTTGACCGTAAATCAGAAGGACGCGGGTTAGAGTCCCGTCGGCGGCATGTATCTTTTCTCGGGAGATTTTTTTCAATGTAGATGAGTGTTTCAGGCTAATAATTATTACCTACTTATAATAATTGATATTATGACGTTGAATAACCTACATATACGATAAGCCACTTGCATGGATTTCATAACGACTTGGAAAAAATCTTGTGGATAGATTTTTTTTACTAAGATTACGAAAATGTTAGTTAAAATTTTTAGATGTACAATTTTTTTTTTTAAATAAATAAATCTATCAGTTTTAAGATTTTCACGGCCAAAAGCATTTTCGTTATTTGTTTTGGGGGTGTTATGCCGTGTTGCGCTACCTCCTTCTTTAGCCAACGTTTCGGACATCGTTGCAGTGTCCATCATAAGGGCAGTTTCGACAGATCCGGCACATCTACAGGATCTGATGATCTGATGATGGGCACTGCAACGATGTCCGAAACGTTGGCTAAAGAAGGAGGTAGCGCAACACGGCATAACACCCCAAAAACAAATAACGAAAATAAATCTATTATTTGGGCCCGTGACGTCATTACATGAAAATGTCCCGTCTCCGAAAATATTCCTATTAATTTTGCAAAATTCCACACGGTTTTTTTTTTTATATGGCAACACTTTGATTTCAGGCGGATTTTTGAATTTGACATTTAACGTTCACTAGATTTATTGTTTGTTTTCTGCGAACTTATCATTTGGTTCGACTTTTTGACAGATGTTATGAATAGAACCCCGTACATTTTACGCCATTTTTCGCTGTCTGTACGTGTTTTAGAGGTATAATGTTAGTTGTGCTGATTTTAATAAAATCAAATTTTATAAAATTCTTATTATTTTTATTATTTACAAGTACGAGTATATTACATTGGATTTAGTAATAAAGACGTTGAACATTATAATGATTTATGATCAATAAGATGGATCAAGGAAAAAAATATTTATGAGATGTAATATTTTTGGTATACCTCGTTATTCTCCTGTGCCCTTTCTTGTGGAAAACGTTTTTTTATGTTTTTCGGCTATGTAATTATCATTTTTTCGCACCTATAAAATTATGTCCCGTCTTTCCAGTTTATAAAAAATTGTCTGATTATTCGGATTGTAAATTTTCAAAAAATCGCCAGGGTTACAAAAATACGATTAAAAAAAAATACGGACTGTCTTAGAATATTTGCCTGAACCGGAATTTTTTTTTAAATGTGAAAATGTGATGCCTATTCACCGTTTCAAGTTTTTTGTTGATAGAATTGCAGATAGAACGTAGATTTTTCACGGTTTTTTAATGTCCATTGTCTATCGCTTAATCACTATGGTAAAGTACACTCACTTTTAAGATGGTTGACTGGGATAAGATATTTAGTAAATTACCGATAATCACTTTGAGATGATCTTTCGATGATCACTTTGAGATTGATATGATCTTTCCATTTAACTAGTTACGAAGACATCGATTGACAGCGGGCACGTTCCTAGGTGGCGATTCATCTTCATTTAGAACGAACGTTAATATATTCATTGTAAATACGGTACGATAATAAATAAGACTTTCAAGAAACCTAGACGAACGGAAGCATTATTGAAAACTTCGGTTGTGAAAATCATATTTTAAAAAATGTTGGTGATCTCTGTTTCTCTTTCCCACCCAAGCGCGCCATCCAATGGTAGATACTTTTTGACTCTTTTTTTCTTCGGTTTTATTGAAGGTGGTTCAACGCAGAAACATTGAAAAGGAGTTTGACAAATGGTCTGAGTTGGGATATGTATCAAATTTTAGAAGATATTCACTCCTGGTTGAACCAGTTGGCTTCCGAAACCTCAAACGTCTCTCAAACTAAGGAAGAGAGATTAAGGGGGTCCTGCAAAGAGTGGTGTCTACGTCGAAGGTGGAATCCATGCCAGGAGAATGGATCAGTCCCGCATACCTATCTCAAAAACTCAAATTTTAAGTAAACCCTTGGAAGAGAGCATTGCTTACGAAACTTGTCGGTTTTTTTTTTAATAAAAATCTAATAATTTTTAATGAAAAAACAAAGAAATCTCTCAATTTTGAATTAAAATGGTGCCACAACATAAATAAAATAAAAAAAACATTCATTTGTATACAGGGTGTTAAGGGACGTACTTGACTTACTTTAACCAGTGATTCCTGACATTATTTGGAGTAAAAAATGTAAATGAAATTTTGGTCTCCGGTGACTTTTTTTACGACTTTTTTTTTTTTTTTCAAAATTTTTTTCTTCAAAATCAATCAAAAAAAAAATTCTTCCACACATCGTCACTGGTCACTCAGCCGGGTGTCTGACGAACCCCTTACCCCGCCTCCAACTGTTCAACAACTACCATTTTTTTATGTTTTTGTAGAAAAAATTAAAAAAAAAAAAACATCAAAAATGTCACCGGAGACCAAAATTTCATTTACATTTTTTACTCCAAATAATGTAAGGAATCACTGGTTAAAGTAAGTCAAGTACGTCCCTTAACACCCTGTATATTAAGATTTCATAAACCTTTTTCTTGCATAAATAGTTACAATATATAATAAAGCCTCAAGGAAAAAAATGGAAAATAGGAAACCATCCAGCTGTTAAAATTTTTGTAATGTTCTGATTGGAAATTCTACATGTAATTTCCAGTAATCTTTAATAAAGCTCTTAGTTTGACTTAGTTATTTACGTCATCGTGTTTTATGTCGAAGAGACCAAAATAAACCAGAAGCGGCGGTAAGAAGTAAAAGATTCGAAACGAGCCAAGAAGAGGCAAGACGAGCCAAGAAGGGGCGAGAAGATATAAGAAGAGGCAAGAAAAAACAAGAAGAAACTAGAAGAGACAATAAGGGGTTGTAAAATCAATTCGAGAGAAACAGTTTGGATGCAGGTGAGTTCTTTAGTTGTTGTTTGTATATTCTTATTAATAGAAATCTGTACCTGTATTTTCTCCTATAAATAATAAAAAAAGTAAAAATGTGCAATAAAATACAATTTGGAAGAAGAACCAAGGCAAGCCAAGACAGGGCAAGAAGAGCAAAGAGAAACTTGAATAAACAAGAAGAGACAAGATGAAACAGGAAGAGCCAAAAAGATGCAAGGAAGTATAAGAAAAGGCAGAAGAAGGAAGACACAAAGAAGAAAAAACAATGCCCAATCGATTCGTTTATTCCTGCTCTTCCAATATTCCAATATTCGCTTATTAGGTTGCCATGTATACCAGTCGATAAAATTCTGACCTCCTCCCCATCTTCAGAGAACGTGTTCCAAGTCCTAACAAATCAGTGCCCCCTGCTGTACTGTCTCATCAGGACAGGAGTACTCCTGGCTGGGAGTACAATCGCATCGGATCGTATCGTGTCATGTTTCACAATGAATATCTCCTAGGCCACAAGCGAACGTTTCCGTCGGAAATGGTTCTGAAGCTCAGCCGAGTGATGGTGTATCTCCATCGTCGAGACTAAAATGACATCACGACAATTGTCTGTTTGCGAGTGAGGTTATGAAATATTCTAGCTTTGGCGTAGTTATCGAGAATTCAAGAATGATTGGTGGCGACGTGTGTGTCGTAATTTCAGTAGCGACGGGTGACAACTATGCACGACAAGTTGTAGTTTGCGACATAAGTATTCAACTTTAGCAGCGGACTTGCGTATCCCTGTGGAAAGAGTGTCAGTAGTTGAAATCGGTTCACGTGGGATAAGTAATGACTTTCAGTCTCCAGAGGCCTTCACGGGTAGCAGTGATAATAGTGTTTGTGAAATGATTGCATAGTTGGTGGCGAAGAAGTGCACCAGTGCCTCCATGAACATTACCTCGGATGGCGGAAGTGTTGATGATAGCCGTTATTATATCTAATGTTCGGCTTCCTCCATTAGGACGCCGCTGTTCTGCGATTTAAGATGTTGAATTTGTCTAAACACACTATTACTTTGACATTGCGCTGCTAAAGTGCAAACATCTTGAATAGAGTTGAACACCTTACACAAAATAGCCGCAAACAAAAACTTTAATTATCCCGCCACCTCAAAAAAAAAAATTTTATGAACTATTTGTCATTGTATTACTGCAAATATTTTGAGGTTATGATGTGAAAGGTGGGGATGTGTTTGTGTATTGACACTAGATATACAAGACTATGAGACGCTGCGCTGCATTGTCAACTCAGCTCTTAGAGCTAGATTTAACTTCAAATCTAGGTCTTCAGTGTCAATAAAACGTGATTTTTTTAAACAGAGTGTTAAGGAGCATACTTGACTTACTTCAACCTCGCTTTAACCAGTGATTCCTGACATTATTTGGAGAAACAAAATGAAAGGACGTTTTGGTCTCTAGTAACATTTTTGATGGGTTTTTTTCTACAATAACGTAAAAAATAGTAGCTGTTGAACAGTTGGGGTTGATTTAGAGGTTGGGATGTTACTCGGCTGAATGACTGCCCAATCTCTAACCAATTTTTCTTTTTTGATTTTGACGAAAAAAATTTAAAAAAAAAAAGACATTTGCAAAAGTCACCGGAGACCTAAATTTCGTTCACATTTTTTTCTCCAAATAAAGTCAGGAATCATTGGTTAAAGTAAGTCAAGTACGGTCCTTAACACCCTGTTTACATGAAAACATAAGAATCCCCCCCCCCCCCCTCCCAACACGGAGGGAAGAATAATTTAGCTGTATACCTCACTTCTCAAATCTTACATCTCAACCTCATTTCAGTATTTAATTTGTTTCACCCAACCCAACCTTACCTAAGGTACCTCCAAGGGCGTAGCGAGGTACGGGCAGGAGGGGCAGCTGCCCCGTCTGTTTTCTCAAGTTTACGTCGGTAGCCTATTGTTTGTGATTATCAATTTAATTTTATTATTACCCTTTTAGTTGATCATGATTAATGCCTATCGGTTACATTGCGCTGTTATTAAATCAGTTTTCATTATATGTGTTCAACTGATAGCAAAGTACTCAGGCATATTGGAATCTATTGCCAATGCTTTAAGATCGGAAACTATCAATATGTACGCATGTGTAAGTCTTATTAAAGGTATAATTTCTGTTATAAATGATCATCGAAGCAACGCAGACATAGAGAGCCAAAACACTTTAGCTATTTCAATTAGAACTGCAGCAGCCTTTGGAACTGACATAAGTCCCACGCATTGTATCTTGCCAACAACATCGATCCAATTACCTTGCTGAGACTCCATGCGGATTTTGGAAGCGATCGATTATCATTCCTTATTTAGATTCTCTAATATCTGCATTGGAGCAGCGTTTTGGTGACCGAAATTTGCCTGCTTTCGGAATAATGTCGCTACATCCCAGTACAATGTTGAATATGTCGTTAATTGATTTTAAAGAAGTTTTTGCCTATACTACGATTTACTTAATTTTAATCAAGAAGCCGAACTATGGTACTTATAAAAAATGGCAGAACAAGGTATGGCAAGTTACTGTTTAATGTACAATTTATTTTATGTACCGGCAATTTTGAATGCTGGTCACACCGGAAAAACTAAATGTAGTTCCAAATGCTACCGCAAAATAATTCCGTCCCGAATTGTCCTGGTGTGTACAGCTATCAGATTTAGACCCGCAACTTTCTGATATTAATATTGTGTCACGATTGTGTTTGACTATTACAATAAAAAGAGAATCTATTAAAACCTTCTAATCATTTATTTAACTCCCGTGACACATATGACAGTGTTGATTTGGTAAGATTAACACTTCCCATATTGGTGACCCCGACGTGATAAATTGACACTTGTTTATAAACGATCCAGTTCATCAGTACGACATTTTCAAATATTCAACGCATAAAACAATATCATTTTATTTAATTCACAAGATTTTCTGTATTATTTTTGATTTTATTGTGTTTACGAGTAATCTAATTATTGCACCAGAGGATACGTATTTACATATTTATGTGGTTGTAACTGTATACTATAAATTATATAAATTTCAATACAAAGTGTAATATAAATTTCAATTTTACAAAACTCCATTATGTCAGTACAAAAGTTTTACAAAATGTTATAATTTTACATAACTCTTAATAATATTTGTTCAAATATGTAACGACCTTGTAGTGTTCACATGTTTTGCCATACCAGATTGCTAGTTTATTTATTTATTTTTTCAGCAATCGACTTAAATTTTCTTTTGTTTTCCCGCACTCTAATGCTGGGGGTGAGGTATATGGCAAGTTACTGTTTAATGTACAATTTATTTTATGTATTGGCAATTTTGAATGCTGGTCACACCGGAAAGACTAGATGTAGTTCCAAATGCTACCGCAAAATCATTCCCGAATTGTCCTTCTTTCCCGCATCAAATAAGCAATACTTATTCCCTTGGCACAATCTTGCACTACAAGTAACATAGAGAGGTTCTTTTCTACACTGCGTCGTGTTATAACATGGCTGAGATCAACGATGACT
This sequence comes from Limnephilus rhombicus, assembly GCA_929108145.2. Taxonomy (NCBI): domain Eukaryota; kingdom Metazoa; phylum Arthropoda; class Insecta; order Trichoptera; family Limnephilidae; genus Limnephilus; species Limnephilus rhombicus. The sequence continues at coordinate 7,414,554 of OV815275.1, read as the reverse complement.
GAAAACCGTTTGAACGCAGTAGCTAAGCGGGGGGGGGGGGGGCAGACCACCCGGGGTGCCACCCGACGGGGAGGTGACACTACTGAGGATTGTCACAAAAATATTGAATACGGTGTTATTTATATTTTCGTAGCTCTGTGGCTCCCCGTGGAATGTCCCGAACCGGGGAGAATTTTGTGCCTGACGGTCTTTTTATAGACTATTTCAGAACTTCTCTAGCCCCCCCCCCCCTTTCCCCCCCAGTAGGTATTATTTTGTTTTTCATTTTTAACGTAACCTGTCTCGTTGCTCTATATTCTTGGTTTGTCTACACCTGCTCCCACTTAACAAAATCCTAGCTAAGCCCTTGAGTACCTCAGAAATGAATACCAGTGCATTCTGAAATCGTGTGCTGCCCAACACCAGTCTTGACTATTCTGTAGAAAATACTCTTCCCGGATATTTTACAAGTATTGTCTCTTAAAATCCTTTTAACATCCATCTGGTCATCCTGTGAAAGTAATGTGAAATTAACGATTGAAATAGCATACATTTTTCTTCCATCTGACCACAATTGATATTGTGTGTTTTTCTATGACTGTATTTTTGCATACACGTTGTGTTCGATTTACACGCATTCCGTAAAAGGTTGTGAATTTTATCAACATGTTCACTAACACGGAATAGTTGCTTTATTATACTAATTAATGGCGCTAGAATGTCCATATCTTCGGTGTAGTTAATATTATTTTTACACGCTACACTTTTATGGCATTCAATTGTAAGTATTTCAATTAAATATACCAAAGAAAACATTGCACAGCACCGGAGACATTATTTCCCTTGAAGTTATCCTTGAAATAAAAATATCCTAAGTATACTTTTAAGGAAATTAAATCTGTCAAAAGAGTTGTAAAAATCGTCAGAATCACATCCGAACCCATAAGTTCAGTCCTCTGGTCATGACATACAAGTAGACGACAGTTGGCAGTGTTTTAAATACATATATTCGAATTTCGATTTTATTTTCGTGAATAAATGAATGAGCGCTTTTATTATAATATAATATTCACGGTTATGGTACCGTGACGGCATAAAAAAGACATTAAACATACTTCCATAACACAATAATGTTGCAGCTCTATCAAAAGATAAGGTACACAATGTAAGTAGGTCTGTTTTCTCCAAAGGAAAAAAAAGTCGTAATTTTCGTGAATCTCTCACACACACCGCACCGTGACGTCTCCGTAGACCCCTACAATGCTATTGGCCGTGATGATAAAGTTTGGAATGTACTCTGAAAATATTGAATTGTGAGTGATTTCCAAAAATTCACAAAAGTCAAATGTCAGCTAAAGGTTTTGCTTTTGGTCACGTACATATATTGCTGCAGCACTTTCTTATATACTAAATCAACGTATACAGAAAATAATAAGCAATTTCCGTCGCCGTAGCTGAGCATTATCACGCGTCTACTATATATATATATATATTTGTAATATTACCATATACATATAACTATATGTATATATAACTATATATATATATATATATATATATATATATATATATATATATATATATATATATAGGTCCCACTACACTTTTTGCGTCCGTACGTAAATCCGTCTTTGGGCGTCCATCAGTTCTAGTTATTTTTTTCAGATTTTTTTTGTGAATATTGCCTTTTATAATGCTCACAATTATCGCTAATATCATGATTTTTTAATATTCATAATAATTCAGGATTTGATGTTTATTATACTTTCATACACCTCTTGCGTCACGTACATACTCACGTCCGGGTGTATATTTTTTGTATATTGTATGTTTCTTTTAGTATAGGTTTCACGTCCTTTCACACTAATTTAATTTTAGCGTCTAACTCTTCTAATAAAGGTTTCACGTCCAATGTCCATACTGAATAAAGTATTTTGTGCGTCCGAGTGAATATTATTTGTATTTCTTATACCGCTTTTAATATATTTTTCACGTCCTTACACTTTACATTTATTTTTACATCTTCCGCATATTGCCAACTTTTCTAAAAAAGGTTTCACGTGCGCACTAAATTATTTATTTTGGCGTCCGGGTGTACATTCCTTGTAAGCTGCTTACCGTTTTCTTAAGATAGGTTTCACGTCATGCACTCTAATTTAATTGTTACGTCTAAGCAAAAAAAGAATCTAAAAAAAAACTTAAATATATTTGTTTGTAAGACAGTAAATAAATAGACAAACTGAAATATTTTCGACACAAAACACGTGCGTGGATCATGATGTGGATCTGACATCCCCAATTTTAATACGTTGCAAGGCTGGAGATAGTGGGGAGGGGAAAGAGATGTGGTAAATGTAAGTGGCTATTCAGATCTAGTCATCAAACACATTAAAGCCATTTCAAGGAACGTTTCAATTCTGAATGAATAGGTACTAACGAATAGCAAAATACGACATACTTATATGTTCAGTATATTTATACGTTGTATCTACTTACGATTTAAGAGGTGAATGTGTTTACCGCCGCCCCGGGAACCATTTATGTTATAATATTAGTTACAATTATTATTATTTACGATGGGTCGAGAGAGTCCGGCTGGAGAGGTCTAAATTATGTCTGCCTTAAGCAGCCTCTCCCGATATGAACCTCCAAGCAGTAGGTGGGGAAAAGCATTCGCAACCAAGACCTAAACAAACCTCACTCCAAGAACCTGTGCACCCCTGTTAAATCACCAAACGTAACGCAACACTTGGGAGGGGGGCTATGGCAGGGGTGTTGATTATCCAATAAATGATTCCCGTGGCGGCGGTACACATAACCGCCTCCAAAATGTTAATAATTGTCCATATTAAAATGTCAGACCACAGGTATGCTATGAATGGGTCAAAATAATACTATTCGAACCGGCCAGCCACGCAGTTGGTAGACAGCCGCATACAAAGTAGGAAATTCATTTGCATGTTCTGAGTGTAGCTATATTTAATAAGGAGTGTAGGCAGTTATGTAATAATTTTTTTATTAGCTTCAGTAAAACCAGTTCTACCCCCCCCCCCCCCCCCGCGGGGTCCAGTAAAAACATCCAAATGGCCCGCGACGCTAAAAAGGTTACCCACCTTTGTATATATAGAAATAAAACAAATCAGTCGTTATGTGAAACCTTTTTATTTAATAATTAATGTTTCTATAAAATCGAACACAAACTGGGAATAGTAATCATTTATTATATTAATTTTTTTTTTCATGTAGCAATAATTTAAAAAAAAATATATGTAGATATCTGATATACCTACAGCGAAAACTCAAGATCAACCTTCAATGAATACAATTTTAAAAAATATACGAGTATGTGTGTGACACACGGCGAAAAGACTAAATCAGACTTCAATGAAATGATAAAAATGTACCTATTTATGTGTATGATACACAGCGAAAAAAATAATATCAACCTTCGACGAAAATAATAACAAATATATTTTGATACACAGCTAAAATTCAAAATAAACCTTCAATGAAAATAATAAAACAATACGTTTGTGTCTGATAAAAAGCAGTATCAACAGACAATGAAAAAAAAAATTGTGTCTGATAAACCGCTTGAAAAAATAACATCAGTCTTCAATGAAATTAATAAATATGTGCCTGGTATACAGCAAAATCCCAAAATAAACTAAAAAATATATATCATATTAGAATAAGTTAACAATAATAATCCAAACGAAAATATGAAAGAGAACAAGACACAGAAAAACAGAAAAAAGACAATGGTCGCAACTGGGATTGCATCCCAGTTGCATCCCAGGATTGCATCCCAGTTGCGACCATTGTCTTTTTTCTGTTTTTCTGTGTCTTGTTCTCTTTCATATTTTCGTTTGGATTATTATTGTTAACTTATTCTAATATGATATATTTCACTGATGGGAATAACCTTCAAAAAAGTATAAAAGAAAGTTTTTCTTATTAAAATTAAAAAATATATGTTTGTGCCCTTTACACGCAGTAAACAAAAAAATCAACATTCATTGAAAATAATAACAAATATATTTTGACATATATATTTTGATAACACAAAATCAACCTTCAATGAAAATAATAAATTGATGTGTGACTGCTATACAGCGAATACCCAAATCAAACAAAAAAATGATGATTGTGTTCGATACACGGAGAAAACAATTAAATCAACATTAAATAAAAATAATAACAATATATTTTGATATACAACGAAAACACAAAATCAACCTTGAATTAAAATAATAAATGTGTGACTGGTATATAGCGAAAACATAAATCAAACCAAAAAATATTTAAAAATAATGTTTGTGCCTGATACCCGGATAAAACAATAAAATCAACATTCAATGAAAATAATAACAAATATATTTTGATATATAACGAAAACAAAATCAACCTTCAATGAAAATAATAAAATATATTCGTGTCTGATACACAGCGTAAAAAATAACATCCATTTTCAACGATAATAATAAATGTGGGCCTGGTATACACCGAAAACGCAAAATAACCCTTTAAAACTAACCAAAAAAAATAGTACTAAATTTGATTTTTTCCCGATACACAGAGAAAACAATAAAAATCTACGTTTGATAAAAATAATAACAAATTTTGATACACAACAAAAACACAAAATCAATCTTCAATGAAAGTTAAAAAAATATATATTTGTGTCTGTTACACTGTTACACAGTAAGCACAGGAAGTCAACATACTCGTATAATGAAAATAATAATAATAGTAAATGATGAAGGTAACATTGTTCCTGATGAAGGTAACATTGGCACCGAAACATGTCGATTTTTTAATTATATAAGTTGTGTAAACTAAGTTATAATATTTTTCATTACATAATAGTAATAATTTAGTAAGCAATTAATAACAAAGTATCTCTAAAACCACATTGAAAACTAAAATAAAACACTTCTTCGAATAGTGTAAAATTACTTTGTGGCAACATATTAAATTAAAATAAAAAAAATTACGTTGTTTTAATAAAATAAAACAGTTTTAAAACCGAAACATAAGAGTGATATTTTTTAAACAGGTGAGTATCGTTTTTGTTTTTATTAAGTATCAAACAGATACATATAGAAAACTCGATATAGGTAAACATAGAATAATATTTTATCATACTTATAACTAGGTTACGTTAGTAGATTTTCTTAAAATTATTTGTTTACAGCAGCTTTAAATAAATCACTTTGCTATCTTAATTTTCTTTTACTTTGGTTTAGGTGTTGTGATTGTTAAAAAGAAGAAATATTTTACTTTTTATTGTAAGTATTTTGGATAAAAACTTTTATTTTTAGCCAATCTTTGTTTTGTAATAGTTCTGGATGTTCTTGTTTTAACGTGTCGCATTCGTGTCTCTTTGGAGGTTTCATTGTTTTTATATGCTTATAAAAATATTTTAGAACAACCTTTTTTTGCTCTGAAGTCCAGGGTACCAGATTTCTTTTCAATCTAAGTTTTTCAGTCGTAATGACACGGTTAGGTCTCATTGGTAGCGAGTTTTGGGTTTGGGTTAAAATTTGAGTTGGTGTAACATCGTCTACGATTGTAAGCAATTCCTCACATTCTATGATGTCTTCGTTTTCTAATGTTTCTCCTTGTAGTTCTTCTTCCATGTTTATATTAATTTCATCCAAAGTTTTGCCTTTAAAGGCATCGGCCTTCCCATCTTCCATTAATATCAACAATTTTGATATTTTTGCCGTCTGATATACGTCGTCAGGTAACCTATAGTTTTGTCGGTGTACCCCGCTTGTGTGACCCATAAAGTTGGACAGCTGTTCAATATCGTTTTCTGTCATATTGAATAATTGGGTCAATGTAGCCAGATGCTTTCGCAATTTAGTTGAAGATATAGCGTGTGGATTTTTTGCTCCACATAATCTGGCATATTTACACAATGTTTTATATCCGTATATGGGGGTTGTACATCCCGGTCTGGCGAATAAGAAGTTATTACAATCATCTATGTATTTATGTCTAATAGAAATCAAAAGCTGTAAGTCACTTTGCACGTCCGGACTGAACAATACAGGAACTCCTCTACCTCTTTTCCCACGTATTACTAAACGTTTGAAGTTTTGAACTAAAATCTTTTCGGTGGCGCTAAGAGTACGATCAAACTCTTCGTAATTGTTCCCTTTAGATTCATTCTCTTGATAAGTACTGAGCATAAATCTCTGTAGTTCTCCAGGACGTCTTCTGTTCAATAGCAGTATACGGCAAAAAACAGTATCCAACAAGTCGTTATATGCAGTAACGTGAAGATTTTCATCTTGCATCAATATTACTGCTGCACCTTTGGCTGTTGAACATAAATGATCTTTTAATAATTTTAGATCGCTCGCCAGTGGCACAATTGTAATTTTGTTCCACTTTTTAATGTTCAGGTCATCAGCAGCATTACTCGAAACGTCGAATCGCCAATTGGCTTCAATCAGCTGTACAAGAGTCTTCAAATCTACTTGGATATCTGCGGATTTTACGCTAGGTTCTGATTTTAGCACGTTCATAACTGACAAGTGACAACATTGTTTCAAGGATGTGCTAATATTCATCGCATATGTAGGAGATGCATACCGATCTTTTGATTCGTCGTACTTGGCAACACTTTTTGTTGCTTCCACTATTACGTCATAGTTTTGTGGTCTTAGTGCATCAAATAAATTTTTAACCTCAGGTTTAAGCTTTCTTATTTCGATAAGCAGCTTAGCTAACTCCCTCATCTTTCTTGAAGCAACATTAATGAAATGTTCCTCGCGATGGATTTTCAAATAGTTGGCACCAAATGCACAAATCAACGTGTCCTGTTTTACTATAAAAGAGATTTTGTCAGCTCTCATTCTAGAAAAAACGTCTCTCTCTAGTCTTTTATCAACATTGTTGGAGCACATAAAGTTTTGTGCATCTACTTGTATGTGAGAGTTAGATGACTCTGGATTGCATTTTTTTTTATGCTTCCATAGCTGTTTTCTCTTGTAAAATCCCAAACAATTCGTACACGGCAAATAGTCAGTTGCCTCATACATTTTTTGTTTCCTCATCGGTTTCTCACATCTGACCGTATTAGTGATATAATTTCCTTTCTTCCTTAACTCAGTAATAATATTTTTTCTCGCCTTGCTTTTTTTTGGGAGTGATAACATTTTTTGCACCTCGACCTCAAGGAAATGTTGTCGAATGATATGTCTAGCGAAATTGAGTACTGCAGTTTCGCAGTAAAAACAATAATCTTTGGAGCGACATGGTTTCGACGTGGGTAATTTAGTGTCACTGGATCCATGTGAACGGTCATCAGCTGGCATTGTCGAGCAATCAATAATCTGTGGTGGCATTGATGTATTAATTTCTTGGCTCCTGGGTATACGGTAAGGGAGCATGTCAACATGGTCATTGACTGGCACTATTGTGCTACCCATAGAGAGACCATCACCATGTTTTTTATTCGTGTCCGCGTGGTCATCGGCCGGCACTGTTGTACAGCCAACAGTTTGTAGTGGCATCAGTGTAATTACATCATGGCACGGGGGTACAAAAGAAAGATCATCACCATGTTTTTGATTCGCGACGGAGGCGGCGTGGTCATCGGTCGGCACTGTTGAACAACCAACAGTTTGTAGTGGCATAGTGTAATCATCCTCTGAGAAAATAAATGAAGATCCACTTTGCTCTGAAGATGGTACATAATCGGAGCATTCATCGCCCGTAAAAGATTCCCAGGATTTCTGTGAAACATGAAACAAGGTTACATTAAGTTAGGTAGGTGTACAGATTACGGTTTATCCATAAAACTATGTTTTTAATTATTAATGGGGCATTTCCACATTTTTTTATTGCTTAAAATAATTAATCATAAAATTACGATGATTACAGCATTTTTATTTTATTTTTATGTTGACGAACAAATTTTCTACAGCGAGTCAAAGTTTCCCGTTTTTAAATTACCACTAAAACGATATTTTGGGGCGGGGCTGACGTCATGAGCATGGACGCTGACTGGACGTGGACTGACAATGTTTATTTATGCTGGCCCAGCTGAGCGACGCTTGTGACGTCACAATCCGATTTGCCAACCACGGGCCGTTTTAATTTTGTAAGTTTTAGATCGTTTTAAATTTTTTTAACATTGGGGCTATGTTTGAGATGAGGTCAGCTTCTAATTTTAGTTTTGTAGGTCTATTTTGAATCAGCCGCCAATATTGCAAATACTTTTTAGTCGTTCTTTAATATTTCAGAATGAAAAAAATCGATAGCATTTATTGCTTCGCCTGCGGTGCCTTATTTTTATTTTCTTTGGTTTTATTAAAATTGTATTATTTAAAAAACTAGGGAACGGGGTAACATAGCCGATCCAACAGAGACGAGGTGGGACGAGATGTACGAATACTTCGTCGAAATTTTTTAATATTTAAAAAAATAGTCATGCGATATACATTTTTTAAATGCAGATCGATAACTGAATATTTTTTCAAGGAATACCTAAATTATCGATTATGTGTTGTAAAAAATAACTTAAAACTCTCGTTAGTATAGGTCCCCCGGTCAGGCCCGAAAGTGTTGAAAGCAATAATATTAAATGAAAACATAAAAAATAAATATTTTTAGTAGGATGATTAAAACCAGAAAAATTATCTTTAAATATTCCGCACTTTTTTAAAAGAATCCCTTATTTATGGAAATACCCCATTGTGCATACGTATATACATACCTAAAACCTATGACAAAACGTTAAAAATAAGCTTTATCTACATTCTCTGGGATCTAGATCATGTGATTAAATAATTTATTGAAACAATGATTCGTGTTTTGCAAAAAAATAAATAATTATGTTACCTAAAAGGTACAAAAATATACTTACATTATTGGGTAAGGAGTGATCTTTTTTGCCAAAAGTATCATTTTTATCATCTTTTCCTGTAAAAATAATTACAATTAGTGCATGTTACGTACTAACGTGAACTAAGTTTAATGAGCTAATAATTATTACAACAAATGGCGTCCTTAATGACAGTGGTGATTAATATTATGCTCCACGGAATATATTAAAATACACTTATTTCTCGATTATGAACTCAGGTTTCTTTTCGACATAACTGTAAAATAATAGAAAAATATTTTATTTAATTAAATGAAGACAATATTAGCGAAACTCAATCAAAATCTGAAAACAGAAAAATCAGAAAAAGATATTGGTTCAACTGGTCCCAGTAAAACCAATATATTTTTCTGATTTTTCTGTTTTCAGATTTTGATTGAATTTCGCTAATATTGTCTTCATTTAATTAAATATAATATTTTTCTATTATTTTACAGTTATGTCGAAAAGAAACCTGAGTTCATAATCGAGAAACAAGTGTATTTTAATATATTCCGTGGTCCCAGTAGAACCAATATCTTTTTCTGATTTCTCTGTTTTCAGATTTTGATTGAGTTTCGCTAATTTTGTTTTCATTTAATTAAATATTATAATTTGAGATTTTACTCATAAAGTTAAAAAAAAAAAAATTATATTTGGAACTTGGTGATAAATTCTCATTTTTCAAAAAGTTATTATTGTAATATACGCGTAATTTTTTGCGAATCTTAAAATGGTTCAATTTTAAATGGTTCATTATGGTTGCAAAAATAATATTATTCTTTTTATTTTATTTTATGAGTAAAATTTCAAATTATGCGAATCTTAAATGGTTCAATTTAATGTAAAATCCCCGAAAAAAGGCGCAAATAAATAAATATATTAAAAACTAATTAAAGTACGTATCATACTGATAGTATAGAGTGTCTCCTAGTGTTAGGACAAAAAATTAGTACTAGGCAAATTTTACATATTATGCTGTAAGGATAAAAAAAACTTTTAAAAGCCGAGAAATCTGGAGAAAGACTCGCATGTGAATAACTGTGTTTTTACTTTGCAAGTGGGCACACTACAAAAAAGTAACTTACCTTTATTCAGAGCTAGGTTTACAATGCGTCGACTTCTGTTGTTCATTATTCCACGTTTCACGGACGTCACAACGTAAACAAAGCGAAAGGGCGCAAGGTCACCTCACCTCAGAAACTTACAACAAACTGTCTATTAATAATAAATATTGTTAGAAGTTTGAATGAATATTTTGTATACACACTATTACACACTTACCTACTGGGCGCAGGAGTGTGACAGTTTTGTTTGCCCTTATTCAAAATGTATCGTTTCATAACGCACCGGTTCGCGCCCTTATAGTGTGCGGTTAAACATTTTTAGGCCGGGACACTAATTTACCGCCGGCTCTAAAAAAATCTTATAAGAACCTACTGGGCGCGCAGTTAGTTCTGAATGGCGTTTGGCGTCGTTGTAAATATACCCATTGTTGCCAAATCTGGCGATTTCATTCATCAAGGGCTCAAACAATACATAGCAATAATATTATAGGTATCTACTATCTACTCGCGAATGGCCACGAGGACGCAATACTATCGTCGTTATGACTGTATATGAGTCATAGTTATAGTATACGTACAACAACTATCACCAAGCAGGCATCAGCCGTGCACGTCATCAGCTCCTTTATTTTTGAAAGTGTAAAGTAGCTCTTGGTCTACAGTCATAACGACGATAATATTGCGTCCTCGTGGCCATTCGCGTGTAGATAGTAGATACCTATATAATTTTTGTATTTTTGAGATTTGCCAACAATGGATATATTAACTTCAAAGTTACAGACAGACGTGCACAAATGGTGTAAATGTTGAAAAATCAAAACGGTGTCAATTACAGATGAAAAAGTCAAATAAAACTCAGACAAACAATACTGAACCTGGCAAGCAGGGTATCACTAGACGCGGATTTTTAATCCGCGTCGAATGGTAATGTTTACAGCACAAAAAAGAAACGTTTAGATACTGTTTTTTAGAAAAAAAAAACAACAAAAGAAACACAGTTTTTACACAAAAGTTCAAAAATCAACTTGTTTAAACTACCCCGGATTTTTATTGAGATTTTTATTTCAGATTTTTATCAAATATTACTCCTCGATATTTAATTTTATTTGTTGTTTTTAGTATTGTGCAGTTTTATTTGCATTGTTGGCTGTGAATTTTAGTATTATCATGTATGAAAATGTTAAAATTTTTAGGAGCATCGTTTGGATGGATTGCAAATTGAATTACAAATTTCTTTTCACTATTTAGTAATAGTAAATTAGTGTCAAAAATGTTCTTAAGCGTGTTGATGTCTTCTATGGCCTTTAATTCTACATTTTCTTAAGTCTTTTCACTTATTATTAATACTGTATCATCGGCGTATCATGTATTTTGACCATTTAAAGGTTGAAAAAATATATCGTTTACGTATATGGTAAATAGAATTGGTCAAAGCACTGTACCTTGGGGGATTCCAAAGCTTGAAATCTCTTGGTTACTATTAACACGATTGATTTTTACCACATGTCTTTTGATACTTTGCGTATTTCACCCTGGGACTACGACATCCTTTCTGGTGTGACTTATTGTGATATATTTATGATCAATTTTATTAATATTTTCTAGATTTTTTGTGTACGCGGATAATAACCCTTTTTACATTCAATTTTTTGTACAGCTGATTGCTAGAGAACCTGTACGCAAAATAATAATTTGATTTATCAAGCGTGGTTTTTGTGAAAAATCACCTCAAGGGCGCTGTACAAACTTATAATATATTTCTAATATCTAGAAAAACTAGAAATTAGACAAACAATTTAAAACAATGTATGGCTAAAAATTGCATCCACCGCCACCGGTTCATTGATCACTGATACGAAATTATATGTGCAATGTTTTGACCAATAAACGCGATATAATGACTATATTTATGGATTTCTGGCCCTTCACAAGCAGACCTAAAATTGTTCTACCTGACCCCAACCAATACAACCATGCGTTAAGATGGGATTGCACAATCCGGAATATATTTGCCTTAGGTCTGTTGTTTAATTATATTTCGTAATGCAAGAATAGATATGTGAATCAATTTTCTTACCCTTATTGAAAAGTTGTTGATATGATATTTCCACTTAAGATGATTGTCTATAATAACACCTAGATATTTGGTGTTTTTTACACATTCCAAAGCTTTACAGTTGCAGTGACTGTGAAGATATGATTGTGATTGTGAAAATTTTACCGTGTAGATGCAGCACGATCGTCGCACAGTGGGGCCAAATACCCCATTTCGATACAATAAACAAACAAAAACAGTAACAAGTAACAGAAAGTGACAATACTAATGACGTCGAACTCATCGGAAGTTGAGAATTTAATAGCCTCGACCGAATGAAACCATAAATCGAGAATAATTAAATTTATCAGATTATGTAAACTGAAAAATATTTGAAAGTATTTTTTATACAAAATGAATATAAAAGGACAAAGTACCTTTTAAATGCATTTATTCAGCTCTTTTTAAATCCCTAATTTATATATACTTTGACTATTCACTATAACCATAGAAATAAAACTAAAAGTAAAAAATCAATATTATACCCACGTACAGGCATTGCCTTTGTGGGATTTTTTTGCTCATACGTTTATCATTTTAAGCTTTTTCTATTCACTTTTCATTATTTTATGTAACTATTATATGTATTGTCTCAAAAATTAAAAAAAAAATCAGAGATTATAATGATAATTATTATAATTTAAAAACAGATGAGACAAAAAATGACAACATTGTGTGAGTCAGAAGCCTCGATAATATACATGACATTAAAAAAATAACTCAATCTTCCAAAGTACTTGTTGTATAGAATCATCGTGTTTAAGTATTTAACTTATTTTTTTCATATTATATTTATAAAATCATTAGTCGTATTGATGAGTAAAAGCGTATATCAATTAAATACAAAAAAAAATTGATTTTGATTTCTAAAAATTTCAGATTCATTAGATATATCCTTAGCTCGGGGCACCGCCGGGCTATTATTTGAACATTATCACTTTTTAAATTTTGCCACTTTGTTGTACTTTTAAAGTAATTAACCCCTCACGTCTCGGGCATAGGTATTTAGTCAGAATTATCCTCTTTGTGATAACATACAAATAAATGGAATATTTCTGAACGTATCCAAAAACTAAAACTATTTTTAAAATGTGATATTATTAATAGGTACTACACATATAATTTCTTAAATATAATTTTTTTTAATGTCACCATAATTTTTTTTTTAAATGGCCTACCTTACTTTTTCAACTTACTGAAAAAAAACGAACATATTTTATTAGATGTGTACATTTTAATTTGTTTTATTAAAATATTAGTTACTTAATTAAAATTCTATCGGTATTGTGCACTTTTAAATTAATACCCCTAAGCCCCCTGGCGTATCTTTTTTTTTTTGTTTAAATTTACTCCACACAGGAGGCCCTGAGGAAAATAATTTCCCTCAGGGCCTATGTCATCTGGGATGCTGTGTGGAGGGTCTTTTTGAGGATAGGAAGGAGTGAACATTGGTCTTGAAGAGACCCATGTTGTAGGAAGGATGTATGATGTATCTTGCCAGAAGGTCAAATAACTTTCCGCGTCACGATAAAATCCATTTGTATTTTTTTTTAAGAAAGACCAACATTCCACTAATTCCAGACAAACATTCCAACAATGTTCGAAAAATCCTACTACCACCACAGAAAGCCGAAAATGTTGCTTGTGTTGTGATGGAGGATTTAGCCAGCCGAAGAATCGAACACACCCACTCCAACCACTGACCGGTCGAAATGGAACATTTCTGAACATAGGTATACTAAAAGGAAAAACTGGTTAAGAAAGGAGATAAAATACGCTTCCTTATTTTATTATTAAGACACATATAATTTTTAAAGCATATATTTTTTTAATTCAAGGATAAAAAAGTCTTAAAAATGGGTCACCTTGCGCTTTTTGTATCTAAAATTACTTAAAAAAACGAAATAAATACATTTTTGTAAGACAAATCTACATGTATTATTATAAACGTTATTGTTATCTCACTTTTTTTCGTTTCATGTAAAAAAGACAATCATTAAAAATTCATAAAGTTTAATAATTTTTTTCTGAAATTATATTCGGAAACTTTTATTTCATACTAGGTATATTTTAATTTTTCTGTAGTTAACTTTTAGATTTTAATATAAAATAGCATGATTGTTGTTTTCTTATTTCAATACCATTCAGATCATACTTCTTACTACGATAGTAAGGGAGACACAACGATTTCTATGAGACCATTACATTAATTACATTATATTACAGCCGTTTACGTACAGTACGTGGAGTTTATCCAAGTACTCAGGCTGATGATGATGGTAGTGATGATAATGATGATGATCTTGATGATAGTATAGATGAAGCTGGTGATGATGATAGTGATGACTGATGACGATTCAAACATGCCAGGTAAAGAATATTAAAAATATTTTTAGTAGTTATTTAACCGAATTGTGTATATATATAATAGATATAGATAATAAACATATGCAGTGTAATTAAAAATTTTGTTTTTTTTTATAACTTTCCATTCGTTAAAATGTCCCTCTGAATAAAGAGCATTTTCAAGCACTCTTGCGTCGTTATGCACTAAAAGTAGTATCAATAGGTAGAATCGCGTTCATTGGTCAATTCAATGTACATATATTTTCGTATCAGCGATCGAAGAACCCGTGGATGCAATTTTTAGCCATAAGTTGTTTTTGATTATTTGTCAAGTTTTGTAGTTCGAAGTAGGATTTTAGAATAATATTTTAAGTTTGTATAGCGCCCTTGAGGTGATTTTTTAAAAAAACGGCACTTTTTTAACATTTAACTCCACATTGTATCATCTTTGAAGATGCTGTGTCGAGGGTCTATTTGAGGACAGGAAGGAGTAAACATGGGTCTTGAAGAGACCAATGTTGTAGGAGGGAGGAAACACAGAGGCTGGAAAATCGTTCCACAGCTGAGCTGTTGAACTTAAGAACGAGTCGTAGAAACGATCCGTTCTCATGTGACAAATGTCAACCGTATACATATATTGGGCGCATGTTTGGCGTGTTTCCTGACTATGCGTCGGTGCTGAGGGAATCAATGACGCTAGTTCCTTGAAGTATCTTCCAATGTAATACTGGTAGAACAAGGGCAGCATTCCTACCTGACGCCTGTGCTCTAAAAATTACAATCTGTTTGTTAAGTTAGGAGAATTTATCAAACGTACCGCCCGTTTCTGTACAGAGTCGAGGTTTTTTAGGTATTTTTTGGTCTCCAGACTAGAGGTGGCTGCCAAATTCAATCGTAGGGCGTACTTGCGATTTTAACAGGGTTAGCAGTTGTACACTTTTAAAGTATCTGCGGGCCCTGTATGTAATATTTTAATAACAATCGCGAATAGGTAGGTACTGTGGATTCCAATTTTATCATTATCTATGGTTTTTTTTAACAACCTTATATAGGCGCTAGAAGGCAGAAAGAACCTTGTTTTCTGATGTTCACGGGTACTCGCTGTACACACCAGAACTGTGGGTTTACTACACTGCATCCCAATGGCATAAGTAAAAAGTTGCTTACAATAACACATATCGTCAACTTTTCCGCCTACCGAGATACTGTTCCTGGAGGGACGAGTGCATACTTTCCGAGCACTTCTCTGCCACCGCATGGGAAGTTTATGGCGAAGACTACGCCAATAGAAGAATGCGATCATCACCGCCATGACTGCCTGGATGGAGTCCCCCTGATGGCCCTCTGGAGACGAGAAACGACGAGGAAATACCATTCCGTAAACAGTTACATGAATTCATATTATTGTTTATTATTTTTTCAGTTATATTTCTTATGTTTTTCATGCTCATTCGTTTTAATGTTATTTACTTTTAACCTTAACTTATTATTTATCTAATTTCTTTTGTTATTTCAAAATATGGAATGTATTGCATTGCACTACCCCTGCATACATTCTTTATTATTATTATAACGACGGCGATGCGTCTACACAGTTGGTCCTTCTTACGTTCACTCAGCAATATTATTTTTAAGACATAACGACGGTCGTGCTGCGTCTACACAGTTGGTCTTTCTTGCGTCCAAGCAATTATCACGCCATTATCACGCTATTATCACGCTATTATCACGCTATTATCACGCAGCAATATTATTTTTAAGACATAACGACGGTCATGCTGCGTCTACACAGTTGGTCCTTCTTGCGTCCACGCAGCAATATTATTTTTAAGTCGTTTAACCGTCGTTATGTCTTAAAAATAATGTTGCTGCGTGGACGCAATAAGGACCAACTGTATAGATGCAGCACGGCCGTTGATATGTCTTCAAAATAATATTGCTGCGTGGACGCAATAAAGACCAACTGTGTAGACGCAGCACGACCGTCGTTATGTCTTTAAAATAATGTTGCTGCGTGGACACAATAAGGACCAACTGTGTGGATGCAGCACTACCGTCATTATGTCTTAAAAATAGTATATCTGCGTGGACGCAAGAATGACTAACTGTGTAGATGCAGCACTACCGTCATTATGTCTTAAAAATAGTATATCTGCGTGGACGCAGAAGGACCGGCAATATTTATGAAAATATACACTACTCAAAATATACTTCGTGTAGCAAACCTGGCGGTGAATCGTCAAACGTTCAATATTCGCTTTCAGACATTCTGAGAGATTTTTTGCTTCCATGACAATTTTTGCCAAATGATTCTACATGGGGTAAGCATCAATCTGGCCAATTTTGAGGTCAAAACATTGTTGCGTCCGAATATCGGACGCCGTAAGTCGGTGGACGCAACAATGCTATAGAGATTTTAGGGGGTGGACGTAACAAATGTAGCAGGATATATATATATATATATATATATATATATATATATATATATATATATATAAGATGCATCTACTTCCTCCAAAGTAAAAAAGTTTAAAACTAAAATTTTAAACAAAGGAACGTTTGTTCCGAAACCGGTCGGATTTGCACACTATATAAGTGGTTTTTACAAAGTTATATTGTTGCATTTTTCTAAAAAAGTAGTACTTTGGAGGAAACAAACACTTGTGTGTGTATTTGATCTTTTTTTCACACAATGGTGCGTGTGTTTCATCTTTTGTCTCACCATTATTTAATGTATAAGAAAGAGCCGCAGCGTTCTAAGGATTTAATGTTTTTTTTTGTGCCGTCACGGTATCGTAATCGTGGATCGTCATGATAATAATAAAAGCGCTCAATGAATGAATGACTAACTACAAGTCTACGATAATCTTCGGACAAGTGGTCGATGACAATGGATTCTTTCGACTTTTGGTGACGCTCATCAAAACTGTCACATTTTTGCTCCAAATAATGTTAGGAATGACTGGTTAAAGTAGATCAAGTACGTCCCTTACCATACATACTGTTTATAAACAAGAAAAATCTTGTGCATTATACATTAAATGAAAATAAAATTCGTTTTTGCACCACAACTAGCATACATTTATCTTATTATTATAGATTTATTAATTATCTTATTATCTTATCCTAATATAATTATCTTCTTGAAAAATTTAGTATCTACCAAATCTACCAAAAACACGGTGTATTAAGATTTACATTAGACCTTAAACATTAGACCTTAAATTAGACCTTATTTGTTTCAAACTCTCCATACCCATTGAACAAATTAATTATGTTAACTTAATGAAAATATTTCATTTAACTGACCTATCGGAATAGACTCCTCCCGGAATTAAGATGCATAACAAGCCCAACAGAGTTTAGGTCCAAACCAAAAACCTTCCTTTTTGGGCTCTCATACCCGTAATTTAAATATACCTATTTGAGAGTATCATACTTGCAATGTCTATGATATGTCTTAATCACACTTTTCTTACTGAATTAAAATTACTCGATTCCTTACACTTCAATCTGTCTCTTGACGAATCACATTTAGATAGATCAAATCCTTATAGGTACTACTGCACCACCCACCTTTACATGTTGCTTTTACTTTCCAAAATACACTCGTCAAAGAATACATTACAAATTAATATTATAATATTTTTCAGGATTAAATAACATGTGTTCACAATAATGTCCTCTGCGTGCGAACTCTATCTAAATTTCTTTAAATGGACAATATACAGTGTTAATTTCAAGCGACCTCCCAGGTAAGTATGGTCCTGTTTTCATTAAATTTTAGGCAGCATCGCGTTCGTTGGTCAAAATATTGTACACATATTTTCGTATCGGTGATCAATGAACCGATGTATGCGATTTTTAGCCATAAGTTGTTTATAATTGTTTGCCTAGCTTGTAGTTTTTTAGATTTTAGAAACGTATTATAAGTTTGTACAGCGCCCTTGAGGTGATTTTTCACAAAAACGGCGCTATATAAATCATTCAAATATTATTATTATTATTTTTATCTTGTAGCAGAACCAAGAACGATTAGGTTCTTTTATTCAACACTTAACGCATCTGACTTAACAAAACTAATAACATTCCGAGTACCAAATCGTGACACGAGACTTCCAGAGCTGTTCTTTGTTTATCCGTCTAAAACTAACTATTCCATTAACTCCCCAATCCAAGACTACATAGGGTTGGAAATAAATTCAGTTCCGTTGATATTTTCATTTATTCCTTACCTAAATTTATATCAGAAATTTCTAAAAGTTTAATTATTATTATTCCAATATTATTTTTGTTGTTATTTCTTAATCTTCTATTAGTGTAAAGGAAGAGAAATAATAATTGGTATTTTATTGTTTCTATTTCTATTACTATCATTACTTTGTTACACGATTGATGTAAATTCTCCAAGGGCGTAAATAAATAAACTGATACAAAATGCGATGTTGGCGGATTCAAAAAATTGAGTAAAAAAAACGAGTGTGCTTTAAACCACACGACTGAAGTAAAACTTCTTTAGCTCTATCTATATGA
Source organism: Limnephilus rhombicus (assembly GCA_929108145.2). NCBI lineage: Eukaryota > Metazoa > Arthropoda > Insecta > Trichoptera > Limnephilidae > Limnephilus > Limnephilus rhombicus. The sequence goes on along the minus strand of OV815275.1, from coordinate 7,395,653 downwards.
TAGGAAGAGAAAAAGAAAATGTACGCGCGCACTGCTCTCTCTTGCTCCTACAATGTGATACAGACAATAGGGCTGCACTGTGACTTAGATATACGAAACGTAACTGGCTCTGAGAGAAAGAGAAAGAAAATGTATGCTTGCACCTCTCTCTCTTACCCCTACAGTAATATTCGAAACGTAACTCTCTCTCTCTCTTTCTGTCTTCACTAACTTATATCTCCCTCTCAACTACCGTTGGCCTCGCTTTTCGTAACGCTCTAGTCCCGCATTCACCAGCTTATTCCCCAAGTCAAGCGTGCGTAAAGAAAATTTACTTAAAAAAATTATTAGTGACAAATCGAATGTAAACTTGTTTAAAAAAGTTTTTATACTATCAGTAACTAAAACACAGTTTAATGGTTGGGGAGTAATTCTTATTAGTAATGCATGAGTTTACATGCTGTGTAAGTTAAACGCTTAAATAAGCGTCATCCCAAAAGCACACAAATTCTTCGAGTTTTACCAAAAACATATTTTTGTATGAAAAAATGGTATTGGTCAATGCATCATTTTGTTCCTCGAAACCGAAAAAACGTTTTTCTGTTCTTTAGTCGGGGAATATGCCCTAAGCCTTTTATTTTTCCAGTAGAATTGCACCGCGATGTGTCATTGAAAATGAATAATTACCTTTGTTCGAACCGCAGTTCTTTGAGTGTAAAGGGAGGGATATTACCCGCCGGCCACGGCGCACGTCGATATGGATATTGGTTCATTAAAAAATACCCCTCAGGGGACAGATTCATAAATCAGGGAGTCAAAAAACCAAAAATTATTTCTGTTGTAACTAGTGATGGGCAAACGATGAAAAATTTAATTTCGAATAGAAAATAAAATAATAAAAACAAACAAATGTAAAAAAATATCGATTAGTTTGCGTATTGTCAGTTTTCAATTCCATAGGTTTAAATTTATTAAAAAATAAGAATGTTTCCAAAATTTCCTTTTTTGTGAATGGAAAAAAATCAGAGTGTGCAATTCACAAGCGGTAAACCTTCAGAAAACTAAAGTAGATAGGAATGGGGAGGCGCCGAAGCACCGCACGAAGAGGAGACTGATTATACCATCTCATTCTCTCAAAGGCTAAATCTTTTAGATGTATAAGTTTGTCTCCTTTTAGTATCACTATTTTTCGTTTCATCGAGTTTGAAATCACAACGGTGCTAAAGAAGTTTTCACTTAACAAAATCGTGAATAAATTAACGGCACTGTCAAGTAAATCAAATACTTTCGTCGGATCACATCTAGAGCCGATATAACAGAAGATTGTGTATGAGACGAAATTCTATTATAAATGTTTTCTCTCCTGGCCTATTTTATCTTTGAGGTTGATGTATGGAAGGATTTTTTGAGGAGAGGAATGAGGAACAATAAAGGGGTGAATTGTGATTTATTTTTAATATTCCGCATTATTAATTTTTCTTCTAACTAATTAGAATGGAAATTGAATCGGTCGGATCACGTCAAGAGTCGGAATAACAGAAGATTGTGTGTCAGACGAAACTACCTTATTAATACTTTGCTTCAGGGCTTATGTCATCTTTGAGGGATGATCTATGTATGGAACTCTTTGAGGAGAGGAAGGAGTAACAATAAAGAAAGGAAAATGTACATTTTAATGGTTATTCTGCAATAATTCTTCTTCAAACCAATTAGAAAAGAAACATCTACAAATGAGTGAAATGAAGTATCATTTAAGTCATGTTGAAATGTTACCATATTTCTATACAGAATTCATACAACTTATTTCTGCACTATTGACAAATTATTAACATGAACATGTTTAAAAAAAAATCGAGCGCAGTTTACACGCGGCAAAAGCGAAACTTTACCAAAACAATCTCAACCAAGACTTGAAAAGTGAGGTCATAATCAAAGCGACCAATGAGCGCAAACCAGTTAATAACTAATTTTCTTTTCATATCTCAACCAATAGTGACACCATAATCAAAGCGATCAATGAGCGCAGTTGTGCGTTGCAGGTGCAGTAATCGTCATTTGCGTTTCATCCGATATTCAAATCAAAGCGGGCTATAGAAGTTTCACTTCAAAAAAGATCACATTTTGTTTAATTATGCTGTCAAGTAAAATTGCTTGCTTTCTTTGAAGAGTTTGACTTATTATTGTTTTTAATTAAAAAGCCTTTTGAAATTATTAATCATCTCGAAATAAAAAGAGCCTCAAATTATTCTGTATGAAATCTAAGGAAAATACCAATTTCCTGTAACAAAACTGATAAAGCTAGACTTGTTTTCCGTCGATTTTTATCAATCTGAAAATATTTGTACTCTGCTGGGTTTATTGCTGTAGCGGGAAGATTAGTTCGATGGTTTGGTATTGCCGGTAAAGGGCGGTGGGAAGGGAAAGAATGAGAGGAGAATGGGGAGGACGGGGGAGGAGGGTTGGGAAGGCTATAACAATATTTCCGGTCGTTATAGAGCCTGTGTAGGACACCGAATCGGTAATGCCGGCTTGCGGTCCTAATTTATGCCGTTTATATGACTGTTATCAATCAAAACAAGGATCGGATCACCATCGGAAGCGGGTAACTTATTATAAGGGATTTGATTCAAAATATATTAACTAGATCGACGATAGCAAGCATAGTACAGTTGGGGGGTAAGCGCAGACTTTGTCGCAAATATTCCGGTTTTCGTATGATATTACACGTGAATACAACTCGTGTATTAAAGGAATTTAATCATTTTGATCCAAACTAATGTTTTTATTCAAATATAGCGTCAGACTATTAGTAAGGTTAACTTGATTTTTTTTTCGTTCCTAATGTTGATAAAGTTCCTATGTATGTACGAATATGTACTTAGATCTTGTTTGTAAAATTTAAATACTTTCGTTAAAACATAGAAACGTATCTGGTAGATAGTATGTGATGAATTGCATTGATCAACAGTGAAAATTAGGAAATATCGTAGCTTCCCACTTTAATTTAAAAAGAAAATATCAATTACTTATAAAACGGACACGTCTACGACATCTATCGGATTAGAGTAAAGTGAATTCATATTTACGGTAGGGATCTATAATTAGACAAAGTGAGACGAGTATTGATAAAAAAATCACAGATGGTATCAACTAATAATCAAAGACAGGGACTCCCCAATATACTTAGCCCGTGATATATTGACAGCCAATTGAATTGCAGCAAAAGCGATTAAAAACCAATTCAGCCTATCAACGGGAAGAGGGCCGAACCCATTTTTAGAACAAAGGAACGACCTTTGGACTTAGCAATTAGGGATGTAATTAATGAGTTTGACGTTCCCACCAAACCGAGAGGTGAATAAACTCCATGGGAAGAAATAATCTGTTCAGGGACAAAAGTACGGTGACCCCAAGAAATGTTATCATTAACCGGTACGTTCCAGGGATCAGAAACCCTAGTTCTCGAACGCATTAAAGCATATAAGGTGCGGAAAAAAGGATACACGTAAACACGATGCAAAAGTTTAAGTGAAAGATTGCAAAGCAAGTGACGAAAACGTATTGTAAGATGTTAGGGAGATTTCCATCTATAATACGATTGTTTGTGACGACCGGAGATGATCGATTCGAGGGAAAACGTGCTAAAGGAAATGGAAATGTTGAAAAAACAATGGAAAATTATTGTTATCAATTTTAGACGGAGCTAGGATATTACGATGAAAGATTTAGGGAGGAAACGTCAAAAAAAAATGAGAGTTTTAAAGAATAGGCGAGGGTACATTTCAGATGTCTAGAGCAGTAACAAGTGTTAGAGAAGAAGATAGAGTGCAGTACGGAGGGGAGTGGAAAATGCTGAAAACATTGCGATAGAAAAACTCAGGAAAAGGAGTCATTTTACGTAATTAAAATGGAGTTTATAGAGTAACATAGTACGCGATTGCAGATAAAAAATGAGGCATTACAATGGTTGTCGATTTCAGATGTATTTTGTTGTGATAAACAAGGAATATTCGAACATGAAAATTGTTTATATAAGGGCAATTAGTCGTTAAAAAGGTGATAAAAATTATCATGGGTCTTATGAAATATTTACGTTAGAGAATTCTCATAAAAGTTAACGACACTGAAATAAAAAAGGATTTATTGCCAGGTGGGTACAGGAACTAATGTATACAACTGTCAAGACATATGGTTTATGGGATTTTTCGTAAGAACGGGACAAAATTTGGGGGACGATCTCTATGAAGCAATAAAAATGACAGGAATTTAAGGGCCGAAGTGGGGGTATCCCCTATAAAGATGTTAAAAAATGATATATTTATTAATAACAAATAGAAAATGAAATTTTCCAAGAGGCAGCAAACATCAAAAAACGATATGGTTATATCAGGGAAGTACGGGGAAGTGAGGGGAAAGGAGATACGACAGAGAAAAACAAAGGAAATCTTAGATTAACAGTGAATAAAATAAATACGGCTTGAAATATAAAAATCTATAGAGATATGAACAATAGCGTAAGAATAAATAAGGAAATTCATGGAAAGAGTGTCGTGAATAAAAGAAAATTCGAGAAAAAAATGGAAAATTCAAATATACGACGTAAATAGAGAAAATTCGGTTTTAAATGGAAAGGTTCATATAGAATACAGAAAAACTCGAGGAAAAATAATAAAATAAAAATGAACAATTTGCGAGAAAGGCTTCGACATGAAGATATCTCTGATAGGCGAATTTGGGGACAGATTTGGAACATATGGTAGATGCCGTACGCACGGACATGTTACGAAATATATGAAAATAGAACTTTAAAATTATTAAATTCAAGCTAGTTTTGTATGAACAACAGGACAAAGGAAGTTGGGCCATTAAACATGGATCTTACTAAATCCGGATCTTGTAAGTATGGAAGTACGAGACAGAATTTAATGTATCAAACGCAAAACGTACAAAGAGACCGCATTCGACAATAATGGAGAGGTTTCAAGAAATTACGAGTTGATAGTAATTAGATTGGTTTATTATAGGAGATTCAGATACGATCTTTTGGACCTGAGAGGGGTATAAAAGTCTAGACAAATGCCAGTTGAGGACAGTCTACGGTCGTGGTCGAAAAGTTTGTAACTTCGCGGAACGTGACGAAACGGTGGGTGACTTAAAGTTAAAAAATTCTAAGTGATAATTATTTTGATACTTAGAAAAATTTCACATTCTATTCAGTGATCTACAGGAAAAAATACTTTGCAGTTAGAGTCAGTGAAAAATAAAAATAAAGCCAACGCATTAATTACTTGTGAAAAATAAAAGTGCTCGTGATAAATACAATTTGTTTTAGTGGAAAATTCGGATTTTATAATCACTTAATATTGTGGTTTTAAACTTAGAAATTTCGCGTTCAATATTAGTGCAATAAATAACTGAAGTGATGTGATAATTTAGCGTGACGAAGTTATAATTAAATACGTGTGTTCAATCTAAGTGAAAGTGTTCTAACAAATAATAAATATTTAAATTAATTATCTTAAATAATAATAATAAAACAAAATAATATTTTATTAATACATAAAATTTCGGAGGGATAAAAATTTAATTTAACAACAATTTACCACCTCTAAATTAATCGTGAAGTAACTATCATTTAAAGTGTTATCTAACCAACGAGTTTTGAGATAAAATACAGTTTAGAACGATAGAGTTCATGCATCATTTTAATTACTTAGATTAAATGAAAAAAAAAAAATTGAAGTCAAAAAGATTTAATTAAATTTAGGAAAATAAAAAATTAATTTAGGAAAATCGCAGCAAGGTTACCGTGTATTTCCCGGTCGGAAAAAACCTTGGTAGGGGTAAGTCTTTTCCGTTATAAAATTTTACAGATTCCAAGGAGAAAGCGGAATGGAGCAAACATTGGTATTTGGATTAATTATTTGACCAAGATATTACTCGCTTAATATGTGATATGTAACTATATTAAAATATTATAAGTATAATAAGTATATTTTTTATATTTATATATGTAAGTATATAAACATATATATATGTAATTTTTGTTCCCAAGAAAAATTTTAATCAAAAAGAAAAACACTTATATAAAAAGAGGAAAAAGGGTATCGATTCCTACCTCTGAATTCATCAATAACTATTAAAAGTAGTTATGTGTGATAAATTTACAAATCAATATTTTATATTTAATGTTATGTATGTATTAATATAATTTCAGAAAATCCAGAGCATTTGAAATAAGTTATGATATTAGAAATTATTTCAATCATAAAATTTATGTATATACATATCAATATTATAAATTATTTATTGAGACAAAGTATATATAAATGAATAAATATGTATACGTAATCGGGTATCAGACTAGACAATTGCGCTAAGTACATCATTATCAAACAAAGAAAATTTTAGAGTCATCTCACACGTCTCCGGAATGTCTAAAGTAAACATACCTCATACGCTCGAATCTAGGTCACGAGGCCGTCGAGAATGTTTACAAAGCTCAAATTGTTTACAAAATAAGTCGGTCACTGGGGCACTAGTTCGAATACAGTAAAAAGAAAAAAAAAAAAAATGACCTTGATTAGTGGATATCGTACTTAGGTATTAACTTCTAGGAACGGGATAAAATTATTATATTGCGCAATTATTAGGAGCAAAAAAAAAAAAAAAAATGTAAACACTATTTTTAATTTGAACGTAACGAGGTATCTACAGACCTAAGCAATTGAAAATTAACAGATTTATTATAGCAGTTCAAAAGGGTGTATTGAAGATTTACATGAAACAGTTGATAAAGCACGGGATAGTTCAATAGGGTGTATTGAAGATTTACATGAAACAGTTGAAAAATCACGGGATAGCTTAATAAGGGGTAATGAGGATTTACATGATTCAATTGAGAATCACGGGATAGCAAGAGTTTATCAAAAGTTGAACATTGGAGGGGAGGGAAAGAAAAAAAAAAATACAGTTCAACCAACAGAAGGCAGTGTTCGCTTCTGTAACAAGGACCATTAATCAAACCATAGAGATGGCGGATCTCTCAAACAAAACCGTCAACAAAACCAAACAAAAGCTTGGAGTTATGGCGAATCTCCAGAACACATCGCCAGATAAGATCTTATTGTACTAGTATATATTTATATTTCACACTATTCTTACGTATATATTCGGTATCAATCTGAGGATTGTGCAGAATCCGATGGGCGAGATCCGAGCTCGGGATGCGTTGCAAGTAGTTTCGTATTGCGAGTTATAAACCTTCCCAAAACGTATGTTTACATATATATCTTTTTATGTACTGTTCATTGAATGAAACGAACTCACTTACAATTAGTGCTTTAGGCCTGTCGGGTCACTCTCGTCTCATTTCTTGAACGTGGAGGGAGGATTCACGACCCGTAACTCCACACAAACCCGTGAGTATATGATTGCATATAGGACGAAACCGGTTCGCCCTAAGTAAATAGTAAACTTTGGAGGAGTAGGAATTTGGAGGTATCTGGGCTTGGAGGAAGACCTGAAGGCAGTGCATGATGGCGAAAGGAAGGTTCATTGGGACGCGATAACTTAGGTATCAATCAATTGAACCGTGCCAAAAGACTGTGCGAATTTTGGGTTGACTTCTGATCACCCTGCTTACTTGATGGAGGCAGGAGCCAAATTTTGCCAGAAAAAGGGTTATTCTGAGTTCGTCAAATATGCAATTAACTAATTACATTAACCTACTAAATCCATCTTTATATGTACCTTATAGCAGCCGAATCTAAACGGAGGGGCGCCCAGCAGATACGAGATACAATCATAATCAAATTTACTAACATTTAACCATTTGAGTTATATTTAATTATCTGTTCAATTAGTCATGTGTAGTTTCGATTAGTATTGCTTATTCATGAATTCATTAGGATGTAGGGAATCATAATAAACGTCAAAGGGAAGTTAGTTCATTTAGAGAAATTACTTAAGGTTAAATTTGCAAGAGAGAGACCAATACAGTTTGAAATTCAACACTCTGTTTAGAATCAAGAGGGTTACCACAAAATTTAAAGTAATTAAAGTTCTATATCATAAATCAAAAAATTACACAACGTTTGATGGAGTTTAATTACAACCTAAATACGAAAATATTTACGTTCAAAGTCGTAAATAACGTATTTATTAGTTAAGTACATATATCGCTAAAGGTATGTAGTACAAGGGAGCTTTAAGTAGCTTTCTGTAGTTATCAGAGGAAATAAGGGTCCAATTTTATAAAGGCTTGTGTGACGTAGGGGAGGAATTTTCCATCCCTACCACACATATGCAAAGCCTTAAGAATTTAAATATCGATCAGAGCCAAGAGAAAAGGCGAGAATATTACAACTGTCTTGCCGATGAAAGGAGAGTTAAATAAGTATGAAAAGACGAAACATTACGACTGGTGCCAAGTGCCCAGGAGTAAATAAAATACAGACAAATATAAGAGTTTAGAGAAAAGACACACATCACAACTGCACAGCCGTGACAGGAGATCAGAGTTTTACAAGTTGTTTTAGAAAACAAAAAAAAAAACTTTTATTGGTCAATCTATTGCAAAAAAAAAAAAAAGTGAAAAAAAAATAATAATAATAATAAGTAGGACGTTATGTTAAATGAAGTGATAATAAAAATAAAATAAAAATCAGAACAGTGCGCCGTTAAATAAACACGGAAAAAATATATAAATAAATAAATAAACAATACATTTAAATATTAAAAAAAAGTGTTAACGAATAAACTCTACATGTTTAAAATAATTTATAAAAGTGTCGATATAAAGTTAAATCAAGTGACCATGAATTTGTTGATTGCTTATGAGATTATAAATATCGTAACAAAGAATGTAGGTCAGATACAAGCGTAAACAGTTTATTCAAGGCAGGCCATAAATTGACAGAATAATGGTATTGACATTCCTGAATCCAGAATGTTAATGACCGTAATGTAAACAATCTGATACGAGATACCGCGGTGTTTGTAAGCATCGAAAGATTGATAACCTAAGCATCGAAAGTGATAACAAAACATCGAAAAATTTTGAAGTAGGCGACATCGGGGGTAACGCGCATCGCTTTAAGAGATTGTAGAATAAACAAACTCGAAAATGATATCAACACTCGGTTACGGAAAAAATAAACAGACTTTACAGATAAAAACGGGGGAACTTACCTACATAAAGTGACCCTTTGTTTATAGTTAATGTTGTGGGTTTGTATGTGAGGATTATCACATAAAAAGTCATAACATAAAAGATAAGGAACATAAAATAAAAATAACATAAAATATTTGATTGGGGATAGTGTCGAGTTGAGAGCTTTAATATCACAGACGAATGTTTTATAGGTATATACCTATTTAAGGGAACATTTGATCATTCGGACCAAAAAAAGGAGGGGATTTGACGAAATAACATCAAGATAGGTATTGCGAACTCTAAACAGATTTTGCGAAAATATCGTAGGTATTGCGGAACTTGAAGGAATGGTTGGCATTCTAAACAATGAGTAATTATTGGTTGAACGAAAATCACGGGATATTCATTAACATTGGAGTAACAATATTCATTCCGTTTTTTTTGCAATTACCTACATTTATTTGAAATGAAGAGTGATGGTAGAGTTGATCTAATTGGGTTACAATCATCATGCAAACAAATATAAATAATTGAAAATATTGTGTTTTATAGGGGGACAGGTTCCAAAAAAAAAAAAAATAAAAATAAAAATAAAAATAAAAATAAAAATAAAATAAATTATAAATATATATAGGTATATTTATAATAAATAGTTGGTATTGAGTTAAATTCATTAAAAATTTTAAACAAAAAATGGCGGAAAAAAAGGAAAGTGGATGCGACGGAATTAGAAGCTAAAGAAATACCGTTGGGAGATGAATTACGGGAGATATTTAGACGTTCAAAGAGGTCTAAGTTACGAGTCGAGGTTATGATAGAAGTCGTTCAGCCAGAGGGGGAGACCGACACAAAATCGGAGGAACAGGGCGAAAATAAGCGAGAGTGTGAAGAGAGACTCACACATGATATGTTACAGGAAAAACCCGAGGAAAAGGAACAAGAAAAGTTAACGAAGTAAAAGGAAAAATAAAAAAAAAAAATAAAATAAAAAATATAGAAAAACGAGAAAATTGAAAAAAAAATAAAATAAGTAAATAAATAGAATAAGGAAGGCAACATAATTTACATAAGGTAATTTAGGAAATTAAAATAGAGATTATAAGGTTGTCGCTTAATAAGATAAAAATATAAACATTAACCAGGCGACACTCGGAAAATAAAGAAAATGGTTGGGAAACGTGGAACAAGTAGGCGAGCCCAGGCTTTAGTGACAGCAATCGGGGAAAATGTCACAACCGAGACTTCAACAATAAACATAGGAGATATAACTACAATAATTCAGGCAGCTTTGGCACCGCTCGTCAATAAGATGCAAGAACTCGAGAAACAATTGGAAAGCCCAGCAACAGTGGCGGTGATAGGAGAGGATAATGCGCCGAAAAGCGTTCTCCAAGTAGTGGAAATGTTACCACAGCAGGAACGACCATCATTCTCCGGTGGAAATCAAAATCCCATTAGTTTCCTGGAAGATTTAAAAGAATACACTAGAAAAGTGAAACGAACGGATCCTTTAGTCGTCGTACGGGAAAATTTGAAAGGGGAAGCTAAATCGTGGGCAAAATTGTACAATAAACGATGGGAGACTATGTTAGATTTCGAACGAGATTTTTTAGCTACCTATTGGGGAGACATAAAGAAAAATGAAGTTCGCCGTCGTCTTGCAGAAGGGGTATATGATGCCAAGAAAAATATATCCATGCTCACTCATTTCGCAAACTATTGGGAGCTAGCGAAGGCTTTAAAGATTACTGACACACCGTTGGGCATAGTTGACGAAATTATGAGACATTATCCGAAGGAAATTCAATCGCTATGGTTTTCGGGGCAATCAGGAGATGAGATTGTCGCCGCTGAGTTTCTACGAAAACTAGATACAATGGTATGTACACCAGAAGAACGGAACATGAAGAAGAGGAGTGGGGAGGAATCCAGCAAGAAGGACAAATACCGTGACCGTTACCACGCCATAAAAAGGAGGATACACGCAATTGAAAGTGTGGGCGAAAACGCTAGTTGCAGCAAGTGCACCGAAGTTAACAGTTCACCAAAAAGAAATTCTACAATAACTACAACCGGGAAGGAGCTAGTGGTCGCAGCCAACTCGGGAAACGGACGGGGGTTGATTCATTAGTCCTGATGGATACGACTCACACAGGAAGAGGGACGCCGGCACCAAGACACAGCACTGCATTGAAGATTATGCTGAAGTGGGGATGGAATCCAACGAAAGGATTGGGGAAGAGTGAACAAGGGATGACTGCCCCAGTAAAAGCTGAACGGAATGTAAGGAGACGAAAGGATGGAGCGGAAGAAACGAGAACGGAGGAGGAAATGCGTGTGGAAGGATGCGTCAATTTACTACAACAAATAACTGATGAATGGAATAAATTGGAAATGATTGAAGAAAAAGTGGGTAGGGAAGTTAGGGGGTTTAACAACATTTTTGAGGACCGAGATTATGAGGAAGTAGAAAAGGGTAGCACTTTACCGTCATTACCGGAAGCCAAAGCACATATAGATAACACGGAAGTTCATTGTTTAATAGACACCGGAAGTCAGATCACGTGTATAGCACAAGAATTCTACGAAAATTATTTAAATGATCAAACACTTTATCCGATTATGCCTGTAACAGCTATTCAGATCAGGGTAGCCGTAGGACACAAAAGTCAGAGGATATCTAGATTGGTTTTGGTACCACTGCGATTTGAAAATGTTACGATAAATACACCATGTTTAATAATACCCAAGTTGATCAGGCCCATTATATTAGGAATCAATTGGTTAGACGAATATATAGCTGAATTTAAGTGTGGCGAAAATAGAAAGTTAAAAATAAAAACAGAAAATGGTAAAAAGGATATAGAGTTGGTAAATTCATCGATAACTTATAGGAAATCTAAAGGTGAGATTAGCGGTCAAAATTGCGCAAGTGGAAAATTAATTAGCATTGAAGTAAACCCCGAAAAAAATAATACGGCGTGTCTCGAGCGTAGAATAACGACATTTGTGTCCGGGCTAGATTTAGATTTAAAAGGAAAAGAAGGGTTGGAAAAGATTTTAACCAAACATAAAAATGTATTTAGAGACAGACCGGGTCTCACAACTTTATACACTCACGAAATAAAGATGACGGACGAGACGCCCTTCGTTAAACGATCTTATCCTGTACCTTTTGCTTATAGAGATAAAGTTGACGAAAAAATTAGAGAATTGGAGTTACTCGGAATCATCAGTAGAGAGGCCACACAGTTTTCTAGTCCTCTAACATTTACTTTAAAAAAGGACGGAACAGTCAGGATACTTTTGGATGCTAGGTTTTTAAATACTAGAATGATTGCCGAAGTAGAGAAACCACCTTTAACTTCTGAGATAATACAGCGTTTTCATGGCGTAAAATTCATCACCACGATAGATCTCAATTCAGCCTATTTTCAGATACCTATCAGTCCAGAAAGTCGCAAATATACAGGGTTTGTATACAATGGAAAATCATATGTATACAAGGTATTACCGCAGGGGTTAAAGACATCAGTTGGGAGTTTTTCAAGGGGAATTGACAAAATCCTAGGACCAGGACTGAGAGAATTCTGCGCTAATTATTTGGATGATTTAATAATATATACGTGTGGGAGCCAAGAAGATCATTTTGAACATGTAGGCGCGGTACTTGAGAGGTTAGAGGCAGCAAACATGTCTTGTAAACTCGAAAAATGTCAATTTTTATTCACCGAAGTGCGTATGTTAGGACACATTATAACGCCTTTGGGAGTTCAGATGGATCCGGAAAAAATAGACGCGATTAAAAATTTTCCGGTACCCAAGAAAATCAAACAAGTTAGAGCTTTCCTTGGACTTTGCAATTATTACCGTAGATTCGCGAATAAATATGGGGAATCAACACGAGTTTTATGTGATTTACTTCAGAAAAATAGAACTTGGAGGTGGGGTGACTCAGAACAGCGTGCATTCGAGAAGGTGAAAACATTATTTTTAGAGACAGTTATTTTACACCATCATGATCCAAATAGTACATACTACCTACAGACAGACAGTTCGGGATTCGCAATAGGGGGGGAGCTATACCAGCTAGATGCCGAAGGAAATCACCACGTTATTGGATTTATTAGCAAAGCTTTAAGGGGACCGGAGTTGAAATGGACCACATCGGAACAAGAGTTGTGGGCGATAATATATGCTTTACATAAGTTTGAGACATATTTAAGAGGGGTGCATTTGATAATTAGAACAGATCATCAAGCACTGACGTTTTTGAAGAGCTGGAAGATGTACAGTGGTCGCCTGACTCGGTGGATTTTGTATTTAAATCAATTTAACTTCACTGTAGAGTACGTTAAAGGAAAAGAAAATATAGGACCTGACATTTTATCTCGTTACTCTTGTGATGCGGAAAACGTTCAGGAGGAGAAAAACACATGTCCAGAAATAGCAGCTTTTGCGGTTAAAGGTAGACAACAAATTCGAAAACACTTAGAAAATATAACGGAGCTACAGAAGCAGGACACATTTTTGGGAGAAATTTTCGGGTATTTGCGCAAGGGAAAATTCGGACCACCAACAAAAAGAGTAAATAAGTATTTAAAAAATTACAAAAAAATAGGTAAGACTTTGTATTACACCACAGGACTAAACAAAACGGTGTTAGCAGTACCCCAGGAGTTGACTGAAGAGCTAATAAAAATGATACATTTAGAAATTGGGCATGGGGGAATTTTTAAAACAGGATCAGCTATGGGAGACAGGTATTACTGGCCGGGTATGAATCAAGATATAAAGCGCATAGTAAGAGAATGTCACCTTTGTCAGCTGGCGAAGCGCGAAATTCGACCAACTGTAGGGCCGAGTAAATCAATTATGACCAAAGAAGTAGGACAATTGGCTATGGCAGATCTATACGGACCATTACCGAGAGGAGTGGGAGGCGTGAAATACATATTTGTGATCCAAGATTCCTTCAGCAGATTTGTAAAATTATATAAATTAAGGATAGCAAGCACTAAGACCGTGTTAAATTGTGTAGAGGATTTTAATAAAACCATACAAATAGATGCTTTGTTAACTGACAACGGATCTCAATTTACATCAAAAAAATGGGAAAGCCACATGAATAGGATGGGCATAAGAATCGTACATACTTCAGTGCGAAATCCTGGACCGAATATAACTGAACGCGTAAATAAAGAACTAGGAAGAATTTTTCGTATTTACTGTCACGAGAAACACACAAAATGGGCAGCTTTTCTTAAAGAAATAGAGCAGACCTACAATAACTCAATACATTGTTCAACAGGATTTTCACCAAATGAAATAGCTTTCGGGAAATCGCCAACTTATAGTTTAGACAAGTATACTCAAGGGTGTGGGAAACCTACGAAAACAATAGATGAAATTAGGTTAACAGCTCAAAAGAATTTGGAGAAAAGCGCTACAAATCGACAGAAATATTATAATCTCAATAAAAGACTAGTTACCTATGAAATCGGAACCATGGTCAAGTTGAAAAAGATTACACAATCAAGTTTTTTGCGCAAACAGATCAAGAAATTCGGTTTAATTTACGAAGGACCGTACGTCATCGGTTCAGTAGTTTACAGTAACACATATACCCTAATTGATCCGGTAACTCGGGAGATAAAAGGAGATTATAGCGCTTTACATTTAGCTAGATATTACACAAGTAATAAGAAACAAAAATCAGGTTTACAATTAGTGGAAGTCAACGAATAGAGTGCGAAGTTTACAAATATTTGTAAATGTTAATAAATAAATAAACGATTGAGAAATACAAATAAAAATATGTTAGGGTACATTATAATTGGGGAGGGGGAAGAAAGAAAATTACTAAAATATTAGATTATCAGATTGCTTGCGAGGGGCGGATCGTCGTCAAGTCTTTGAGGGTGAGTGGACAAGTTCTTAATAAGCGACAATCATATTCAATTATTGAAATAGAGTAAGGCAAATAAATTCGTTAATTTTGATTTTCTAGTTGAAAAAAAAAAAAATTGACTTTTTTTATGTGTTAATGAAAAAAAAAAAAAAAAAAAAAAAAAAAGGTTAGATAAGTAAGAACACTCGAAGGAGAGAATTAGAGATATTATATGGCACACAAAAGGGACATTTTGAAAAATAAACAATGCCTAGGAATTTTTTTTTTGAAATATTGAAATAAGAAAGTTTATCTATAGATATAGGGTAGACATTAAGTATAGAGATAAAAAGGTAACATTTGAATTAAGGTATAAATATTTTAGATTTCGAAAAAAAAAAAAAGGAAAAAAGGAACGCTGAACCAATTTGAGGATAATAAAGAACATTTATAAAAATTTAAATATTAGAGTGGACAACACTTAGGCTAGAACAACTTTGGATGAATTAAGAAATTATAATTAGAAATTAAGAATTATAAAATAAAGTTTAAATAAATAAAGAAAAAAAAAAATGCTGGAAAATTTATATGAAACATGTATACCACTGATTGTCGGATTGGGTGAGGTCGTGCGAAAACACACATTTCACAAAAAATATTCATACTTACAAAACAAAAAACAATTAATTGCACACCAAGAGACCACCCGCTTTTCAGTTGTTCGAAAGGCCGCGAGATTGTAAACAATCTTTACTTAAATCATTGTAAGGGAGGTCTTAGTCCAATTTGGTTGGGGACCACCAAAACACGCGAGTCGAGGGGCGTGTTCCAGCAAAAAGAAATTAATTTTGAATCTATCAAAATTAAAGAAAATTTCATAAAGTAAAATCTACGCGAAAAGAAAATAAAGAATACAATGAGATTCAAATTCAAGATTGTTAACAATCCGAACAGAATGAGGAGGGGGAGATAGGAAGTAATAGGATACGGAAAAGAGATAGGGAATAACAGAATGAGGAGGGGGAGATAGGAAGTAATAGGATACGGAAAAGAGATAGGGGATAACAGAATGAGGAGGGGGAGATAGGAAGTAATAGGATACGGAAAAGAGATAGGGGATAACAGAATGAGGAGGGGGAGATAGGAAGTAATAGGATACGGAAAAAAGATAGGGGATAACAAAATGAGGAGGGGGAGATAGGAAGTAATATGACACGGAGTAGAGATAGGGGATAACCAAATGAGGAGGGGAAGATAGCTAGTCTAAATTTGAACACAATTTCGGTGTCTAACGAAAAAAAAAAAAAAAAAAAAAAAAAAAAAAAAAAAAAAAAAAAAAAAAAAAAAAAAAAAAAAAAAAAGAAGAGGACATTAAAATAAAATACAACGTTAGCCACAGCAAATTGAGTTCAGAGGAGGGAACTGTGATGAATTGCATTGATCAACAGTGAAAATTAGGAAATATCGTAGCTTCCCACTTTAATTTAAAAAGAAAATATCAATTACTTATAAAACGGACACGTCTACGACATCTATCGGATTAGAGTAAAGTGAATTCATATTTACGGTAGGGATCTATAATTAGACAAAGTGAGACGAGTATTGATAAAAAAATCACAGATGGTATCAACTAATAATCAAAGACAGGGACTCCCCAATATACTTAGCCCGTGATATATTGACAGCCAATTGAATTGCAGCAAAAGCGATTAAAAACCAATTCAGCCTATCAACGGGAAGAGGGCCGAACCCATTTTTAGAACAAAGGAACGACCTTTGGACTTAGCAATTAGGGATGTAATTAATGAGTTTGACGTTCCCACCAAACCGAGAGGTGAATAAACTCCATGGGAAGAAATAATCTGTTCAGGGACAAAAGTACGGTGACCCCAAGAAATGTTATCATTAACCGGTACGTTCCAGGGATCAGAAACCCTAGTTCTCGAACGCATTAAAGCATATAAGGTGCGGAAAAAAAGGATACACGTAAACACGATGCAAAAGTTTAAGTGAAAGATTGCAAAGCAAGTGACGAAAACGTATTGTAAGATGTTAGGGAGATTTCCATCTATAATACGATTGTTTGTGACGACCGGAGATGATCGATTCGAGGGAAAACGTGCTAAAGGAAATGGAAATGTTGAAAAAACAATGGAAAATTATTGTTATCAATTTTAGACGGAGCTAGGATATTACGATGAAAGATTTAGGGAGGAAACGTCAAAAAAAAATGAGAGTTTTAAAGAATAGGCGAGGGTACATTTCAGATGTCTAGAGCAGTAACAAGTGTTAGAGAAGAAGATAGAGTGCAGTACGGAGGGGAGTGGAAAATGCTGAAAACATTGCGATAGAAAAACTCAGGAAAAGGAGTCATTTTACGTAATTAAAATGGAGTTTATAGAGTAACATAGTACGCGATTGCAGATAAAAAATGAGGCATTACAATGGTTGTCGATTTCAGATGTATTTTGTTGTGATAAACAAGGAATATTCGAACATGAAAATTGTTTATATAAGGGCAATTAGTCGTTAAAAAGGTGATAAAAATTATCATGGGTCTTATGAAATATTTACGTTAGAGAATTCTCATAAAAGTTAACGACACTGAAATAAAAAAGGATTTATTGCCAGGTGGGTACAGGAACTAATGTATACAACTGTCAAGACATATGGTTTATGGGATTTTTCGTAAGAACGGGACAAAATTTGGGGGACGATCTCTATGAAGCAATAAAAATGACAGGAATTTAAGGGCCGAAGTGGGGGTATCCCCTATAAAGATGTTAAAAAATGATATATTTATTAATAACAAATAGAAAATGAAATTTTCCAAGAGGCAGCAAACATCAAAAAACGATATGGTTATATCAGGGAAGTACGGGGAAGTGAGGGGAAAGGAGATACGACAGAGAAAAACAAAGGAAATCTTAGATTAACAGTGAATAAAATAAATACGGCTTGAAATATAAAAATCTATAGAGATATGAACAATAGCGTAAGAATAAATAAGGAAATTCATGGAAAGAGTGTCGTGAATAAAAGAAAATTCGAGAAAAAAATGGAAAATTCAAATATACGACGTAAATAGAGAAAATTCGGTTTTAAATGGAAAGGTTCATATAGAATACAGAAAAACTCGAGGAAAAATAATAAAATAAAAATGAACAATTTGCGAGAAAGGCTTCGACATGAAGATATCTCTGATAGGCGAATTTGGGGACAGATTTGGAACATATGGTAGATGCCGTACGCACGGACATGTTACGAAATATATGAAAATAGAACTTTAAAATTATTAAATTCAAGCTAGTTTTGTATGAACAACAGGACAAAGGAAGTTGGGCCATTAAACATGGATCTTACTAAATCCGGATCTTGTAAGTATGGAAGTACGAGACAGAATTTAATGTATCAAACGCAAAACGTACAAAGAGACCGCATTCGACAATAATGGAGAGGTTTCAAGAAATTACGAGTTGATAGTAATTAGATTGGTTTATTATAGGAGATTCAGATACGATCTTTTGGACCTGAGAGGGGTATAAAAGTCTAGACAAATGCCAGTTGAGGACAGTCTACGGTCGTGGTCGAAAAGTTTGTAACTTCGCGGAACGTGACGAAACGGTGGGTGACTTAAAGTTAAAAAATTCTAAGTGATAATTATTTTGATACTTAGAAAAATTTCACATTCTATTCAGTGATCTACAGGAAAAAATACTTTGCAGTTAGAGTCAGTGAAAAATAAAAATAAAGCCAACGCATTAATTACTTGTGAAAAATAAAAGTGCTCGTGATAAATACAATTTGTTTTAGTGGAAAATTCGGATTTTATAATCACTTAATATTGTGGTTTTAAACTTAGAAATTTCGCGTTCAATATTAGTGCAATAAATAACTGAAGTGATGTGATAATTTAGCGTGACGAAGTTATAATTAAATACGTGTGTTCAATCTAAGTGAAAGTGTTCTAACAAATAATAAATATTTAAATTAATTATCTTAAATAATAATAATAAAACAAAATAATATTTTATTAATACATAAAATTTCGGAGGGATAAAAATTTAATTTAACAACAATTTACCACCTCTAAATTAATCGTGAAGTAACTATCATTTAAAGTGTTATCTAACCAACGAGTTTTGAGATAAAATACAGTTTAGAACGATAGAGTTCATGCATCATTTTAATTACTTAGATTAAATGAAAAAAAAAAAATTGAAGTCAAAAAGATTTAATTAAATTTAGGAAAATAAAAAATTAATTTAGGAAAATCGCAGCAAGGTTACCGTGTATTTCCCGGTCGGAAAAAACCTTGGTAGGGGTAAGTCTTTTCCGTTATAAAATTTTACAGATTCCAAGGAGAAAGCGGAATGGAGCAAACATTGGTATTTGGATTAATTATTTGACCAAGATATTACTCGCTTAATATGTGATATGTAACTATATTAAAATATTATAAGTATAATAAGTATATTTTTTATATTTATATATGTAAGTATATAAACATATATATATGTAATTTTTGTTCCCAAGAAAAATTTTAATCAAAAAGAAAAACACTTATATAAAAAGAGGAAAAAGGGTATCGATTCCTACCTCTGAATTCATCAATAACTATTAAAAGTAGTTATGTGTGATAAATTTACAAATCAATATTTTATATTTAATGTTATGTATGTATTAATATAATTTCAGAAAATCCAGAGCATTTGAAATAAGTTATGATATTAGAAATTATTTCAATCATAAAATTTATGTATATACATATCAATATTATAAATTATTTATTGAGACAAAGTATATATAAATGAATAAATATGTATACGTAATCGGGTATCAGACTAGACAATTGCGCTAAGTACATCATTATCAAACAAAGAAAATTTTAGAGTCATCTCACACGTCTCCGGAATGTCTAAAGTAAACATACCTCATACGCTCGAATCTAGGTCACGAGGCCGTCGAGAATGTTTACAAAGCTCAAATTGTTTACAAAATAAGTCGGTCACTGGGGCACTAGTTCGAATACAGTAAAAAGAAAAAAAAAAAAAATGACCTTGATTAGTGGATATCGTACTTAGGTATTAACTTCTAGGAACGGGATAAAATTATTATATTGCGCAATTATTAGGAGCAAAAAAAAAAAAAAAAATTTAAACACTATTTTTAATTTGAACGTAACGAGGTATCTACAGACCTAAGCAATTGAAAATTAACAGATTTATTATAGCAGTTCAAAAGGGTGTATTGAAGATTTACATGAAACAGTTGATAAAGCACGGGATAGTTCAATAGGGTGTATTGAAGATTTACATGAAACAGTTGAAAAATCACGGGATAGCTTAATAAGGGGTAATGAGGATTTACATGATTCAATTGAGAATCACGGGATAGCAAGAGTTTATCAAAAGTTGAACATTGGAGGGGAGGGAAAGAAAAAAAAAAATACAGTTCAACCAACAGAAGGCAGTGTTCGCTTCTGTAACAAGGACCATTAATCAAACCATAGAGATGGCGGATCTCTCAAACAAAACCGTCAACAAAACCAAACAAAAGCTTGGAGTTATGGCGAATCTCCAGAACACATCGCCAGATAAGATCTTATTGTACTAGTATATATTTATATTTCACACTATTCTTACGTATATATTCGGTATCAATCTGAGGATTGTGCAGAATCCGATGGGCGAGATCCGAGCTCGGGATGCGTTGCAAGTAGTTTCGTATTGCGAGTTATAAACCTTCCCAAAACGTATGTTTACATATATATCTTTTTATGTACTGTTCATTGAATGAAACGAACTCACTTACAATTAGTGCTTTAGGCCTGTCGGGTCACTCTCGTCTCATTTCTTGAACGTGGAGGGAGGATTCACGACCCGTAACTCCACACAAACCCGTGAGTATATGATTGCATATAGGACGAAACCGGTTCGCCCTAAGTAAATAGTAAACTTTGGAGGAGTAGGAATTTGGAGGTATCTGGGCTTGGGGGAAGACCTGAAGGCAGTGCATGATGGCGAAAGGAAGGTTCATTGGGACGCGATAACTTAGGTATCAATCAATTGAACCGTGCCAAAAGACTGTGCGAATTTTGGGTTGACTTCTGATCACCCTGCTTACTTGATGGAGGCAGGAGCCAAATTTTGCCAGAAAAAGGGTTATTCTGAGTTCGTCAAATATGCAATTAACTAATTACATTAACCTACTAAATCCATCTTTATATGTACCTTATAGCAGCCGAATCTAAACGGAGGGGCGCCCAGCAGATACGAGATACAATCATAATCAAATTTACTAACATTTAACCATTTGAGTTATATTTAATTATCTGTTCAATTAGTCATGTGTAGTTTCGATTAGTATTGCTTATTCATGAATTCATTAGGATGTAGGGAATCATAATAAACGTCAAAGGGAAGTTAGTTCATTTAGAGAAATTACTTAAGGTTAAATTTGCAAGAGAGAGACCAATACAGTTTGAAATTCAACACTCTGTTTAGAATCAAGAGGGTTACCACAAAATTTAAAGTAATTAAAGTTCTATATCATAAATCAAAAAATTACACAACGTTTGATGGAGTTTAATTACAACCTAAATACGAAAATATTTACGTTCAAAGTCGTAAATAACGTATTTATTAGTTAAGTACATATATCGCGAAAGGTATGTAGTACAAGGGAGCTTTAAGTAGCTTTCTGTAGTTATCAGAGGAAATAAGGGTCCAATTTTATAAAGGCTTGTGTGACGTAGGGGAGGAATTTTCCATCCCTACCACACATATGCAAAGCCTTAAGAATTTAAATATCGATCAGAGCCAAGAGAAAAGGCGAGAATATTACAACTGTCTTGCCGATGAAAGGAGAGTTAAATAAGTATGAAAAGACGAAACATTACGACTGGTGCCAAGTGCCCAGGAGTAAATAAAATACAGACAAATATAAGAGTTTAGAGAAAAGACACACATCACAAGTACAAAAAGAGACTAATATTTTAGAAATTGTACTAATGTTAAACCTTACAATTAAATTAAGTAAATAAATGGAATCCAAATTTTATTGAAGAAGAAGATAAAAATAAAAATCCAAACGAAAATATGAAAGAGAACAAGACACAGAAAAACAGTAAAATATAATGGTCAAAACATATCTAGGTTACAAACCAATTCTTAGAATGATTATTTCAAATAAAAAGGGTAGTTGCCTATGATGATAATATTGATAATTCTAAAATTTGAAATAAGAGATTGGCTTGGCAGTAGGGCGCAATGGCGGCATTGGTAAACGCACGTCCCGGATAGACGACAGGTTCTGGGTTCTAGTCCCAGTTGCGACCATTATCTTTTACAGTTTTTCTGTGTCTTGTTCTCTTTCATATTTTCGTTTAGGTTATTATTATTATCTTCTTCTTCAATTATGTACTTCATTGATGGGAATAACCTTCAAAAGTTATAAAAAGAGAGTTATTGTTTTCTTCCTTTTGGTGGGTCTTTTTGTGTTAATACCTCACAAGAGTACCAGCTGCTCCCGTTTGGAGCCAGTGAGACTAAGGCATCACCAATTGGGGTATTTTGTGAGGCTAAAGGTAGTGGGGTGGGGAAGGAGATGGGGAAGAGGAAGGTAGGGAAGTATCTGCAAATGTATTTATTTGCCGCTGGGGTTTGATTTCGCGACCTTCGGATTGCGAGTGAAGAGCCTTACCCCTCGATCACGCAGGTCTACGCTAGTTATAAAACAAACTAAACAGTCAAAACTAAAACACGTTTTATCGACCTTTGTAGTTTGAAAAATGTTTTCACTTTCAAGGAAAGGGGGAAAACATTATAAATGAAATTACGATAAAAAGATTAAAAATCACAAATAAAAAACCGTTAATCTTATTAGACGTCATCATTAAAACCGTAAAAAATGCTCTGATAATCAAAATCGGTAGCAGATATTGACTTTGTAGCGACTTTTGAAGTCACCCCTCAGTGCTCAAGTAGTGGGAAGCGCCAATCCTTTCCATCGCCCACCACCGCCTGAGTGGGGCTTAAGTTTCCCGTCATTGTGCGGCTAATAAGGCTTCCCTTGCCGCACCGCCCTATTCTACTCACCAATCAACTTACAAACAATAACCCAACCAAATATTACAATATTACCGTTCGCGAAATACAGCGATTAAGTTTACAAAAATACAAGATGTGTTTAGGAATAGCGTTGGAATAAATATGTTATATTATCCACAAAACTCACCAAGTTGATATTAAATATGTCAAAATTACCTACTTATTGATTTCCCATAATGTGAAATCGTTGTATCGGAGAGTGGACAATTTAGTTAAGCTTATGAATGCTGCTATAGAATAGTGTATTTTGTCGTATTCGGGTAATCGTTAGTTAATTTAAATTTTGTAAGATGGAGACCAAACTAGCGAAATATATTCAACTAGACTTCTAACTAGATACACATACAATAGTGATCAATTCAGTGTTTAGTTGTTCTTAATACGGAGGAGTAAAACATAGTAAAATTACAAAAAAATATCCAATACTTTTTTAGTGACATGATTGGCACTAACAAAAATTTTGCATAAAGAAATCAAGCTAACAGTCCGCAACGGAGTGCTGGAACCTATCCTTATTTATGGAACTGAGGCATAGAACAGGGTGGAGGACGAATGCTGCAATAACGAGGTCCCCGAAGCAACGCCTGGGATGCCGGCATTTCAACTGTACTAAGTTTGAGTGACAAAATCATGTACGAACCAGTGAGAAATGAGGAAATTCGCCAAAAATGTAGAGCTGATGAAAGCGTAACGATTAAGATTAAGAAAGAGACGCTTAGATGGTTTGGGCGTGTAGAGAGAATGAATGGTGAAAGAAGTGTAAGGATAATGTAATGTGAATGGTAAAAGTATACTTTTACGGCTGGTGTCCAGAGTCAGAATAACAGAAGGGAAGGCAGGTATGGGACGATATAGGAATGTGAATGAAGCAATACGTGAGTACGAAGATCGAGTTGTTTGGCGGTTCGTCCTCTCTGCTGAAAACGAGTTGATAGTTAGGTAGTTAGTAAAGAAACGTCAATATGAAAAAAATCACAATGTTAGGTTCAAATCCGCTGAGCAAGATGTAATGGCAGGGATGAAAGAATCGCCCATCTATAAAAATATCCCGCAGGTTGTGAAACCTAGCCTTAGGTGGCTGCAAGAAACCTTGATGGCGTGCAAGCAAACGCCGGGCATAAGGAGTAAGAAAAGACATCAGGAAAACAGGAGAACAGCAAGAGTGCGTGTGTTTCATTTATGAGCATTAGAGATATCCGGGACTTGCAGATGGTGAGATCTAACATTAGTTGGCTTGACTACATGCAGGCAAACGTCGCATTCTCGCGTATAAGGAGTAGGAGAAGATAACATGAGAACAGCAAGAGTGTGTGTTTCATTTAGAAGCAGCATTAGAGATGTCCGGGACTTGCAGATTGTGAGACCTAATATTAGGTTGCTTAATGGCACGCAAGCAAACGCCATATTCTTGCGCATAAGAAGTAGGAGAAGACAACATAAGAATAGCATGTTTCCTTTAGAAGCAGCATTTAGAGATGTCCAGGACTTCTCGGTGGTCTGCACACTCAAGAACCAAATTGCTTATACAGTTTACTTACTATAAGAGATGCCTAGAATAGTTCAAATTAGAAACGTTAAAAAGTTAGAATTGTTCAAATTAAAAACCTTAAACGAGCATCGTAACAAAATGACATTAAATTAATTTTCAAAAATGAATAAATAATCATATTAGAATCTTCCCTCTTGCCACCAATGAAAATCAATAACTACTAAGAAACCCGAAACTTTCCGTATTCCTTTCCAAAGAACCAACTTAACTTACTCCCAACTTTTTATGCGAATGTATCCACAACGTAACATGCATTGTCGTTTCAAGATCCCGGATAGACATAGCACTCCAGAACTTAACTATATATTACTCGAATATCCAGTTTTCAAAAACTTTATTTTATTTTATTTTTATTGTTGTTGTTTTACAAATATTGTTACGTTCTTATATATATTTAAATACCGTTATCGAAAGGTTGGTATTTATTCTTTGCAATTTACTTAAGGTAACCCTTTTCTGTAGTGTACATTATAAAAAAAATAGTCCACATTTAATTCTGAATTACGACCTCCACAATTTATATAATTTCGCAACCAATTTTAACATATCTGTACCCGAGAAGCATACGGTTGCAATTCCAAAAAGGTTAATGTTCAGGAGAGCCAAAAAACTATTTTTTTTTCTCTAACTATGGTCTCATAACTTCTTCGGATATCCTTGCTCATATATATTATAAAGAAAGTTATTATTAAATCAATTAGTTTGGTTTAAAAAACGAGCAAATAAAACGAAATATTTAAAACGTAAGGCCTTTAAAAATATTGTTTAAAAAAAACGCTGTTCAGTCAAACAAAATCATGGGCTTGAGTCCTTCTGCTTCTAAATGAAGTGGAATATTTTGATACGACATGTGGTGAATTAAGAAAGAATAAATGTTTAAAAATTGTTTACTTCCATAGAAAGCGTACTAATGTATAATTTGGGGCATAATACTACACAATACGTAGGATTTGAATCATAATACTCAAAATGCAACTAAATCATAAAGATGCAAGTCCATGATACATCCTTCTGCTTCTAAAATAGTTGTTGCATCACGGTAGTTGCATTCGTATACATTTTTGAAAATACTATTTTTTCTTCATGATAGGACCTGTATCTTTCTGCCACTGATAAACATGATTATTTACTTCAAGTCTGCATCAAAAATTAATTTCTTCAAATTTTGGACTTGCATCCGTATGCTTCTCGGGTTCAGATATTTGAATTATCTTTCAAAATCAAAATCTTTTATCTAATGTTCTCAAATACTCCACCACAGATATCGCATGATTTGAGGACAGAAATAATTTTGTTTTCATTTGAAAATGTGACCTAGCAGAATTGGCCCTCTATTATTTTATCCGCTTTCTCCGCTCCGCCAAACGACCGACGGACGGTTCTTATTTTCAAATTATAATGAGCTTTTTTGCCGTCCGTTTTCTTACAAACTTCCTACACTTTAGGAATGTATCTTTTATCGTGCGGTCTCTTTACTTTACAGTCCATTACTAACCAAATAAGAATGGAGGGACCGCCGCAAGAGGAATGCCAGACGCATCCGACTTTTCAGGGAAATAATAATAATACCAAACCCTAAGGAACCTTAGATACCTACTCTTAGATAATATGACTGAGAGAAGAAACATGCATGTTTTAAAACGAACTTCTCAAATATTTTATGGTAGGTATGCAAAAAAAGTATACCTTTGAATTAAAGTTTTTTTTAAGTGAACCTTCCTTAGACCTGTTAGAGTGATTTGAAATTCTAATGAAACGGAAATGACGCACTACAGCACTTGCGAAGCATCAAACACTCCTCCAAGGCTCCTGTTGGTTGAGATATAAAACGGAAACGATAGGTGTGCGCTCGTTGACCGCTTTGTTTTTTACGGATCGTTGGTATATAATACGTAAATTCGCGCCTCGCCGAGTGCGTCCCATAGCGCAGCGCGCTATTAGCGTGCGCCAAAAGCATTTTCGTTATTTGTTTTTGGACATCTACCGGATCTGCGGATTTGCCCTGATGATGGACACTGCAACGATGTCCGAAACGTTGGCTAAAGCCCCAAAAACAAATAACGAAAAATTTTGTTTTTGTAAATCAGTATCCAATCTTCAAACCACTTTAAAATAAACTGGCAAAAGAAAGCGAAATCTAGCGGCTTTCTAGTTTCACTTCTATCGCTTGTGAATTACATACCTACTCTAATTTATTTTTTTTATTATTCTTTCCGTACACTTTTTTTAAACTTACATATTATAAGACAAGAGAGGCTTTTCATTTCAAACTATACGTAAAATACTCGTTCTAATTATTTTGTTAATATAATTAATATGGGAGGCGGGCCGCCCCGGTAACCACTTATTGGATAACCAACTCTCCGGCACTAGATAAACCCAAGTGGTTCACTATTACCGGGGGGACGGGTTTATGTGGTGAGGTTTGTCTAGATCTTGGCGGCGAATGCATTTGCCCACCAACAGCATGGCGGGCCGGATCAGAAGACGCTGGTTGATGGAGACCTAACCAGACCTCTCCAGATAGCCTCTCGACCCATTCTTGTACCGAGGTGGGTGGGGTTAGGGTTACCATCCGTCCGGATAAATCCGGACTTCTCCGGACTTCTATCCTATTGTCCGGACTTTGTCCGGCCCTTTAATTTGTCCGCATTTTTTGGTTTAGATAGAATATGAGTAATTAAACTTACATAAGTAATGACAAATAAGTCTTTAAAGTTTATTAATTTACCTAAATCTATGGAATTGAGATGCATAACCAACTCAGCGGAATTTAAATCCAAACTGAAAACTGTGATGTTTCTCTTTTCTTTTCTCTTATATTTGTCTGTATTTTATTTACTCCTGGGCACTTGGCACCAGTCGTAATATTCTTCTTTTCTCTTGGCTCTGATCGATATTTAAATTCTTAAGGCTTTGCATATGTGTGGTGGGGATGGAAAATTCCTCCCCTACGTCACACAAGCCCTTATAAATTTGGACCCTTATTTCATCTGATAACTACAGAAAGCTACTTAAAGCTCCCTTGTACTACATACCTCTAGCGATATATGTACTTAACTAATAAATACGTTATTTACGACTTTGAACGTAGATATTTTCGTATTTAGGTTGTAATTAAACTCCATCAAACGTTGTGTAATTTTTTGATTTATGATATAGGACTTTAATTACTTTAAATTTTGTGGTAACCCTCTTGATTCTAAACAGAGTGTTGAATTTCAAAACTGTATTGGTCTCTCTCTTGCAAATTTAACCTTAAGTATTTCTCTAAATGAACTAACTTCCCTTTGACGTTTATTATGATTCCCTACATCCTAATGAATTCATGAATAAACAATACTAATCGAAACTACACATGACTAATTGAACAGATAATTAAATATAACTCAAATGGTTAAATGTTAGTAAATTTGATTATGATTGTATCTCGTATCTGCTGGGCGCCCCTCCGTTTAGATTCAGCTGCTATAAGGTACATATAAAGATGGATTTAGTAGGTTAATGTAATTAGTTAATTGCATATTTGACGAACTCAGAATAACCCTTTTTCTGGCAAAATTTGGCTCCTGCCTCCATCAAGTAAGCAGGGTGATCAGAAGTCAACCCAAAATTCGCACAGTCTTTTGGCACGGTTCAATTGATTGATACCTAAGTTATCGCGTCCCAATGAACCTTCCTTTCGCCATCATGCACTGCCTTCAGGTCTTCCTCCAAGCCCAGATACCTCCAAATTCCTACTCCTCCAAAGTTTACTATTTACTTAGGGCGAACCGGTTTCGTCCTATATGCAATCATATACTCACGGGTTTGTGTGGAGTTACGGGTCGTGAATCCTCCCTCCACGTTCAAGAAATGAGACGAGAGTGACCCGACAGGCCTAAAGCACTAATTGTAAGTGAGTTCGTTTCATTCAATGAACAGTACATAAAAAGATATATATGTAAACATACGTTTTGGGAAGGTTTATAACTCGCAATACGAAACTACTTGCAACGCATCCCGAGCTCGGATCTCGCCCATCGGATTCTGCACAATCCTCAGATTGATACCGAATATATACGTAAGAATAGTGTGAAATATAAATATATACTAGTACAATAAGATCTTATCTGGCGATGTGTTCTGGAGATTCGCCATAACTCCAAGCTTTTGTTTGGTTTTGTTGACGGTTTTGTTTGAGAGATCCGCCATCTCTATGGTTTGATTTTGTTATAGAAGCGACCACTGCCTTCTATTGGTTGAACTGTATTTTTTTTTTTTTCTTTCCCTCCCCTCCAATGTTCAACTTTTGATAAACTCTTGCTATCCCGTGATTCTCAATTGAATCATGTAAATCCTCATTACCCCTTATTAAGCTATCCCGTGATTTTTCAACTGCTTCATCTAAGCCTTCATTACCCCTTATTAAGCTATCCCGTGATTTATCAAATGTTTCATCTAAGCCTTCAATACACCTTTTTGAACTATCCCGTGATTTATCAAATGTTTCATGTAAATCTTCAATACACCCTTTTTTGAACTATCCCGTGATTTATCAAATGTTTCATGTAAATCTTCAATACACCCCTTTTTACTATCCCGTGATTTATCAACTGTTTCATGTAAATCTTCAATACACCCTTTCGAACTGCTATAATAAATCTGTTAATTTTCGATTGCTTAGGTCTGTAGATACCTCTTTACGTTCAAATTAAAAATAGTGTTTAAATTTTTTTTTCTTTTTGTTCCTAATAATTGCGCAATATAATAATTTTATCCCGTTCCTAGAAGTTAATACCTAAGTACGATATCCACTAATCAAGGTCATTTTTTTTTTCTTTTTTCTGTATTCGAACTAGTGTCCCAGTGACCGATTTATTTTGTAAACAATTTGAGCTTTGTAAACATTCTCGACGGCCTCGTGACCTAGATTCAAGCGTATGAGGTATGTTTACTTTAGACATTCCGGAGACGTGTGAGATGACTCTAAAAATTTTTCTTTGTTTGATAATGATGTACTTAGCGCAATTGTCTAGTCTGATACCCGATTACGTATACATATTTATTCATTTATATATACTTTGTCTCAATAAATAATTTATAATATTGATATGTATATACATAAATTTTATGATTGAAATAATGTCTAATATCATAACTTATTTCAAATGCTCTGGATTTTCTGAAATTATATTAATACATACATAACATTAAATATAAAATATTGATTTGTAAATTTATCACACATAACTACTTTTAATAGTTATTGATGAATTCAGAGGTAGGAATCGATACCCTTTTCCTCTTTTTATATAAGTGTTTTTCTTTTTTTTTTTTTTGATTAAAATTTTTCTTGGGAACAATAAAATTACAAATATATGTGTTTATATACATACATATATAAATATATATAAAATATACTTATTATATTTATAATATTTTAATATAGTTACATATCACATATTAAGCGAGTAATATCTTGGTCAAATAATTAATCCAAATACCAATGTTTGCTGCATTCCGCTATCTCCTTGGAATCTGTAAAATTTTATAACGGAAAAGACTTACCCCTACCAAGGTTTTTTTCCGACCGGGAAATACACGGTAACCTTGCTGCGATTTTCCTAAATTAATTTTTTATTTTCCTAAATTTAATTAAATCTTTTTGACTTCAATTTTTTTTTTTTCATTTAATCTAATAAATTAAAATGATGTATGAACTCTATCGTTCTAAACTGTATTTTATCTCAAAACTCGTTGGTTAGATAACACTTTAAATGATAGTTACTTCACGATTAATTTAGAGATGGTAAATTGTTGTTAAATTAAATTTTTATCCCTCCGAAATTTTTATGTATTAATAAAATATTATTTTGTTTTATTATTATTATTTAAGATAATTAATTTAAATATTTATTATTTGTTAGAACACTTTCACTTAGATTGAACACACGTATTTAATTATAACTTCATCACGCTAAATTATCCCATCACTTCAGTTATTTATTGCACTAATATTAAACGCGAAATTTCTAAGTTTAAAAATACGATATTAAGTGATTATAAAATCCGAATTTCCCACTAAAACAAATTGTATTTATCACGAGCACTTTTATTTTTCACAAGTAAATAATGCGTTGGCTTTATTGTTATTTTTCACTGACTCTAACTGCAAAGTATTTTTTTTTGTATATCACTGACTAGAATGTGAAAATTTTCTAAGTATCAAAATAATTATCACTTAGAATTTTTCAAATTTTAAATCACCCACCGTTTCGTCACGTTCCGCGAAGTTACAAACTTTTCGACCACGACGTAGACTGTCCTCAACTGGCATTTGTCTAGACTTTTATACCCCTCTCAGGTCCAAAAGATCGTATCTGAATCTCCTGTAATAAACCAATCTAATTACTATCAACTCGTAATTTCTTGAAACCTCTCCACTATTGTCGAATGCGGTCTCTTAGTACCTTCCGTGTTTAATACTTTAAATTCTGTCTCGTACTTCCATACTTACAAGATCCGGATTTAGTAAGATCCATGTTTAATGGCCCAACTTCCTTTGTCCTGGTGTTCATATAAAATTAGCTTGAATTTAATAATTTTAAAGTTCTATTTTCATCTATTCCGTAACATGTCCGTGCGTACGGCATCTACCATATGTTCCAAATCTGTCCCCAAATTCGCCTATCAGAGATATCTTCATGTCGAAGTCTTTCTCGCAAATTGTTCATTTTTATTTTATTATTTTTCCTCGAGTTTTTCTGTATTCTATATGAACCTTTCCATTTAAAACCGAATTTTCTCTATTTACGTCGTATATTTGAATTTTCCATTTTTTCTCGAATTTTCTTTTATTCACGACACTCTTTCCATGAATTTCCTTATTTATTCTTACGCTATTGTTCATATCTCTATAGATTTTTATATTTCAAGCCGTATTTATTTTATTCACTGTTAATCTAAGATTTCCTTTGTTTTTCTCTGTCGTATCTCCTTTCCCCTCACTTCCCCGTACTTCCCTGATATAACCATATCGTTTTTTGATGTTTGCTGCCTCTTGGAAAATTTCATTTTCTATTTGTTATTAATAAATATATCATTTTTAACATCTTTATAGGAGATACCCCCACTTCGGCCCTTAAATTCCTGTCATTTTTATTGCTTCATAGAGATCGCCTCCCAAATTTTGTCCCGTTCTTACGCAAAATCCCATAAACCATATGCCTTGACAGTTGTATACATTAGTTCCTGTACCCACCTGGCAATAAATCCTTTTTTATTTCAGTGTCGTTAACTTTTACGAGAATTCTTTAATGTAAATATTTCATAAGACCCATGATAATTTTTATAGCTCTTTTAACGACTAATTGCCCTTATATAAACAATTTTCATGTTCGAATATTCCTTGTTTATCACAACAAAATACATCTGGGATCGACAACCATTGTAATGCCTCATTTTTATCTGCAATTCGCGTACTATGTTACTCTATAAACTCCATTTTAATTACGTAAAATGACTCCTTTTCCTGAGTTTTTCTATCGCAATGTTTTCAGCATTTTCCACTCCCCTCCGTACTGCACTCTATTTCTTCTCTAACACTTGTTACTGCTCTAGACCTCTGAAATGTACTCTCGCCTATCCTTTAAAACTCTCATTTTTTTTTTGACGTTTCCTCCCTAAATCTTTCATCGTAATATTCTAGCTCCGTTTAGAATTGATAACAATAATTTTCCATTGTTTTTTCAACATTTCCATTTCCTTTAGCACGTTTTCCCTCGAATCGATCATCTCCGGTCGTCACAAACAATCGTATTATAGATGAAATCTCCCTAACACCTTACAACACGTTTTCGTCACTTGCTATGCAATTTTCCACTTAAACTTTTTCCATCGTGTTTACGTGTATCCTTTTTTCCGCACCTGATATGCTTTAATGCGTTCGGGAACTAGGGTTTCTGATCCCTGGAACGTACCGGTTAATCATAACATTTCTTGGGGTCATCGTTCTTTTGTCCCTGAACAGATTATTTCTTCCCATGGAGTTTATTCACCTCTCGGTTTGGTGGGAACGTCAAACTCATTAATCACATTACTAATTGCCAAGTCCAAAGGTCGTTCCTTTGTTCTAAAAATGGGCTCGGCCCTCTTCCCGTTGATAGGCTAACTCGGTTTTTAATCGTTTTTGCTGTAATTCAATTGGCTGTCAATATATCACGGCCTAAAGCATACTGGGGAGTCCCTGTCTTTGATTATTTGTTGATACCATCTGTGATTTTTTTTATCAATACTCGTCTCACTTTGTCTAATTATAGATCCCTACCGTAAATATGAATTCACTTTACTCTAATCCGATAGATGTCGTAGACGTGTCCGTTTTATAAGTAATTGATATTTTCTTTTTAAATTAAAGTGGGAAGCTACGATATTTTCTTAATTTTCACTGTTGATCAATGCAATTCATCACAGTTCCCTCCTCTGAACTCAATTTGCTGTGGCTAACGTTGTATTTTATTTTAATGTCCTCTTCTTTTTTTTTTTTTTTTTTTTTTTTTTTTTTTTTTTCGTTAGACACCGAAATTGTGTTCAAATTTAGACTAGCTATCTTCCCCTCCTCATTTGGTTATCCCCTATCTCTACTCCGTGTCATATTACTTCCTATCTCCCCCTCCTCATTTTGTTATCCCCTATCTTTTTCCGTATCCTATTACTTCCTATCTCCCCCTCCTCATTCTGTTATCCCCTATCTCTTTTCCGTATCCTATTACTTCCTATCTCCCCCTCCTCATTCTGTTCGGATTGTTAACAATCTTGAATTTGAATCTCATTGTATTCTTTATTTTTTTTTCGCGTAGATTTTACTTTATGAAATTTTCTTTAATTTTGATAGATTCAAAATTAATTTCTTTTTGCTGGAACACGCCCCTCGACTCGCGTGTTTTGGTGGTCCCCAACCAAATTGGACTAAGACCTCCCTTACAATGATTTAAGTAAAGATTGTTTACAATCTCGCGGCCTTTCGAACAACTGAAAAGCGGGTGGTCTCTTGGTGTGCAATTAATTGTTTTTTGTTTTGTAAGTATGAATATTTTTTGTGAAATGTGGGTTTTCGCACGACCTCACCCAATCCGACAATCAGTGGTATACATGTTTCATATAAATTTTCCAGCATTTTTTTTTTTTCTTTATTTATTTAAACTTTATTTTATAATTCTTAATTTCTAATTGTAATTTCTTAATTCATCCAAAGTTGTTCTAGCCTAAGTGTTGTCCACTCTAATATTTAAATTTTTATAAATGTTCTTTATTATCCTCAAATTGGTTCAGCGTTCCCTTTTTTTTCCTTTTTTTTTTTTTTTTGAAATCTAAACTATTTATACCTTAATTCAAATGTTACCTTTTTATCTCTATACTTAATGTCTACCCTATATCTATAGATAAACTTTCTTATTTCAATATTTCAAAAAAAAAATCCCTAAGCATTGTTTATTTTTTTTTCAAAATGTCCCTTTTGTGTGCCATATAATATCTCTAATTCTCTCCTTTTGAGTGTTCTTACTTATCTAACATTTTTTTTTTCTTTTCTCTCACTAACACATAAAAAAAAAGTCAATTTTTTTTTTTTTTCAACTAGAAAATCAAAATTAACGAATTTATTTGCCTTACCCTATTTCAATAATTGAATATGATTGTCGCTTATTAAGAACTTGTCCACTCACCCTCAAAGACTTAACGACGATCCGCCCCTCGCAAGCAATCTGATAATCTAATATTTTAGTAATTTTCTTTCTTCCCCCTCCCCAATTATAATGTACCCTAACATAATTTTATTTATATTTCTCAATCGTTTATTTATTTATTAACATTTACAAATATTTGTAAACTTCGCACTCTATCCGTTGATTTCCACTAACTGTAAACCTGATTTTTGTTTCTTATTACTTGTGTAATATCTAGCTAAATGTAAAGCGCTATAATCTCCTTTTATCTCCCAAGTTGGCTGCGACCATTAGCTCCTTCCCGGCTGTAGTTATTGTAGAATTTTCTTTTGGTGAGCTGTTAACTTCGGTGCACTTGCTGCAACTAGCGTTTTCGCCCACACTTTCAATTGCGTGTATCCTCCTTTTTATGGCGTGGTAACGGTCACGGTATTTGTCCTTCTTGCTGGATTCCTCCCCACTCCTCTTCTTCATGTTCCGTTCTTCTGGTGTACATACCATTGTATCTAGTTTTCGTAGAAACTCAGCGGCGACAATCTCATCTCCTGATTGCCCCGAAAACCATAGCGATTGAATTTCCTTCGGATAATGTCTCATAATCTCGTCAACTATGCCCAACGGTGTGTCAGTAATCTTTAAAGCCTTCGCTAGCTCCCAATAGCTTGCGAAATGAGTAAGCATGGATATATTTTTCTTGGCATCATATACCCCTTCTGCAAGACGACGGCGAACTTCATTTTTCTTTATGTCTCCCCAATAGGTAGCTAAAAATCTCGTTCGAAATCTAACATAGTCTCCCATCGTTTATTGTACAATTTTGCCCACGATTTAGCTTCCCCTTTCAAATTTTCCCGTACGACGACTAATGGATCCGTTCGTTTCACTTTTCTAGTGTATTCTTTTAAATCTTCCAGGAAACTAATGGGATTTTGATTTCCACCGGAGAATGATGGTCGTTCCTGCTGTGGTAACATTTCCACTACTTGGAGAACGCTTTTCGGCGCACTATCCTCTCCTATCACCGCCACTGTTGCTGGGCTTTCCAATTGTTTCTCGAGTTCTTGCATCTTATTGACGAGCGGTGCCAAAGCTGCCTGAATTATTGTAGTTATATCTCCTATGTTTATTGTTGAAGTCTCGGTTGTGACATTTTCCCCGATTGCTGTCACTAAAGCCTGGGCTCGCCTACTTGTTCCACGTTTCCCAACCATTTTCTTTATTTTCCGAGTGCCGCCTGGTTAATGTTTATATTTTATCTTATTAAGCGACAACCTTATAATCTCTATTTTAATTTCCTAAATTACCTTATGTAAATTATGTTGCCTTCCTTATTCTATTTATTTACTTATTTTATTTTTTTTTCAATTTTCTCGTTTTTCTGTATTTTTTATTTTATTTTTTTATTTTTCCTTTTACTTCGTTAACTTTTCTTGTTCCTTTTCCTCGGGTTTTTCCTGTAACATACCATGTGTGAGTCTCTCTTCACACTCTCGCTTATTTTTCGCCCTGTTCCTCCGATTTTGTGTCGGTCTCCCCCTCTGGCTGAACGACTTCTATCATATCCTCGACTCGTAACTTAGACCTCTTTGAACGTCTAAATATTTCCCGTAATTCATCTCCCGACGGTATTTCTTTAGCTTCTAATTCCGTCGCATCCACTTTCCTTTTTTCCGCCATTTTTTGTTTAAAATTTTTAATGAATTTAACTCAATACCAACTATTTATTATAAATATACCTATATATATTTATAATTTATTTTATTTTTATTTATTTATTATTATTATTATTTTTTTTTTTTTTTGGAACCTGTCCCCCTATAAAACACAATATTTTCAATTATTTATATTTGTTTGCATGATGATTGTAACCCAAATTAGATCAACTCTACCATCACTCTTCATTTCAATTAAATGTAGGTAATTGCAAAAAAAACGGAATGAATATTGTTACTCCAATGTTAATGAATATCCCGTGATTTTCGTTCAACCAATAATTACTCATTGTTTAGAATGCCAACCATTCCTTCAAGTTCCGCAATACCTACGATATTTTCGCAAAATCTATTTAGAGTTCGCAATACCTATCTTGATGTTATTTCGTCAAATCCCCTCCTATTTTGGTCCGAATGATCAAATGTTCCCTTAAATAGGTATATACCTATAAAACATTCGCCTGTGATATTAAAGTTCTCAACTCGACACTATCCCCAATCAAATATTTTATGTTATTTTTATTTTATGTTCCTTATCTTTTATGTTATGACCTTTTATGTGATAATCCTCACATACAAACCCACAACATTAACTATAAACAAAGGGTCACTTTATGTAGGTAAGTTCCCCCGTTTTTATCTGTAAAGTCTGTTTATTTTTTCCGTAACCGAGTGTTGATATCATTTTCGAGTTTGTTTATTCTACAATCTCTTAAAGCGATGCGCGTTACCCCCGATGTCGCCTACTTCAAAATTTTTCGATGTTTTGTTATCACTTTCGATGCTTAGGTTATCAATCTTTCGATGCTTACAAACACCGCGGTATCTCGTATCAGATTGTTTACATTACGATCATTAACATTCTGGATTCAGGAATGTCAATACCATTATTC
Organism: Limnephilus rhombicus; assembly: GCA_929108145.2. Taxonomy (NCBI): domain Eukaryota; kingdom Metazoa; phylum Arthropoda; class Insecta; order Trichoptera; family Limnephilidae; genus Limnephilus; species Limnephilus rhombicus. Next base: position 7,358,658 of record OV815275.1, on the reverse strand, counting down.
TGTCAATTTATGGCCTGCCTTGAATAAACTGTTTACGCTTGTATCTGACCTACATTCTTTGTTACGATATTTATAATCTCATAAGCAATCAACAAATTCATGGTCACTTGATTTAACTTTATATAGACACTTTTATAAATTATTTTAAAACATGTAGAGTTTATTCGTTAACACTTTTTTTTATATTTAAATGTATTGTTTATATATTTATTTTCGTATATTTATTTATTTATTTATATATTTTTTTCGTGTTTATTTAACGGCGCACTGTTCTGATTTTTATTTTATTTTTATTATCACTTCATTTAACATAACGTCCTACTTATTATTATTATTATTTTTTTTTTCTTCACTTTTTTTTTTTTTTTGCAATAGATTGACCAATAAAAGTTTTTTTTTTTTTTTTTTTTCTAAAACAACTTGTAAAACTCTGATCTCCTGTCACGGCTGTGCAGTTGTGATGTTTCTCTTTTCTTTTCTCTTATATTTGTCTGTATTTTATTTACTCCTGGGCACTTGGCACCAGTCGTAATATTCTTCTTTTCTCTTGGCTCTGATCGATATTTAAATTCTTAAGGCTTTGCATATGTGTGGTGGGGATGGAAAATTCCTCCCCTACGTCACACAAGCCCTTATAAATTTGGACCCTTATTTCATCTGATAACTACAGAAAGCTACTTAAAGCTCCCTTGTACTACATACCTCTAGCGATATATGTACTTAACTAATAAATACGTTATTTACGACTTTGAACGTAGATATTTTCGTATTTAGGTTGTAATTAAACTCCATCAAACGTTGTGTAATTTTTTGATTTATGATATAGGACTTTAATTACTTTAAATTTTGTGGTAACCCTCTTGATTCTAAACAGAGTGTTGAATTTCAAAACTGTATTGGTCTCTCTCTTGCAAATTTAACCTTAAGTATTTCTCTAAATGAACTAACTTCCCTTTGACGTTTATTATGATTCCCTACATCCTAATGAATTCATGAATAAACAATACTAATCGAAACTACACATGACTAATTGAACAGATAATTAAATATAACTCAAATGGTTAAATGTTAGTAAATTTGATTATGATTGTATCTCGTATCTGCTGGGCGCCCCTCCGTTTAGATTCAGCTGCTATAAGGTACATATAAAGATGGATTTAGTAGGTTAATGTAATTAGTTAATTGCATATTTGACGAACTCAGAATAACCCTTTTTCTGGCAAAATTTGGCTCCTGCCTCCATCAAGTAAGCAGGGTGATCAGAAGTCAACCCAAAATTCGCACAGTCTTTTGGCACGGTTCAATTGATTGATACCTAAGTTATCGCGTCCCAATGAACCTTCCTTTCGCCATCATGCACTGCCTTCAGGTCTTCCTCCAAGCCCAGATACCTCCAAATTCCTACTCCTCCAAAGTTTACTATTTACTTAGGGCGAACCGGTTTCGTCCTATATGCAATCATATACTCACGGGTTTGTGTGGAGTTACGGGTCGTGAATCCTCCCTCCACGTTCAAGAAATGAGACGAGAGTGACCCGACAGGCCTAAAGCACTAATTGTAAGTGAGTTCGTTTCATTCAATGAACAGTACATAAAAAGATATATATGTAAACATACGTTTTGGGAAGGTTTATAACTCGCAATACGAAACTACTTGCAACGCATCCCGAGCTCGGATCTCGCCCATCGGATTCTGCACAATCCTCAGATTGATACCGAATATATACGTAAGAATAGTGTGAAATATAAATATATACTAGTACAATAAGATCTTATCTGGCGATGTGTTCTGGAGATTCGCCATAACTCCAAGCTTTTGTTTGGTTTTGTTGACGGTTTTGTTTGAGAGATCCGCCATCTCTATGGTTTGATTTTGTTATAGAAGCGACCACTGCCTTCTATTGGTTGAACTGTATTTTTTTTTTTTTCTTTCCCTCCCCTCCAATGTTCAACTTTTGATAAACTCTTGCTATCCCGTGATTCTCAATTGAATCATGTAAATCCTCATTACCCCTTATTAAGCTATCCCGTGATTTTTCAACTGCTTCATCTAAGCCTTCATTACCCCTTATTAAGCTATCCCGTGATTTATCAAATGTTTCATCTAAGCCTTCAATACACCTTTTTGAACTATCCCGTGATTTATCAAATGTTTCATGTAAATCTTCAATACACCCTTTTTTGAACTATCCCGTGATTTATCAAATGTTTCATGTAAATCTTCAATACACCCCTTTTTACTATCCCGTGATTTATCAACTGTTTCATGTAAATCTTCAATACACCCTTTCGAACTGCTATAATAAATCTGTTAATTTTCGATTGCTTAGGTCTGTAGATACCTCTTTACGTTCAAATTAAAAATACTGTTTAAATTTTTTTTTCTTTTTGTTCCTAATAATTGCGCAATATAATAATTTTATCCCGTTCCTAGAAGTTAATACCTAAGTACGATATCCACTAATCAAGGTCATTTTTTTTTTCTTTTTTCTGTATTCGAACTAGTGTCCCAGTGACCGATTTATTTTGTAAACAATTTGAGCTTTGTAAACATTCTCGACGGCCTCGTGACCTAGATTCAAGCGTATGAGGTATGTTTACTTTAGACATTCCGGAGACGTGTGAGATGACTCTAAAAATTTTTCTTTGTTTGATAATGATGTACTTAGCGCAATTGTCTAGTCTGATACCCGATTACGTATACATATTTATTCATTTATATATACTTTGTCTCAATAAATAATTTATAATATTGATATGTATATACATAAATTTTATGATTGAAATAATGTCTAATATCATAACTTATTTCAAATGCTCTGGATTTTCTGAAATTATATTAATACATACATAACATTAAATATAAAATATTGATTTGTAAATTTATCACACATAACTACTTTTAATAGTTATTGATGAATTCAGAGGTAGGAATCGATACCCTTTTCCTCTTTTTATATAAGTGTTTTTCTTTTTTTTTTTTTTGATTAAAATTTTTCTTGGGAACAATAAAATTACAAATATATGTGTTTATATACATACATATATAAATATATATAAAATATACTTATTATATTTATAATATTTTAATATAGTTACATATCACATATTAAGCGAGTAATATCTTGGTCAAATAATTAATCCAAATACCAATGTTTGCTGCATTCCGCTATCTCCTTGGAATCTGTAAAATTTTATAACGGAAAAGACTTACCCCTACCAAGGTTTTTTTCCGACCGGGAAATACACGGTAACCTTGCTGCGATTTTCCTAAATTAATTTTTTATTTTCCTAAATTTAATTAAATCTTTTTGACTTCAATTTTTTTTTTTTCATTTAATCTAATAAATTAAAATGATGTATGAACTCTATCGTTCTAAACTGTATTTTATCTCAAAACTCGTTGGTTAGATAACACTTTAAATGATAGTTACTTCACGATTAATTTAGAGATGGTAAATTGTTGTTAAATTAAATTTTTATCCCTCCGAAATTTTTATGTATTAATAAAATATTATTTTGTTTTATTATTATTATTTAAGATAATTAATTTAAATATTTATTATTTGTTAGAACACTTTCACTTAGATTGAACACACGTATTTAATTATAACTTCATCACGCTAAATTATCACATCACTTCAGTTATTTATTGCACTAATATTAAACGCGAAATTTCTAAGTTTAAAAATACGATATTAAGTGATTATAAAATCCGAATTTCCCACTAAAACAAATTGTATTTATCACGAGCACTTTTATTTTTCACAAGTAAATAATGCGTTGGCTTTATTGTTATTTTTCACTGACTCTAACTGCAAAGTATTTTTTTTTGTATATCACTGACTAGAATGTGAAAATTTTCTAAGTATCAAAATAATTATCACTTAGAATTTTTCAAATTTTAAATCACCCACCGTTTCGTCACGTTCCGCGAAGTTACAAACTTTTCGACCACGACGTAGACTGTCCTCAACTGGCATTTGTCTAGACTTTTATACCCCTCTCAGGTCCAAAAGATCGTATCTGAATCTCCTGTAATAAACCAATCTAATTACTATCAACTCGTAATTTCTTGAAACCTCTCCACTATTGTCGAATGCGGTCTCTTAGTACCTTCCGTGTTTAATACTTTAAATTCTGTCTCGTACTTCCATACTTACAAGATCCGGCTTTAGTAAGATCCATGTTTAATGGCCCAATTTCCTTTGTCCTGGTGTTCATATAAAATTAGCTTGAATTTAATAATTTTAAAGTTCTATTTTCATCTATTCCGTAACATGTCCGTGCGTACGGCATCTACCATATGTTCCAAATCTGTCCCCAAATTCGCCTATCAGAGATATCTTCATGTCGAAGTCTTTCTCGCAAATTGTTCATTTTTATTTTATTATTTTTCCTCGAGTTTTTCTGTATTCTATATGAACCTTTCCATTTAAAACCGAATTTTCTCTATTTACGTCGTATATTTGAATTTTCCATTTTTTCTCGAATTTTCTTTTATTCACGACACTCTTTCCATGAATTTCCTTATTTATTCTTACGCTATTGTTCATATCTCTATAGATTTTTATATTTCAAGCCGTATTTATTTTATTCACTGTTAATCTAAGATTTCCTTTGTTTTTCTCTGTCGTATCTCCTTTCCCCTCACTTCCCCGTACTTCCCTGATATAACCATATCGTTTTTTGATGTTTGCTGCCTCTTGGAAAATTTCATTTTCTATTTGTTATTAATAAATATATCATTTTTAACATCTTTATAGGAGATACCCCCACTTCGGCCCTTAAATTCCTGTCATTTTTATTGCTTCATAGAGATCGCCTCCCAAATTTTGTCCCGTTCTTACGCAAAATCCCATAAACCATATGCCTTGACAGTTGTATACATTAGTTCCTGTACCCACCTGGCAATAAATCCTTTTTTATTTCAGTGTCGTTAACTTTTACGAGAATTCTTTAATGTAAATATTTCATAAGACCCATGATAATTTTTATAGCTCTTTTAACGACTAATTGCCCTTATATAAACAATTTTCATGTTCGAATATTCCTTGTTTATCACAACAAAATACATCTGGGATCGACAACCATTGTAATGCCTCATTTTTATCTGCAATTCGCGTACTATGTTACTCTATAAACTCCATTTTAATTACGTAAAATGACTCCTTTTCCTGAGTTTTTCTATCGCAATGTTTTCAGCATTTTCCACTCCCCTCCGTACTGCACTCTATTTCTTCTCTAACACTTGTTACTGCTCTAGACCTCTGAAATGTACTCTCGCCTATCCTTTAAAACTCTCATTTTTTTTTTGACGTTTCCTCCCTAAATCTTTCATCGTAATATTCTAGCTCCGTTTAGAATTGATAACAATAATTTTCCATTGTTTTTTCAACATTTCCATTTCCTTTAGCACGTTTTCCCTCGAATCGATCATCTCCGGTCGTCACAAACAATCGTATTATAGATGAAATCTCCCTAACACCTTACAACACGTTTTCGTCACTTGCTATGCAATTTTCCACTTAAACTTTTTCCATCGTGTTTACGTGTATCCTTTTTTCCGCACCTGATATGCTTTAATGCGTTCGGGAACTAGGGTTTCTGATCCCTGGAACGTACCGGTTAATCATAACATTTCTTGGGGTCATCGTTCTTTTGTCCCTGAAAAGATTATTTCTTCCCATGGAGTTTATTCACCTCTCGGTTTGGTGGGAACGTCAAACTCATTAATCACATTACTAATTGCCAAGTCCAAAGGTCGTTCCTTTGTTCTAAAAATGGGCTCGGCCCTCTTCCCGTTGATAGGCTAACTCGGTTTTTAATCGTTTTTGCTGTAATTCAATTGGCTGTCAATATATCACGGCCTAAAGCATACTGGGGAGTCCCTGTCTTTGATTATTTGTTGATACCATCTGTGATTTTTTTTATCAATACTCGTCTCACTTTGTCTAATTATAGATCCCTACCGTAAATATGAATTCACTTTACTCTAATCCGATAGATGTCGTAGACGTGTCCGTTTTATAAGTAATTGATATTTTCTTTTTAAATTAAAGTGGGAAGCTACGATATTTTCTTAATTTTCACTGTTGATCAATGCAATTCATCACAGTTCTCACTTTTTCCGATACTCCTTTCCATAAATTCATCATTCTATTTAAACTTTGCAATTTTTAGTAGTTCTTTTCCTCTTCTCTCTTTGTTTATAGTTAACTCAATCTGTTTAATGTAATCTGTTAATTGTGATACCTCAATCTGTTTACTGGTGAGCGATGAATCACCTTAATGCAGTAAAGATTGACTATTAAATTTATTAATTTATTTAAAATATCTATACCTTCCCGTAAATCCAGTTAACCTTCATTATACTTTTTGCACCCGTATTCTCGAATTGTAATATTTTGTAAAAGCTTCCTACTTCTTCTGGCGCTAATCTTAATTGTAAATATGTGTGTTAATAAGTCACCAGTTTAAGGTTAGAATCTATATGTCTTGGTCATAAGTCACTAGCTATAAGTCTTAGATGTAAGTCACTAGTTATAATTGTAAATCTTAGTTTTAAGCCAGTTATTTTAATTCTTTTATATATTATTTGTACAGCGCCCTTGAGGTGATTTTCCACGAAAATGGTACTGTATAAATTAGCCAATTATTATTAATTATTATTATAGATTCTCAACCTTTTTTAAAATTTAAATTCATAAATTTACAATAATAATAATCGTTTTCATGAATAAAAATGAACTAAACTCACGAATTAAAAATCGTTTTCATGAATTGATAAAAATCAATTACATTTCGCAAATGAAATTGATATTCACATGAAAACTGTTAGCTGTTTTCCTATATCGGACATCAGACTCTTACAATTGGTGGTCAGTAAACGCAAAACGGTATCCAAACCTAGCAGAATTGGCTACGTTTTATTTATCATCTTCCGGAGGCAGTATAATACAGTGAGCGGCTATTTTCGGAAGCAGGTATAATTAAGGAGGAAAAGAGCAATCGTTTGCTATCAACAAATGCTGAAAAAAATGTTTTCATTCTACAAAACTTACCACTGATAGATTTTAAGTATTAAATATTCTGATTTTTTGTTAAAATAGACGTTTTTGTGAGTAATTTGTTATTTATTATGCTTTTTTCATGATTAGCTATTCGGTATTCGGCCAAATAGTAAAAAAACATCGTAAAAAAATAATTGTAAAAAAATTGTAAAATCAATAGTAAAAAAAAGAAGCCAAATAGGCCAAATACCGAATAGTAGCCAAATATTCGTGGCATCTCTAATAAGTACAAGTACTCACCCGTTGCAGATTGGGCATCACATCTTCAGGTTCTGAATGCTTCAACTTCACAATATTAATCTTTAAAATGTTACATTAAATATTATTTTTAAATGATAAACTAATGTCAATTAAAAATAACAATTAATATTTAATGAGTTAAAGTATTTCACCAAAAAAGGTACACATAATTTGTCTCAACGCCACCTAGTGGGATATTTAGCACTTACAATGCCTTTTCCATATAAAAATAAAGTTGGTTGTTTTCAGGTTGAAAAAGTGATAAGTAGTAATTGTTGAATGAAACACTAGTATATACTGAATTATTTGGCGGGCAGGAGATTTTCTCCGCCGAAAATTTGAGATATTTTTTCGATTTTTGTAATACGTGATGGCTAGGTGGAGATGTGGTGGTATACGTCCGGATTTGTTACTGAGAAGGGCGGCAGGTGAAATTCCCTTGTAATCTGTGATTCCCCAATTCGACTAAACAATGGTATTCGATTCAATTTATTATTATTTCCTATATCGGAAGAACATTTCTCCCTACCAAGTTTAGACAAGTAGGACGTATTGATGGATTGTCCCGCTCATTTTTGACAACGCTGAAAAATATTATTTTGATTAATATTATAAATGACTGTACCGCCTTTCGAACGCCACTAATCAATTGCTCCTGCTGAAAAAATATTTATCCACCGAAAAGATTAATTGTTCTCGGATCGCTGTGACTCTGGTATTTATTTATTTTGAATTTCACGCCCGGCTTGGCTCTTACGTGTATTTTTTTAAAGAAAGAACATCTAAACCTAAAGGTGTGTAACAAAAGCAAAAACAAAAAAACAAAATCAAAATCAAAATCAAAATCAAAATCAAAATCAAAATCAAAATCAAAATCAAAATCAAAATCAAAATCAAAATCAAAATCAAAATCAAAATCAAAATCAAAATCAAAATCAAAATCAAAATCAAAATCAAAATCAAAATCAAAATCAAAAACAAAATCAAAATCAAAATCAAAATCAAAATCAAAATCAAAATCAAATTCAAAATCAAAAACAAAATCAAAATCAAAATCAAAATCAAAATCAGAATCAAAATCAAAATCATAATCAAAATCAAAATCAAAATCAAAATGTAAATCAAAATCAAAATCAAAATCAAAATCAAAATCAAAATCAAAATCAAAATCAAAATCAAAATCAAAATCAAAATCAAAATCAAAATCAAAATCAAAATCAAAATCAAAATCAAAATCAAAATCAAAATCAAAATCAAAATCAAAATCAAAATCAAAATCAAAATCAAAATCAAAATCAAAATCAAAATCAAAATCAAAATCAAAATCAAAATCAAAATCAAAATCAAAATCAAAATCAAAATCAAAATCAAAAACAAAATCAAAATCAAAATCAAAATCAGAATCTAAACCAAAATCAAAATCAAAATCAAAATCAAAATCAAAATCAAAATCAAAATCAAAATCAAAATCAAAATCAAAATCAAAATCAAAATCAAAATCAAAATCAAAATCAAAATCAAAATCAAAATCAAAATCAAAATCAAAATCAAAATCAAAATCAAAATCAAAATCAAAATCAAAATCAAAATCAAAATCAAAATCAAAATCAAAATCAAAAACAAAATCAAAATCAAAATCAAAATCAGAATCTAAACCAAAATCAAAATCAAAATCAAAATCAAAATCAAAATCAAAATCAAAATCAAAATCAAAATCAAAATCAAAATCAAAATCAAAATCAAAATCAAAATCAAAATAAAAATCAAAATCAAAATCAAAATCAAAATCAAAATCAAAATCAAAATCAAAATCAAAATCAAAATCAAAATCAAAATCAAAATCAAAATCAAAATCAAAATCAGTATTCTCATTCAAATTATTTCTTGTGCTCTCCTTAATTCCTCATGGAACTAATTTACGAGTAGGTCCACTCCCTTTTTCAATTTTTAATTAATGATATAACAGAAATTATTCTGCATGAAATGTCACTTCTTTTCGCTGTTGACCCAAAACTTTCTTCGATGCAAATTTTAGAAGACTGCATTCGACTCCCATCGGACATTGATAGAATTTTTGACTGGAGTGAACGGAATCAGACAGGTTAACATTTCATTACGTAATGACATGCAGTACTTCACTGAGAATTCTGGATTTTGACCCACTGTGAGGAATTTCAGAAGCACCCGGGTTTTCACAAGGCCTTAGTTAGGAGTACGCTTGAGAGTGGATCGGTGGTTTGGAGTCCTCACCAGGTGAAGTGTTCTCTCTTTTTGGAGAAGGTTCAGAAGAATTTTCTGAGATTTCACTTGATGGAGTACGGCTGATACCCGTGGCTCTATCCTATTGACTTTCCCTTGGGCTCGTAGTGAACCATCTAGTTCAGAAGGGAAGTGCATATCACATTTCTTCAGACTAATTGTAGATGGTTCAAAAACTCGACTTTCATGGAGAGCATTAGTTTCTATATTGCCGATGGTTACCTCCGTCATTGACAGCATGTTTTATCACCCAGCTTGCAGAACTAATTTTCCAACGGTCGTGCCAGTGAGGAGAGCAATCTTGTCGTTAAATAAAATCACTTTGAATATTTATGTGTTCAAGATCAGTGAAGCAGAGCTAGACGACAAGCCTTGTTGCTGTTAGTATAAATCTGCGTATTTATTTGAATAAAAAATACATATACGTACATTATAAAAAAGCTTTGACTGACAACTAGGAGATTTTCCGTTTTAGGACAGTCTAATAGGCCACTTGCATGGATTTTATAACGACTTGGAAAAAATCGTGTGGATAGATTTTTTTTACTAAGATTACGAAAATGTTAGTAAAAATTTTTAGAAATGCAGAGTTTTTTTATATTTAAATAAATAAATTCATTAATTGCGCCCGTGACATCACTATATGAAAATTTCCCGACTCCAAAAATGTTCCTATTAATTTTGGAAAAATTCCACACTGATTTATTTTTTTTATGTGGCAACACTTTGATTTCAGGCGAATTTTTGAATTTGATATTTAACGTTCACTAGATTTATTGTTTGTTCTCTGCGAACTTATCAATCGGTTTGACTTTTTGACAGATGTAATGAATAGAACCCTTTATTGTTGTCTAGGTGTTTTAGAGGTACAATGGTAAAAGTGCTGATTTTAACAAAATCAAATTTTATAATATTCTTATTTTTTATTTTATTTACAAGTACAAGTATATTACATTAGATTTAGTAATATAGTCGTCGAACATTATAATTTGATAAATGAATTTAAATTTAAAATTATAATTTGATTTATGATCAATAAGATGGATCAAGGAAAAAAACCATTTTTGAGATGTAATATTTTTGGTACGCCTCGTTAATCTCCTGTGCCCTTTCTTGTGAAAAATACGATTAAAAAAAAATACGGAATGTCTTAGAATATTTGACTAAACCGGATTTTTTTTTAAATTTGGTTCAAGTGGCCTATTGCCTTAGTCAAATTGGTGTAGTTGAGGCAGGTCCACGCCTTTATTTGTAGAGTCTATTAGTGAAGGAATGAGGGCACGAGGCATATATGCGTTTATTTCTTGCTGATCGGCGTGTTGTGAATTTTGCCCGACTAATACGTACTTTTTTTTTTATTAAGGAGAAAATACAGATACAGACGTCAATTGACAAGAATATACAAAACAATTAATAGAGAATTCGCCTGCATCCAAACTATTTCTCACGAATTAACATTGAGAGCAAATAAAAACATATACAAATATTTTTACCGTTAAATACGGAAAAGACGTATGTATATACATAAGTAAATATTATTTTACAAACAGAGAGATGAAAAAAAAATGCGCAATATCCTTATAAAAGTTTACAAATTGTTTTTGGAAAAATTTTGATGGTAAGACCAAAAATATATATAGATAAAAAATAATGTCATACAGAAATTTAAAAAAAAAGAAATGTAGTTAAAATTATAAACCAAGCAATGTCTAAGGTATTGTACTTTGTAGGAAAACGGCCTTCAATTTTCGACTAAAAGTCCTGCCTGTATCAAAAAATAAGTCGGAATCTTTGAGGTTTTGATTTTGATTAAACGATTCGCACATTCTTCTGATTGGATCCCTGACACCAGCATTTGTACGCGTCCGGCTAATGTGGAATAAGTCGTTAAGCCTTGTTACTCTGGGTGGTATTATGAAGTTTATTAGTTTCAGTAGGTCAGGACAGTCGATAAAGTTATTGCAGATTTTATAAAGCGTCATGAGGTCAAGGTATGTTCGCCGGTTAGTTAGAGTGGTGACGTTATAATCCGAGAGCATATTTATGTACCCCCGTTTAGGTGCGCTCATTCTGTAATTGAGGTATTGCAGAAATTTCTTTTGAATACTTTCAATGTTGTGTTTATAGACACCGTAAAGTGGTGTCCATATGGAGGTGCAGTATTCAAGTTGAGAACGGACCAGCGTGTAGTAAAGTAGAAGATAAGTTTCAGGTTTTCGAAATTCGCGGCTGTTTCTGATGACAAATCCTAGCATGTGGTAAGCTTTATTCACAATATTCTCAATGTGGGCATCGAAATGGAGTTTAGAATCAAAAAGTACGCCTAGATCTTTTATACAGTAAACGCGCTCGAGTAAATAGTTACCAATACAATAATTGTGTATAATAGCGTTGTGATTTTTAGTGAAGCTTATTTGTTTAAATTTGTTGTAACTTAGGTAAATTTTGTTTTCATTGCAAAATGCTTCGAACCTTACTAAGTCGCTTTGGATGAGCAGATAATCGTTTAAATTCCTAACAATGGGAAATATTTTTATATCATCGGCATACAAAAGAAATAAACAATGCATGAAACATTTAGTAACAGTGTTAATAAAAAGTATAAATAACAGCGGACCCAGGATCGACCCCTGTGGTACGCCAGAGGTAACTGGTTCCCACGTAGAAGTATGTCCTCATAATGATACAGCTTGCTGTCTTTTTGTTAAAAATGAGACAAACCAACGTAATAAGTTTCCCCTAATTCCGTTGAACATTATTTTTTTAATAAGAAAAAGGTGGTCAACCTTGTCGAAAGCTTTTTTGAAATCGCAGTATATTGCATCTACCTGTTGGCCTCGATCCATGCTAGTGAATAAGAAATTTGAGTAAATTAGTAAATTACTCATGGTAGATTTGCCTTTTACAAACCCGTGTTGTTGTTCTGTAATTTTGGCGGCAAGCTGGGGATATATATTATCATGGACAAGTCTTTCCATGAGTTTAGGGATCACCGAGAGAATGGATATTGGCCTATGGTTTTCAACTTTTTGACGTGAGTCACCCTTATGGACTGGTATAGTATAAGCCAACTTCCACCTATCAGGGAAAACCCCGTCACTCAGGCATTTATTTAATGTTATGGTAAGTGGAACTTACAAAGACGACGCAGCAGATCTGAGGAAAAACGCCGGTATTCCATCGTGACCCGCACTTTTGTTTATATCTAACGACTTTAAACTTGATTGCACTTCTTGTTCCGTTAGTTCAATGGTGTGAATGTGCATAAGTCCAGAGTCCCGAACGGCCTCAACTTGGTCAATGTTAATTGAGTCATTGATAGAGGAGGGTTCAAATATTGACTTGAAGAACTCAGAGAACATATTACAGATTTCTTGGGCATCATTAGATTTGCGCCCTTCGAAGGACATAGTAGCAGGATATCTATCAGATGATTTTAATGAAGATATGTATGACCAAAAGCATTTAATATTATTTTGCAATGAACTTTCGATGTTGTCAAAAAATAACTTTCGAGATTCACTAGCCAATTTTTTGTATGTAGCACGTAAGAAGGAAAAATTACGATAGTCAGAAAGACCTTTATATGTATTCCATTTGAGCCAAACTTTATCTTTTTTCCGTGATAAGCTAATAAGTTCGGGAGTAAACCATATGGGGAATTTGTCATTTCGTCGTGCCAATACTGGAATAAACTCATCAATTATATTGTTTATTATTACATAGAATCGGTCTACTGCTTCTTCTGCTGATAAATTCGCGATATCAGACTTCCAATCAATACAATTAATGTCATTATTAATTTGAGTATTATCAGTTTTTCTGAAATTGTGCCTACGCTCTTTGTTGTTTTTAATTTTTGGTTGAATCGCGGATGATATTTCAAATTCCAGGGCTGGATGGTGTCTGTCCTCTGAAAGGAGATGGTCGTCGCTATGTGTAACTTTTGTTTTGCGACTGTAAAATATAAGGTCTAAGAATTTATCGTTGTGGTTAGGTATACAATTATATTGAAATAAGCTCATCAATGCCATTGTTTGAAGAAAAGTTTGCAATGCAGCCGTGTTTGAGGAGGCAATACCATGATTGCAGCCTTCGGAAAATGTCCATGTAAGAGTAGGTAGATTTAGATCTCCAAGAACACAAAACGTATTATTTAGTTCTGATGAAAAGACGGATTCCAGGTTTTTGGAGAAAATATCATAAAGCATTACTGGCGAGACAGGAGGTATATATACAGCACATATGATGAGATTGAGAAACCTTAACGGAATTGATATGAAGATTTGTTCAATTTGATTTTTTTCCCAATCGTCGAGACGGGAAGCTGCGAGTTCCTTGCGCACTGCCACTAACACACCACCTCCGTCCATCTTACCGGTAATTATACGGTCCCTATCTCATCGGAATACCGTGTAACGCGAATCTATGAATTCGGCCGTATTTACACTTGTTTCAAGCCACGTTTCAACTAGAACTATAACATCATAGTTATTTGATTAAATATTAATAAGAAGCTCCTGAGTTTTGGTCTTAATACCACCACAGTTCTGGTAATAAACAGATATAGATGATGAGGTCATTTTTTTAGAGTAAGAGTGTTATTCGACTTATTCCACATTTGCGGGAGCGGTACATTAATTAGGACGTATGATGCATCAAAATTATATATAAAACATTGATTACTTAGTGTAAAATATGAATGAATATGCAGGAAATATGATAGTGCTATATGATTATGGAGGTATTGCGCTATAAACAAATATATTGAGTAATTTTGCAAGAAAAAAATTAATGACCAAGAGTACAGGATAGTGATAGAAAGCTGGCATCGATAGCAGCAGTAACGAGTTTGTTCTAGAAGTCACATATTTTGTTGACCATGAGTGCTGATTTTTTTAAGGTCTCCCTCGCAACGAATGGTGACCACTCGAGAGAGATCATTCCTCTTCGCCAGGATACTGCCATTCCTCACCCATATGTATTTATAGCCGTTTTCTTTTCCGGTGGCACGTGTTTTGGCAAAGAGTATTTTATTTTTTAGTGTCAGGTGCTCATTTACGTAAAAATTAGTAGTAGGAGCTCCAAGTCCTAGTTGGTCCGTTGTGAGGCCGCGGCGAGTCCTTACCGCAGCGATGACATCATCACGGAGACGTTTTGTCGTGAGATGGACGACTATGGACGGTTGGAGGGCGACGAGTATCCGCGAGCGACGCGGTGCACCGACACCACAGCGCTACTAGGAAGTGGCACGTTGATAGTTGATCCCATTCTCTCCAGTAGGGTGAACAGATTTTCACCTTTCACCTCGGGAATGCCGTGAACACCTAAATTACACACTCTGCTACGCTGCTCCATGTCATCTTGAGCATCTCTGAGAGATTGGATTTCTTGTCGGAGGCTGGCATTTTCTTCCTGAAGAACATTCACACACCTCATGATTTTGGTGTACTGGTCCTTCCACTCATTTGATAAAGTGTCCAATTTTTGATGAATAGCGTCAATGGCATTCTTACTCTCAGTACGCATTGTTTCAAGTTTCGACTCAAAGAAGTTGATAAGGGAGTCGGTGTCAATGTTTATCATTGACTGGTGCTTTGCCGACGGTGATTCCATGGTGCCAGATGCGGTCAATAGAGGCGATGATAGTGTTTTCTTTCACTGCAAGTCTTGCTGCGAGATTTAGACATTTTGGTTATTTATTATATTTATTTTTTTTTTTTTTAATTTGGGATTTATGGTTTTGCTCCCCTGAAAAGTTTGTTAACTCCAAGTACCTATATAGGCAAACTCGAGAGAGTAAGGTTGACAATGTGGGTAGTAGTTTTAATTTAGCAGATATTTACACAGATTCACTTTTAATTTTATTTTGTTTTAACTTTTGAAACACTATAAACACGTATATTATTAAGATGTAAGTCAAGTTAGATTAGTGGCCAATTTAAACTCCGTTTTAGTATAGTTTTCACTGCTTAGAGCATAAAAATTCAGTGTTTTTTGTTAATTTGTGTGGAACGAATATTTAATGTGCTTGCTGTGTCACTGTTGTTATGTTGATGTACTTGACGGTGGATTTTCAGTTACGTAGGGTTTTAAACGCGTTTATCCGTAAGAAATTTATTGTTTTCTTCAACTCTCTTTTAAAAACGATTTGAAATATTAATTTTGTAATGTTTTAAAATTAATAAATTGAATTGAAATGTTGTCTTGATTTCCCAGGTAGCATTAATGCGGAGATTGTTTCAATTAAGGCAGAACCAGGACTCTGTGAAGAAGATGAAGTGGCAGTTCCTTATTCGGAAATAGACATCGACATTCCGGATATTAAAATGGAATGCTTGCAACGCTTCGAAAGAATATCCCAGACGGCAGGTAAAACTATTGTTTTATTAACTGTTCGTGCTCTTGTATTTTTACGTTTTTTTATGAAGAATACTGTACTTACACTTATTAAGATTAAACTTTATTATTTTTCAGCCCCATTGACACATCCTGGGGAAAAACGTTATTCTTGTCGCCATTGTAAATACTTCTGGTCAGGCAAGTCAACAATAAAAATGCATTTCCGCACCCATACTAGAAAAAAATCATATTCATGTTCTCAAAGGGGAAATCTAAAAACAAAATGCTGACTCACAGTGGAGAAAAACCTTTTTTATGTTCCAATTGCAACTATTCATGCTCTCTCAAGAAAGCTCTAGAAAGACACTTACTTACTCACACTGTAGAAAAACCATGTTCCGTTTTCATGTTCCATTTTCATGTTCCGTCTGCAACTATTCTTTTTCACGGAAAGATAATCTCAAAAGTCACTTGCGGTCTCGCAGTTGAGAAAAACCTTTTTAGTTTTCAGTCTGCAACTATTCTTGTTCACTGAAAGGGAATCTTAAAAGTCACTTGCTTACTCTGTTAGATGCGTAAATAAGCCCCACGAAAGGCGGCAGTGTTAAATGTGTGGAAGGTTCGCTAAAGGGCCCCCACGTTGAAGACAGTGTTAAATGCTGCAAGCAAGGCTCCCAGGTGGAAGCCAAGGTTAAATACTCACAGAAGTGCCTCCTTGTGACCAGCTCAGTTGGGAGGGAACATAGACTCTCCCAGGGCAGGGAGGTCGGTCGCAGCAGAGTCCACGAGCTTCAGTAATGATGCTCCCAGAGTTTATCGGTTAGGAACTTCTCAACAATTAAAGACGGAAGGGTCGATTTACATGGTTTATTCAAAAACTCAGGGGACAAGTACAATCACCGTAGTTACATCATGGCAAGTGGGGTATGCTACAAATTGGGCTAGTCTAAGTTAAAAGGTCTCTCTCTCTCCGGAATTCATCCTCACGGGTCAGCGAAAACTAAAGAGAACAGCACGTTTAACGAGGGTAAAGTAGGTTAGCTTACGGGGTGGTGGTATGCCGGGGTCCCATGGCGTTGTCCATGTGGGGTGCGCAGGAGCGCCTCTGTTCAGAGCACATGTCCGGTGTCTTGCTTGGAGTCCCGGACCGTAGAAAGGAATTTAAACATGGTTCGCACGATTCGGCCAACTTAGCCCGAACGTGGAGTAATGATTCGTATCCCGTGGCAAAACTAATGCGATCGACGAGCGCGTGCCTCGTGCAAACCGCAGCAAACAAGGGTCGCGCAATGTGCGACTGCTCGTGGTCGCAGCAGGGAAGGAATGGCGGCGCTGTGGCCAGTGGCCTACTCAAATGCCGCTGGCTGCGGCGGTCATTTGCATCTCGCAAGTCTGCAGTTTGCGCCATCTGTTGCTTGATTTGTGTACTGCGGACCAAATCAAGCATTCCATTCACCAATTTCGTACCCTAACAACTCACAATGGAGAAAAACCTTTTTCGTGTTCAGTCTGCAACTATTCTTGTTCACAGAAATAGCATCTTAAAAGTCACTTGCTTTCTCACAATCGAGTAAAACCTTTTTCGTGTTCAGTCTGCAACTACTCTCTTTCACGGAAAGGGAATCTTAAAAGTCACTTGCTTACTCACAGTGGTGAAAATTCTTTTTCGTGTTCAGTCTGCAACTATTCTTTTTCACGGAAAGGAAATCTTAAAAGTAACTTGCTGAATGACAGGGGAGAAAATACTTGTTCATGATCCGATTGCAATATTGCAATTTGTGCTCTTTCAAGACGACTCTTAAAAGACACTTACTCTCTCACGGTGGGGATAAACCTTTTTCATATTTAAGATGTATCTTACGAAATAATTAAATGCTTATTTTAAATCAAGGGCCAGTTCAATCACATAATATATTGTTCATCAAATTTCAAAGTTAATTTTTAAGTTCTACGAAAGTTCCATTTCAAGTTCCATTAAGGACCAGTAATTGTATTTCATTGTGGGTTAATTGTTTAACAGAGCAGAAATATTACCAAAACTTAAATAGAACTTTCACAGTGCAGAAATTGTGAAAAATAGGAAAATTCTGCGAAAACAACTGCCCCTTAGTGGTCATTAGAAAATGTGAGAAGTCATTAAGAAAAATGAGGGGAACATTCAAAATAAAATAAAATTATAAATGATAATAAAAGGCAGTTGAATAAAATGCAAGAATCTGAAAGAAATATTATCGTATAAGTAATATCAATACATTCAATTCTTTAATATAAATTTACCCTTTTTTTAATAGAAAAGTTTTCGCCTTACCCGAAATAAACCAGTTAAAAATAAATAAAATACTTGACGGAAAAGTTACACAGTTGAGGTTGGTTAGTTTTATATGTCAAAAGAGTCATTGCAAATACTCGTAGTTAATTTTATGAAGCCGTTTTTCCGAATTTTCCGACTTCCAAACGAAATTATTCAAGTATAAAGCCCTGGTTTTGTTCGAAGCCGAATACGTTTTGTGGTGCGAAAATTCCTTTCATAAAAGATCGTGATTTTATTGGTAGTCAGATCAAATCTTTTATAGCGCCCGTCACATATTTGATAACGCGAAACAATATGCAAAAATGATTGAAAGCACTTTATGACACGAACTTTATTGGAAAATATAAATATAATACGAATAATTTAAAGTTTTTGCGTTCAAAGGATTAAAAAATCATACCGTGAATAAAAGTTTTTTTTAACGCAATACATTTATTTTTATTTTGTATGAAATAGTTTCGATTTTCGTATTGAACGTCTCGAGAATTTCTGAAAAATGCGTGTGTGTGCGCGTATGTGCGTACCGTGTGTACCTATCACAAAAAGGTGTTATAAATCATTTTCATCGATAAAAAGTCTGTCTGCCGAGTTTCAGCTCGATGGATTAATTTCCACTTCCCAGATTTGCATTATTCATTCAAGAAAATAAAATCGAAATTCAAATCAATGTATTTTAAAAGAGAGGTCTTTGAGAATACCCTTAGCACACGGCTGTAAAATTCAACGGATAATGCAATAAAATTTAATGACTAGCCTAGATTCTTGTGAAATGATTGTAATTGAGGGAGCGGGCTGTATCGGTAGAGACGGGTTGCGAAATAAAAGGCGTCAAGTCGATGTCGTGAGTCAGTCTTTATTGTTGCGCTACGTAGCGAGGTCGGAGCGGAGCGGAGTGACGGTGGTGCCGTTGGTGTTGCTGGTGCGTGATGAGAGTGAAGAAGGTCAGGAGACTACGGCGGTGAAGATCGCTGGTCTTCAGGGAGCTGGCGTGTTGCCCTACACCATGGCGGTGTAGAAGTGACCTTGGTCCAGGCGGTCGACCGTCGTCGCGTTGACGAGGTTTGGCGGCTGTGTGTCCAGTGGGTCGGAGCACAACTCGTGACGCAGGAAGGAACCTTGAGAGGCGGTGAGCACACTCGTGCCGCTTGCTGGTTGCTGCTCGTTGCAGGATGCTGGTTGCTGGTTTGTTGCCGGTTGCTGGTTGCTGCTCGTTGCAGGATGCTGTTGCTCGACATCTCATGTCGAGATGGTAGTTGGAGATGGAGTCCTCGAAGGTGTTAGAAATGTTCCTGGTGTCACACTGGATAAATGTTGTTCACTGCTGACTGCGCGGGCTGTTGCCCCGCGAGGGCAGGTAGAGAGTTACTGCACTTAGTTGAATCACTGCCCGATGTGTAAATGTCGAACCTTGAATGAAGACTGAACTGGCCTCAGCGAGCGTGCGCTTGCTTATTTACTCACAGCGAGTAATTACTCTCACGGTAAGCAATGCTGGGTGAATTAACGCAAAGCTGAGAAATCGCTCGAACCTTCTGTGGGCACTTGTATAGTACATCCACATGTTCTAGGCCTTTCGCGTAAGTGGCGGAATTATTATTTATCGGCGGCAGCAGCAGTAGGTAGGTATGTACTCAGGTAAGTAGCTTGCCCGTTTCCAGCGCGTTCTGCCGGAGTTTAGTGGCGGCGCAATTAATGCGGCACAAGTGACCGCCACATAATGATTTCACAAGAATTGTGTGATTATTATAATGATGATGACGTTTATAATAAATTTGATTAATAAGATGTGTGTGCATTTTATTTTTTTCGTTAGTAGTAATATCAACAGTTACTAACCACTACAGATTTAACAAAGGTGACTATACTGGCATGAACAGGTATCTTGCCCAATACGACTGGACATCTATGTTATCAAACACCAATATTAACGATGCTGTATTTAAATTAAACGACCGTATAACTCATGCTATAGACTTGTTCGTTCCAAAGGGAACCTAGTCCGAGCCTAAATTTCCGATTTGGTTCAGTATGCAACTAAAGCATATGATTAATTGACAAAAAGAAAATACACAAGTTATTCAAATTAACTAACAACTTTGTGCTGTATCAAAAAATTTCTCATTTAAGAGAATTATCCAAAATTGAATCTGCCATGTGTTACAAATCTTATATTGAACTCACTGAGTCACAATTAAATCTTAACCCTAAACAATTATGAAAAACAAAAACGTATTGAAAACGATCTCTCTTCAAATTTATTATTTAATGAAACTCATGCTACCAACGATTTCGATATTGCCAACCTTTTTGCTAAACATTTCTCCTCTATTCTGATGACATATGCCCAATCCCTCCACTTAAATATGCTAATACTATTGACCTTAATAATTGCGAAATCACACTTGTAGATGTCTTCAACCACTTAAAAAATCTTACCAGCAAAACAAGCACTGGTCCTGATGGTATACCTGATATTATTGAAAGAATTTAAATCTACTAAGAATGTAATATTATTGAAAGAATATAAAACTCATCTCTATCATCTGACACTTTTCCGGATTCCTGGAAGGTTTCCTGTATAAGACCTATTTCAAAATCGGGTAATAAGTTGAACGTAGAGAACTATAGACCTATATCGATTTTATCTCATATTCCTAAAATCTTTGAGTCTATAATCACTGAAAAAATAACACATATTTTAAAAAATGTGATGATTGAAGAACAGCATGGCTTTAGATCAGCTAAATCTACCACTTCAAACGTACTCTCCATCACCAACACCTAGTCAATGGCCTAGAAGATAAATCACAAGTAGATGTTCTATATACAGAATTATCTAAAGCTTTTGATAAAATAAAACATGCAATCCTCATGGCCAAGATATATGCTATAGGTATACGAAACCCATTGATATCCTTCTTTAATTCTTATTTATGCAATAGAAAACAAAGAGTTGAAATAAATAACATTGACCGCAAGGAACACATTTAGCCCCAACTTCTTTTCAACTTGTTTATAAACGGCATTTTTAGTATTTCCTCTCACACACGCTTTTGGCTTTTTGCTGATGATGATAAGATCCTAAAAATAATTTAAAATTACCATGACTGCCTTTTTACCAATCAGATATTGACTCATTCAATGACTGATATAAAATTAATTGCTTGGAACTAAATGTCGATAAGTGCAAAATTATGTCCTTCTACAGATCTAAAAATCCGATTGTTTTCGAATACAAACTAAATAATAATTAAATAAATAAAAAGTTTGTTTTGAGTCACTTTATTGTTATTTTTCCGTCTACCGGTTTCGGTACCTCCGTACCTTCATCAGGACTGAATTTGCTTCTTTTGAAAAATTAAATAATAATTGCATAACAACTGTTCAATCTATTAAAGACCTTGGTGTCTCTCTTGTAAGCTAGCTTCTTTTCTGGAACATATAAATGTGATTGTTAATAAATCTCTCAAACTACTTGGTTTCATCACTAGAATTACTTCAGACTTCAAAAACATAAATATCATATAAAAAAAAAACAACAACAATTAAAATCATGAACTTGCAACCTACAATAATTAACGTCATTACAGCGGCGAGAAGTAGGCGTCCCCGGTGCGGGCCAAAACTGTTGGTGAATTACACCAACATTCGCGGCCTGCACACCAATTTAAACTCTGTCCACCACCACCTCTTTTCTCAACGCCCAAACCTACTTTTCCTGTCTGAAACTCAAATAGCTGAGCCTGTAGACACCTCCTATCTGGACTGCCCGGGCTTAACCCTCGCAGGCAAGTTCAGACCTAAAGGAGGTGTCTGTCTCTATAGTCGAGCTGACGTCAACTGTGTGCGACTGTTGAATCTGGAAAACTCCAGATTCGACGTAATGTGGGTACGCGTCAATCTTGCCAGTACGGTAAGATTCTACGCGTGTTTATACCGCTCACCGAACCTTAGCGAATCAGACACGTCCGAGCTCTTCAAACACTTAAGCGACACTATTGATGACCTCTTGCCCCGCTACCCTACGGCAGAGTTTGTGGTCCTGGGGGACTTCAATGTTCATAACGAACCTTGGTTGAAGTTCTCAGGATCAACGGACTCGGCTGGACGCCAAGCGGAATTCTTTGCCCTTTGCTACGGATTGGAGCAAATGGTTCAGGAGCCTACAAGGGTACCTGATGTCCAGACTCACCGTTCTAATCTGTTAGACCTATTTTTAACTACTCTGCCACACGGTTACAGGATTGAAGTCACAGCGCCTTTAGGATCGTCCGACCACTGCCTGGTGACGACATCAATCCCTGTAAACTTCAGACCACCTAACGAGAGGCTGAAGAGAAAAGTGTGGCACTATAGGTCAGCAGACTGGTTCGGTCTGCGGGCACATTTTAATGCTTTTCCGTGGTCAGCTGTCTGTTTTCGGACTTCGGATCCCTCAAGATGTGCCCAGGAAATTGGTGAAGTCATCACATCCGCGATGGATGGCTTCATCCAATCTACTGTTAAGGAAACTGGTGTAGGCTCAAAGCCGTGGTTCAGTCGACAATGCGCTGAAGCAGTGCGACGAAAAAACGCAGCTTACCGAGCCTACAACATATCTAGAACTTCCGAAGACAGAACAGCTTACAACAAAATGGCAAAGGAAACCAAGAGAATCATAAATAGGTCAAAATTCGAGCACGACCAGCAGATCAGCAGAAAGCTGACTGCATGCCCACATGGCAGCAGGCAATTCTGGTCGCTTGCGGGCTCAATAGGTCGCAATTTCTGCAAATCCAGTCTGCCACCTCTTACCAGACCTGACGGCTCACTAGCAAACAGCGCCACCGAAAAGGCTAACTTACTAGGTAAAATGTTTGCGGATAACTCAACCCTCGATGACCAAGGTGCTGTCCCGACGTCGGTTCCTCACTGCGGTTTTCGTATGAAAAAGCTGAGGATCCGGCATCGGGAAGGAATCCATGTTTTACGAGGGCTTGATGTTAATAAAGCTAGTGGGCCTGACGGAATACCTGCCCTGGTACTGCAGAGGTGCGCTGCAGAAATAGCTCCAATTTTGACGAAGCTTTTTAAAATGTCCCTGAAGACTGGCTCTGTGCCCTCTGGTTGGAAAAAAGCGGTTATCCATCCTATTCCAAAGAAGGGTGACCGCTCCAACCCGGCCAACTACCGCCCCATAGCGATCACATCAGTTCTGTCTAAGGTGATGGAACGTGTGATCAACGACAAACTGCTCACATACCTCGAGAAGAACAAAATTATTAACGACCGTCAATACGGATTCCGGCGGAACCGCTCGTGCGGTGATCTTCTCGCGTATGTGACGCATGTTTGGGGGCGATGCCTGGAACGTTTCGGTGAGACCCAAACGGTTGCACTGGACATATCCAAGGCCTTTGACCGGGTTTGGCACCGAGGACTTGTCAACAAACTGCATTCTTACGGACTTCCCGCATCCTTGTGTACGTGGATTGCCGACTTCTTGAGGGAGAGGTCGATTCAGACGGTAGTCGATGGTTTCACCTCTTCCTCACACTCGATAAATGCTGGCGTCCCGCAGGGATCGGTTCTGTCTCCGACTTTGTTTTTGTTGCACATCAACGACCTTTTGTCATGTGCACCAATTCACTGTTATGCGGATGACAGTACAGTTCATGATAGCTTTTTGTTTGACAAGCCCCAAAGGGCTCACAAACTCCAACAGCTCGTAGGGCTTTGAAGCAAAGAATGGACGGTTACCTCGAGAGTGTTTTTAATGTTTCAAAGACCCAATCTTGTCTGATTACGTCTAAAAGGGATCGAAATGAAAATCTAGTCTCTTTCAACGGAAGCAATCTTCCGAACAGGCCCTCCATTGATATGCTTGGTGTAACCCTAAGTGACCAGCTCAGGTATGGAGGCTCCATCGAAGCCAGAGTAAAGTTAGCCTCCCAAAAGCTGGGCGTACTGTACAGGGCCCGCAGATACTTTAATAGTACACAACTGCTAACCTTGTACAAATCACAAGTACGCCCCACGGTTGAATTTGGCAGCCATCTCTGGTCTGGAGCTCCAAAATACCTGAAAAATACCCTCGACTCTGTGCAGAAACGGGCGGTCCGTTTGATAGATTCTCCCATCTTGACAGACGGATTGCAATCTTTAGAGCACAGGCGTCGGGTGGGAATGCTATCCTTGTTCTACCGGTATTACAATGGAAGATGCTCCGAGGAACTAGCATCATTGATCCCTTCGGCACCAGTGCATAGTCGGGAAACACGCCAAACGCGTGCCCAACATTTGTACACGGTTGACATTTGTCACATGAGAACGGGTCGTTTCTTCGACTCGTTCTTGTGTTCAACAGCTCGGCTGTGGAATGATTTGCCGGCCTCTGTGTTTCCTCCTTCCTACAACATGGGTCTCTTCAAGACCAATGTTCATTCCTTCCTCTCCTCAAAAAGACCCTCCACACAGCATCCCAGATGACATAGGCCCTGAGGGAAATTATTTTCCTCAGGGCCTCCTGTGTGGAGTTAATGTAAAAAAAAAAAAACCCTAAGAACTCTTTACTGCTCCTTGGTTCGCTCCCATCTTGAATATGCTTGTGTTATATGGTCTCCTTTTTATGCTGTCCATATTCGTCATATTGAGTTCGTTCAACATCGATTCCTAAAAGGGATTGCCAGATTCACCACTGTCCAGAATATGTAGAATGGTCCACTCACGTCAAGACCTTGAGTTTTTTGGTATAAGGTTAAATGATTTCTGTCGCTCTACAATTGAAGATATTTTATATTTACTCTAAGTTTTGCAATGTCTTGACTTGACTTGACACTTCCATTTTCTCTGTTTGTCTTTGCTTTCATATACCGTTCTTTATCCTTACAATGTTCATTTCCATATTTCGTGGTACTTTGTTGTAAATTGGACGTAGAGTCTGCCAAATAAAAGTAGAAAATATACAAAATGGAACTACAAAATTTGTAGGCTGGCAACACCATTTACCTGTCAAATATTCTTTTAAATTGCAATGACACTGATAATACAGAACACTGTATACACATTTAAAATTACATTTTTTGTTCTAAAAAAAAATCGAAGAAGCACTGTTGTTAAGCTACCTACTTAATGACATAAATTTGATTAAAATGTGTTTTACAAGTGATTGGCTTTCATTTAATTTAACATAAATTTGAATTTAACAGTAGGTAGAAAGGAAGAATCATTAATGGTGAGTTCAGTTACACTACTTTTAGATCTGAATGAGTTAAATATATTCAAATCTAAAATTAGAGACATGATCTAAAGCCTGGACAACGCTAGTAGGTACTTAAGCTAATATTAAATCAATGTGAGCAGGGAGCAATTTCTGAAGTGTGCTTTATATTTTATTATAAAATCGTTATTCTTCATTCTGTTAACATAAAATTGCAAAGATATAATAATAATATATCTTTTTGCAATTCTAATTTTGAGATCAGCCTTTGTGTTTCCTCCTTCCTATAACATGGGTTTCTTCAAGACCTTCATTCATTCCTTCCTCTCCTCAAAAAGACCATCCACACAGCATCCCAGATGACATAGATGGAGTTAATGTAAAAAAAAGCCTTTTTAATTTTTAATAAAAATCTAGGTTTCACAGCTTTAGATTACAACCATGATTATATTTTTAGTATTGTCATTTGTACAACAGTGGCACCCTATGTTTTCTGCTCTTATTTGACAAACTGTAAGTCCGTTAATAAAGAAATGAATAAATATGACGGCCTCCGTGGTTAATGGGAAAGGCTTTCGACCAGCGATCCGTAGGTTGCGGTTTCAAGTCCATTTTAGTTGGTAAATTTGTATTTTCACAATGTAACCCTTTAAAGATAACAAAAGGTTAATAAGATAGGAAAAAAAACAAAGATTATAAGATAGGAAAATAATTTCCCTCAGGGCCTATGTCATCTTTGAAAATGCTGTGTGGGGGATCTTTTTGAGGAGAGGAAGGAGTGAACATGGATCTTGAAGAGGCCCATGTTTTAGGAGGGAGAAAAAACATAGAGGCCGGAAAATTCTTCCACAGCCGAGACATTGAACACAGGAACGAGTCGTAGAAATGACCCTTTCTCATGAGACAAATGTCAATCATGTATATATGTTGGGTACGCGTTTAGCGTGTTTCTCGACTATGCACCGATGCCGAAGGGATCAATTAGGAGATTCCACACAGAAGGCCCGAAGGAAAATATTTTCCCTTATTCTTATGTCATCTTTAAAGATGCTGTATGGGCGGCATTTTAAAGGATAAGAAGTTCAAGGAAGGATAAGGTATTTTATTTTATTTTATTTATTTTAGGGAAAGTTGACAGCAAATCTGAGATTACACAAAACAATAGTAAGGTAGTTAATTATGCCCATAATGAACTTTCCACTTATGATAGTTAATGAATAATAAAGTGTGACTTTGTAAGGGTGTTTTCTTAAATTAAATTTTTTTTTTACAACATATGAAAGCGGAGGGGGGAGGAAGAACATAGAATTAGGATTAAGAGGCAAAGGATGGGAATATATTATAGGGATTAAACTTTATAGTTTGAGTCATGTTGCTTACTGAGTTTTCGTTTTATGTCGTGTAAAGTCTCGTTAAAAATGTCAATGTGGTAATAATTTAAGTTAAATGAGTGTGTGATCTATAAATAAATGAGTTCGGTTTGGAGTTGGTCTTGCAAAGAGGGAGATTAAAAGTAAGTGACTGTCTGCTGTTGTGATTGGAACACGGAATGATAGGCGTTGAAGAAGATCAGGACTATCAATTAGGTTATGTGTAATTTTAAATAACATTACCGAATCTGCTATATTTCTTCGGCAAGTTAATGTCTGCATATTGAAGAACTTTGCAGAGTCTTCATTACTAATGTGAGATCGAAAAGAACGAAAGTTAAGGTACCTTAAGAATCTATTTTGAACACTTTCGATTCTATTTTTAGCAAGTGTTAATAATTAAACTGTTTTCTTCGAGCAGTTTCCATGACCTGAGTTTTATAAATTACATATTTTTGAATGTAGCTATTACTTTGTGGTTATCCATTATAGAAAAATGAAACAATACAACTTTGTATAAACCACTTATATGATGTGCAAATCCAACCGGTTTCGGAACAAACGTTCCTTCGTCAGGGAAAGCTTATACTAATTTGACAGTTTAGAACAATGTTTTATTGTGGTAGGGGTGGAGCCGTTGTTATCTAATAATGTAGATTGGGTGGGTAGGTATTAGTGTAGAGTGGGTGGGTAGGGGAACAAATCCATGATTGGGCTATATGACAATATTTTTTGTTTGTTGATAATAGATTCATTATTTTTAAGGGATTTTTTAATTTCCAAAGCTTCTAAGTTATCTAAACTAAGTTATCTACCTATTTTTTTTATTTTTTAAAAATTACCATCATAGAGTCTTGTCAATCATCTAAGTATTTTATATATCTGAAATGATTAAATTTACAAACTCTAAAATAGTGCCTACACTTCTGAGCTTAGCATTAAGATATTAAATTTGTACACTTTCTAACCTTTATTATAAACAATCTTTTATCACACGCATAAATCGTGTTACATATGAATCTGTCCATAAGTTGTTCACACATTTCCATCACATGATCTGTGACATCTACACGTATTGGGCGACAATCCTACTAATATTATAAAGGCGAAAGTTTGTGGGTATGGATGTATGAATTCTTTCATACAAAAACTACTGAATGGATTTTAATGAAACTAACAATAATATAGCTCGTACATCAGAATAACATATAGGCTATAACTTAGAGCATTGTCATTATGAAATTTGTATTAAAAAAATGCAATAGGTGACACGCGATTTGTTTGTAACGGGTATGGAGGGTGGTGTGAGAGGGGGATAGGGAGAGGTGGGGGGGATGGGCGAGGCGGGAGGAGGGTGGAGAGGGGGCGGGGGAGGGGAGGAGGAGGGGAACAGGGAAGGTGGAGGAGGCGCTGTGGGAACCCCCCTAATACTACGCGAGCGAAGCCGGGGGCAAAAGCTAGTCCTAAATAACGCTATGGCTGCTAATATTGTTGATTGAAAAGTATTAGAAATAACGTGGAAAATAATACAAACAACACGCGATAACGTAATAATACAATGAAATGTAATTTGGGGACGCTGAGAGGTACAAAGTACCGTTCTACATTTATATAAATATATATATATATATATATACTGGTAAGCCCTGACATTATGAAATTTGCGTAAAAATTTTGCAATAGGTGGCAGTATTTGAAAACTGAATAAATGGAACGCGCGAGTGGCGTGGGTAAAGCGGGATTTGGGTTCGCGGGACGGATCGAGGACGAATGGGAAAAGACCCGCAGGGAAAAACAATTTCTTCATTAAGTTGCATTGCAACGCATCTCGGAAACTCGCTAGTACAATATAAAAATATCGTAAAATTTTGTTGATGATAAAAATGTGTGTTTACCTGTAGATCAATAGCAAACAATGTACATGTTTACGAATTTAATATTATACAATTTGGGAAAGAAACTAAACCTAATATTTTATTCAATAAAATCAGCCAACTTCTCGGCGTAAGAAAAATGAATGCATATTCAATATTACATATACCCAGATACGTTCATCTGAAATACGGAGACGAAATACAAAATATGAGATTGCCCAGACAGTTCATTCGGAGTCTTATATTTCAAATTTAAATTCATATTATGTATTTTTGTGTGGGCCTGTCTTGCCTAAGCTTCTCCCATTGAAAATATAATAAGAATTGCTTTCACTATCCGAAGAGGACGTAGGTTGAACATTGCGCAGAGAAAATCTTATTACGTTTCCTGAAGCCATAAAACCATACAAGTATTCTTTACGAATTACATTTGAAACTAAATTTTGTGTGTCATCTACATATGTAAGTATGTATTACATCCATGTATTACTACATTTTATCGTTTGATAGTTTCTTCGAGTTAGTGAGCAGATTACAAGACCTACCAACATTTTCATCTAATAAAATAAATTTATTTCCACCTTCGTCCAAATCAAAAAACTTTTAACAATAAAATTTGCGTAAAATTTGATTAGGTTAGTTTACAATAGGATATGTTAGGTTAGCTAGGCTTGTTGTTTGTTCTTATTATTATTTATATATAATACATCTATTTGCAATTCATTTCCCGGAATCCGATTGCGCTGAAACTCGCGCCTCTTGACGTCTTCTGTGGTCGAGGGGTAAGGCTCTAGACTCGCAATCCAAAGGTCGCGGGATCTAATCACGGCGTGCGCAAATAACTTTTGTTTGATTAATTTGTGTTATCTCAGAATTAATTCATTTAAAATAATATATAGCATATTTGCGGCACGTTCCAGAGTGGAAGATACTCTCAGTATTGCCCAGTGTAAGACCACCATTCAGAATTGAAATTTTTCTTGAAATGGCTTTAGCCGTGTTTGGTGACCAGATCTGACTAGTCGGGTTCTTCCCCATTCTCCTCTTCCCCATCTCCTTCTCCTCCCCATACCTTTAGCCTCACAACATACCCCAATTTGGGAATGCCGTGTCTCACTGGCTCCAGAATCTTAACTGCTCCCTGGATAAAATTTTAGGTTTAGTTTCTTTCCCAAATTGTATAATATTAAATTCATATACGTGTACATATAACAAAATTGTATGATATTTTTATATTATACTAGCGAGTTTGCGACATGCGTTGCAATGCAACTTAATGAAGAAATTGTTTTTCCCTGTGTGTCCTTTCCCATTCATCCTCGATCCATCCCGCAACCCCCATCCCGCTTTACCCACGCCACTCGCGCATTTCATTTATTCAGTCCCGGTACATTCAGTTTTCAAATAGTGCCACCTATTGTATACAGGGTGTTAAGGGACGTACTTGACTTATTTTAACCAGTGATTCCTGACATTATTTGGAGTAAAAAATGTAAATGAAATTTTTGTCTCCGGTGACATTTTTGATGTTTTTTTTTTTTCTATAAAAACATTAAAAAATGGTAGTTGTTGAACAGTTGGAGACGGGGTAAGGGGTTCGTCGGACACCCGGCTGAGTAACCAGTGACGACATGCTGAAGAATTTTTTTTTGTTTGATTTTGAAAAAAAAAAAATTGAAAAAAAAAAAGTCGTCAAAAAGTCACCGGAGAACAAAATTTCGTTAACATTTTTTACTCCAAATAATGTCAGGAATCACTGGTTAAAGTAAGTCAGGTACGTCCCTTAACACCCTGTATATATATTATTCATATATATAAATTTATATACTTAAATGTATAAATAAACGTTTATATATAATACGGTTTATAATACGGCACTTTGTGCCTCTCAGCGTCCCCAAATTACCGTAACTATTGGATCATTTTGACTCACTAGATCGTTTATCATTTGAGCCCCATTCTGATTGAGCAAGTGTTTTAGTCGAGTGGAGAGTATAGTAATAATTAAACGCGTCCGAACACCGTAGGTAGAATGGGTGAGTCAGCTCTTTAGTAGATTCAATCCATTTCATTCCATTTTTCGGGCGAGTAAGTACCCCCTCCACAGTTTTAGCAGTGTTCATTTGTGAATGCGCGGAAATGTCATGGTGATAGAGCGAAGATGCTACCCTAAATTTATTTATTTATGCTACTAGTAATCTCTTTTCGTGTCCACAGTTTATTTATTTTCATCTAACTAATTTATTCTTCCACCTCTTCTAAAATAAACATTAAAATAAGCATTAAAATAAGCATTAAAATATGCATTAAGATAAGTTTAATTAACGTATTTACTTTGCTTTGTAGCGCCCGTCATCCTACGTCATCTTGCAACGGGCGGCGGGCACAAATGTACTCTACTTGAAAGTAATGCGAACGATTATGCGAATGGTAATGCGAGTGTACTCGCTACTTGACTTACTACTTGGTCATTGTGAACGTACATTTAGTTTTTTATTTATTTTTTTTTTTATTTAATAAATGTTACAAAAATTACATGTTTTTGTGTATTCTATAAAGTTTTTTGTAAAAAATATATACATTATTTAATATGTCTTACACCTTTTTTTAGCAAAGCTCGTGTTAAAAAGGCGGAGACAACGAATGTAGATAATAATTTTTATATAAGTTTAAATAATATATAATTTTTTTTTAATATGCATATAGATCAATTAATGGATAATTAACAGTATATAAAGAAAAAAAATCGTACATATCATATAATATGCATGTATAGTTTTATATAATATATAAAACATATAATAGAACGAATGTAGCAGAATGAAGAGGAGATAAAAAAGAAAGGAGAAAAATAAAGAAAGAAAAAGGATATCAGATATTACAATTGTGTTTAGAAATAAAATATTATAAGATGTAGTGATTGTGATAAGTTATATATAAAGAGCTTTTATTGATTTTTTTATAATTTGTTTGCAATCTTAAATGAACTGGTAATTGGTTAAACTATTTAACTCCAATATATTTATAGTATTGTTGAGCTGTGGTGGTGTTACATTACAGTTGATCGTGGATGAATTGAGATTTGTATACCATTTTAATTCTCGGCGAGATGAATTCAATTCAACCCCAGTGCGGATCTCACTTTTTTTTTATTATCTGCAATCGGATGTAATGATAATCGAAATTGATTCACTAAAATCTACATAATAAAAACAGTTCTAAAAGTGGATTTTTCTTCAATTGCCTTAAGTTATGTTTTGTCGTAAAACCTCTGCCTGGTGTGATACCTGCCCTGCAGCTTAGGTACCATTCACTTTTTTGTAATAATCTAATCGAAATGTTTAAAATTTTAATTTGGCAAGGATGTCAAGCGGCCGCGCGTTTTAGGGGAGGCACTTATTTACGAATAAATCCGCAAAAAGTAAATTAGTCCCCGGAGCAGATGGCCCTAAGCGACGGATAATCCAGGCGATTGGTGGCAAAAAAATGATCGAGGACTGTAAGAAGAGGAGCCTAATGACGGCCATCGGTCCCTTCATTTGCATTAACATTTCCTAATTTATTCTTACAAACAAATCGATAGCCTTCCTATTGCCTTCGCTTCTCTGCTTTAAGAGGCGCTGGGTAATCTTATATTGTAAGGATAAGTGTTATTTAACTACCCAATTTATTATAAGAACTCTTTTTATGATTTTTGAAGTTAATTCCAATCTGATGAGAGGTTCTGGGTTCGAATCTCAGTTGCAACCGTTATCATTTTATTTTTTCTGTATCTTATTCTCTTTCATACTTTCGTTTAGATTATTAGTGTTATCTTCTTCTTCCCCCCTGATGCTTACTTACGGCCACCAGATATGGATGCTAAACAAACAAACGCTCTAGAGTCCAAGCTGCCGAAATTAGGTACTAGAGAGGAGTGGCAAGGGTTACGAAATGGAATCATATAAGAAACTCGATCTAAACATTGAAACACTGCTACTCTTTATAGAAAAATCGCAACTGAGGTGGCTTGAGCATGTACTAAGAATATCTGATGATCGAATTAAAATTGTTAAACAGAGGGTAGACGTCCAGTGGGCCACCCCAGAGGCAATTTCAGAAACTGTGTGAGGAGAGGATGGAACTGCCATGGACGCAGGCCGAAGAAACAGCGCAAGACAGGGACGTATGGAGGAGCCTTGAGGATGCAATGGGTCCCCGTCCCGAATAGGACAAGGGGAAGAAGATGGTGATAATGATCTTCTCCTTTCATGTTATTTTACTACGTTTATTTTTATTTTTATTTATTAACCTTTATTATCACAGCCATACTAATAAAAAAAAATATTCCCAACCGTGAAACGGTTTTTTTAGTTTTTGAAGTGAAATTGATTAGCCCGGTTGTGATTTTAAATTCGAATAAAACGGAAATGTCGCACTACAGTAACCAACAACGCATCAAACTGTGCTCATTGGCCGCTATGATTATGACGTCACTTTTCAAGGCTCCAATTGGTTGAGTTGTGTAACGGAAATGACGCTAGGTCTGCGCTTATTGGCTGCTTTAATTATGACCTCACTTTTCCATTCACGTTTATTGTGATTGTTTTAGTAAATTTACGCCTCTAACGCGTGTGAATTGAACTCGATTTTTTTTACAATAGCTCTACACAGGAGGCCCTAAAGAAAATAATACCCCTCGAGGCCTTTTGTCATCTTTGGGGATGCTGTGTAGAGGGTCTTCTTAGGAAAGGTAGGAGAGGATGATCTAGGAGGGAAAAGTTATGAGGGGTGGGTAGGAATCTGGGGGTAGGATAAATTTAGGGAAGATAAAGGTGGGAATCTGGGGATAAGTGTGTCCAGAAGTACCGGCTGAATGATTTTATCCCTCCAACTGGTGATGTTGCAAAGTCAAAAAATCCCTCGACCTGTCCGGCTTGCTCCCGACCCCGCTTGCCACGCAGCCGATGGACAGACCCGGGCACTCCTGCTAAGTGACCAAACATAGGAAACTAGTTGGAGTGACCTATGGCAGAGTAGGTGATTTTCCAATAAATAGTCCCCGCAGGCTGGTACCAAAACCCACCTCTCAAGTACAATAAAAAAATCTGTTCAATATTTTTTTCAAACTGACCATTACGCCGCCGTTTCCCCGCAAAAACAAATGTCATACGCAACCAATATCGGCCTTAATAGAACAAATCACAAGCTGTAACTTCTGAATTTCTACCCTAGAAGATATTCATTATTTATGTATGTAAGTGCTCTCGTGTTTAACCAAGGACAACCCTATCACCGAATCGCGTAATAGACAAATATTGATATTTAGCAAAGGGAGATTTGTCGAAGGTGTACGGGACGGAGTAAGTCTGTCAACAGCAATCTGGAGCCAACGGACGAAAGCCTTGGATTAAACAGGATCTAAGAGATAGATTATGGCATCCAGCTGACTCTTGACCCTCGGCCACTGAAGACGTAAAGTAATAGAAGTGTGTTGTGGATATTTTGAAGTGAAAACTTACACGAAAAAGAGACAAACACATACATCTATAGGATTTAGCCTGCGGGAGAATGGGAAAGACTAATCGACTAATTGGTACTCTGTAATTTCCCCACTCTTGTCTACTTTATTTTTCTGAAGGTTTCGCTTCTACCGCGTGTGAATTGCACGCTCTGTATTTTTTTTGGGGAAGACCTCACAAGAGTCCCAGTTACTCCCTTCTGGAGCCAGTGTGACTATGGCATCCCTAATTGGAGTATGTTGTGAGGCTGACGGCAGTAGGGAGGGTAAGAGATTGAAAAGAGGAAGATGGGTAGGAACCTGGCTATTCAGATCCGATCACCAAACACAGCTAAATCCATTTCAAGCGACGTTTCAATTCTGAATGATGGTCGTACGCCAGAGCGGTTTTGATAATATCTTCCACTCTGGAACGCGCCACAGATATACTACTTATATATTATTTTTAATGTTTTAATTGTGAAATAATACAAATCAGGCTTCGATCACGGGACCTTCGAATTGCTAGTCAAGATCCTTACACCTCGACTACGGAGGCCATCAAGAAAATGGATGATTCCCATGACGGCATAAAAAAGCTCATAACGTACATTAACCATCCTAATAATGCTGCATCTTACACATCAAATAATGATGAAACAAAACACACTATCCGTGTCTGATTCCTTCAAAGTACGTACTACTTTTTTCCTTTTCAAGCAAACAGACCTACGTACATTGTTTGTCTCATCTTTTGAAAGAGCTGCAGCATTATTGTGATAAGGAACGTAGTTTATTGCTTTTGTGTCGTCACGGTACCGTAATCGTGGATCGTCACGGTAAAAATAAAAGCGCTTTTTGATAAAATTTTGTGATACTTTTCAAGAATGGAAATACTTCATTGAACAGATAATTTAGTACGATCACGTCTCAATAATATTTGGCTGATTTATAATGCGCCGTTTTCTTTAGGTTGGGTCAGGTTAGGTATGGCAAGAGATTTAGTTTTCTTTTATGATGAGTACATGAGTTTTGACTCTCCGCCATGAATATATTGGAAAAGTGTTTTCGGTGATTGGGTCATTATTGGAGACACATTGCACGAGGTCCAAGTAGCCTCTTCAATAATATAGAACTATAGTTTATGTGGACCAACCAGTTTTAATTTTGTTAGTAGTAATAAATAGAGATGTGAAAAAATAATCGATTATGAAAAAATCCATTAAAAATCGATTTAATTAAGCGATTTTAATTTTATAAAAAATCGATTAATTAGTAATCATTTTTTTTTACACTGACATTTTTTTCATTCGCAGCCCTGCTACGCTTAGTCATTAGTCTGGAGTCCGGATCGCGTACCTCTATGATGTTTTTAAACACAACATGGCATTAACGTCATCTTTGCGTCTACGATGACATTTCTTTTGTTCTTTGAAAGCAGTTTTAGTTTGAAGTTTCTAATCAAACTTGTCACTAGATGAAGTCAACAGAGTCAACGAACAAATTGCAATTTGTGTATATTATTATTAATAACAAAAAAATCGGTTGTTATTTTAAAACTTATAATTTTTTGTAAAATATTTTTTAATTAATAAAACTGTGATTTAAGACATTTTACGCGTTTATTTTAAATTGTCAAATTTGGTGCTAAGAAAAAGAATCGATTATTTGAATCGAGAGACAGAAGTGGTAGGTATAGTACCTGTATTCGAAACAAACAAAAATCGGAGTTACTGAAGTAAAACCATAATCTTTCTAATGAAATAAAGGTGTGTCATATATAAAGTACGCCGAAAAAGGTTATTTCGATTTTTTTAATTGAAAAAATAATTACAATGTTTTTTGCAAATAAATATCAAAATGTTAGAAAAATTCAGCATAATCTATGTAATGACGTAAATTATGATAAAGACTGTCCTGCCTAGCGATTCCGTATTTTTGTGAGATGGCTGTTATATGAGTTTTCTATGTACAACGTACATTAAATGAGTAAATAATCACGCGTACTTGCAGGAATTCTTGTTTAAATCGATCTTAACTAAAATATGTGTCGTAAAAATTACACAAATCTGACAGAAGATAACGTCCGTTATCCAATAACGATCTCACTAAAAATACGGAATCGCTAGGCAGGTTGGTTTATTTTTTTAAGAAATTTTCCGTTTTATTCCGATATTAATGAAATTTTGCACATTTGACCTTCAAAAGAGGAAAAAGATCACAATTTTCATGAGATTTCGAAAAATCACCCCGCTCCCTTTTAAAGAAGAATTTTAAAACTTTTTAATGAAATTTACCACAGATAATGTTCAAATAAACGAAGAGGAAAATTACTCATATAATAAAATAAAATTATACATCTGATTAAGAAAATCTCTGTGTGAAGCCTAGGAAATACCGGGAAAAGTAATCTACGCACCAGTGCCGAGGGGATCAATGACGCTAGTTCCTCGGAGAATCTTCCATTGTGATGCTGGTAGAACAAGGACAGCATTCCTAACTGACACCTGTGCTCTAAAGATTGCAATCCGTTTGTTAAGTTGGAAGAATCTATCAAACGGACCGCTCGTTTCTGCACGGAGTCGAGAGTTTTTTAAGGTATTTTTGGGCTCCAGACCAAAGGTTGTAATGGTGCACCCCCCCCCCCTAATGAAAACTTTACAATATTCTTCTTCTCGAATTTGAATTAGAAGATTTACAACAAAGATTGGTGGTGACGCTCTCTCCTCGGTCACGAAACCACTTGGGATGTTGCAACCCTTTTCCTCGGATTATATACCCCTCCCCCTCTCTCTCGCGCGTTCAGATCTTCGGTTGGTAGATCTTCCTCTCGTACCTACTGTATGATTCGCCAATAATGTTTGAATCATGACTCGTTTTTCCCACCCCTGTGACTGAACACAGTAAAAGGTAGTTTTCCGGGAAATTCTTACAATAAACCCTTTACTCCACGTTGTGTGATTTTTTGCTTCGGAGCACCTAGGACATCTAGGATAGGTATTTAATGTATTTCGTGGTAACTTTCGGTTCTTTTAGGTAAGGTGTGGAAGAATTTCTCTGTATCTCTTAAACGTCTGAAGGACACGTCCGGTCTAAACTATCCTGAATTTGTCCCCACTATGATCCTAATGATATACACTGCTCCAATATTTACATAATGAGCACGGTTGCTATTACTTTCGCTAGGCTATAAAATTGATCTCTCTCCCTCTACGTCCTAATGATTTTTTAATGTACATACCTTGAATGTTTCACTCGGATAATTGGCGAGTTCTCTGCACCGCTTTCCATGGCTAGATCCTATACATAATCGTGATAATACGTTCTGTTGTTAGTAAACACAAATTTATACCTAGGATGGAAGTATAAAGACGGGATAGAGGATAGGATGGATGGTGATGGGGAAGAAATTCTTTGCAAACTAGTACTGGCTCCTCCACTTGACCAAATTGACTAGGTGGTCAGCTCTCAGGACACGACCCCTCGACCAATGCATGATGAGGCTATACCCATGGCACCCGGAAAATCTCTTGACGATAAACCAGATACCCGGACCCCTCCATAACAAAAGAAGAACGACATGCCTTCAAACCTTTCCTGATCAACTCCAGTATCGAACACCTCCGGAACTACTTTACTGGCTCTAGAAGGGGTAACCTATTTCGTCCCTTATCAAGACTCTACTCACGGTACAAGTGGCGTAAGCTTGTGACAGGCAGATCCATCCTCCCACGTGACCGACCTAGCGTTACACTCCACCTCCAGGAGCTGACATAATCCCCACCTCGTGGGCATTACGTTTGCTTCTGGGTCGACAGGACTAAAAAATGTGATGATGCTACAGGATTCCGTCCCACAGATGACCTGTTGGTGCGCATCTCCATACTACCTTGCAGGCAACGCGAGATGCTTTTGGCCAAAACGCCTCCGTCTGCGAACCATGCCCTGTCTTACCGTTGGCATCTCATTTCATACGACCTGTCGCGCCCATCCGCTCGACATAGTCCCGCGAAAGGGAATTGCTTCCAGCACCTCGCGTGACCCGATCAGTCTACGGAGGGCAACCCTCCTCCTCCCTAACACGACAATGTGGGAAGGACCCTTACCACTCGACCACCAATTTCTCACATAATGTGTAGCCTCGGTGTCACCACCACATTCGTCAATCATGAAGAACTTAAAATCGCAATTCAACAATTAGGAATTCAGAGAGTACCTGTTAGTTTTATTTGTTTCATATTTAATATTGTGATTCTGCTCTTCTGCTCTCTTGTCTAAAGATGTTCAGCTGTTCGGGTTGCAGGTAATCGCCTTCAATTTGATATGTCGTACGCTCGGAACGCCCACCATTTGGTTGAGTGTACAACCCCCCGAGATGTACATAAGTACCTCGCTTGCTCGTTCATTTTTTTTTGTATGTGTGTGTTCCTCCGACCGCCCGGCATCAGCTGTCTGGGAGAAAACGTCACTACCCTAAATGATAATAACGGTTAAACATATCCATATGGGCTGCCACAATAATATTAAATTTTCATCGGCGCTGGAGCTGTTGAAATTTACTGCCCAGGGTTAGCGTTCCATTCACGAGACTCTGCAAACAAGTACCTGTAATCCAATTATAGATTTCTGGGTTCCGGTACCGGGAATCGAACCCGAGCATCCTGGGTGAGAGCCAGGTATCTTCTACGCTGGTTCCGCACGTGTCTACCCTTTTTTGTCTAGCTCGGCATCAGTTGTCTGCCGAGAAAAGGTCAACATCTGTGAATTATGCCTAGTACCTATTCTGGGACAAATAGTACAGCAATCTACTCGCCGCAGGCGCTCGTGAAATTAACTGTCCAGGATTCTATTCACACCATCCTGCAATCAGTGAGATCCTGTAATATAGATTAAAGTTATTTGACTTATCAAGAACGTGGTTGCTAAAATCGCGACTCCCGGTCGGGTAAACGCGACTCCGCGTCTTAACCACGCGTCCTCCCTATAAAGGATCAAACTCCCTACTTGCTTTCCTTTTCACCATACAAGGTCTTAATGTGGGTACTGTAATTTTAAAACCTCCCTTTTTTCCTAAGCTGCATTTGTGGGAAGATCTTCTCTCACGTCCTGTGGCCCCTTATCAGAATATTGCGCAATTGTAACTTCTAATCCCCCCCCCTGACTATACACGGTAACGTCGGACCTACTTCAAATTAAAAAAAAACTCGTTTCTAGACTGAATTTTTGCTCTCGACTGACTGTACATTTATTATCAAACTCAAATTATTCTGGTTAAAACTCTTCAACCGAATTAACACCATTTTTCCACTATTTTTATTAATATCATTATTTTAATCGTTGCACTGTCTTTTAACTAAAGGATGGAAAGTTTTCTACGCGATTATTATTATGATCCGGGACCATCGTCGTTACTCAAGATAAATATTTATTGTTATATTTTTCTCTCTACATAATGAATGATTCGTCGCAATTATTATGAATGTAACCAATCTATTATGTGATTACATTTTTATAAAAGTGTAGCCATGTTTACGAGTCGACTTAAAGTTGCGTAGAGAAATAAATAGATCGACTTAAAAGTTACGTCCTTAACACGGGCTTGTCCAGTGGCGGATTTTTTTAGAAGCCTAGAATTAATAAATATTTCCTAATTTTCATTCGTCTATTGTTAATGTTTATGTTTTCTGTTGATATCCCCTTGTACTTATGTAATTTTAAAACCACTGTAAGCATTTACACTGAGTCTGTATTTTGTGTTATAATCTCGCAGATCTCGTTCAATAGAGATATATTATTATTATTAATTATGACGGGAGTCCAACACTTTAATCAAGTCTCTATTCCCAAATTTAAATGTTTATCGCACGGCAATCGCGAAGTTTAACAACGGTTATTCCTTTTTTAGTAAGTAACACAACACCGAACTTTTTTATTTTACACAATAAATTACTGCTGAATTTTCACTGAAGCTAGTTTAAACTAAAGTCCCAAGTCCACCACAACACTTTGCGTTCCTCTCACCTTCCGAACTTTGCGACCAACCCCCTTAACGACTCGAAACTGTCTGTCCCTTCTTCCCTCTTCCCATCTCGTAGGTCCTATCTCAAACCTACTTTCTAACGTGTTTTTCATTAATTTATCACTCATAATTTCTCGGAGTTATGCGAACTGCACTCAGCAAAAACACTTGAATTTGCACATAATTTAAAGTTCTGACAGGACATTAATTTTTATTAGTTTCACTAATTACTTTCTTGAATCTCGTGCACGTAAAATCAAGAGATAAATTCAGCTTCAATGATATCCCATTTACAACGAACATGTTGGCCGTATCTTGATCTTGACATCCCACTCAAATATAAGTGATCGAACACATTTTTCATCTGCGTTATCTGAAAGATACAAAATCCAACCCGAAACCTTAACCTTTTTGTCACTAGCGTAACCTATTACTTGCAAAACTCGCTAATTTCAGACGTGAAGCCAATCGTTGCCGACTCCGTTCTCTTTCCTACAAAACGCGATTTATGACTCGAGCGAAGTGGTTCCTTCAACTTAACATTACTATCCCCTAAAACGTGGGACAATATTTTGTACTAAATGCACCAAGAGGCATCAGAACTCGCCCTTTCCTGTGATTGATGGGACGCCCCTAATATGGTTCGATGCCTATTCTGATTTGTTGAACGCTTTCGTTACCCTAGAAGATAAATCCTTCCTCGAAAGGCCAGCCCCAATTGCTCCACATTCCTTTAATTTCGCTCTCGAATCTACCCCACAGCTGTCGGTAGTATGCTCATATTTGTTATTTAAAAAAAAATTATTCGCCAGCTATCCAACAAAGCAGGTTCATCACAAGGTGACTGCCAAATTCAACCATGGGGTGCACTTGCGATTATACAGGATTGGCAGTTGTGTAGTATTAAAGTATCTGCGGGCCATGTACAGTATGCGACCAGTTTCTGAGAGGTTAACTTAACTGTGTCTTCCATGGAATTAAATGTGTTTAGAACAATTCTCCCCATTATACATTTTTTGATTCATGTTAATATTTTTGATAAAAAAAATAAACCTGATTTAATAACTTTACAAATTGATTATGAAAAGGGATTTTTTAAAATTTTTGCATAATAAAAACTATAAAAATAATTATAATTGGCAACCATTATGGTAAGTTATTTTTGTTTAATGAAAATACATTTTTTAGCGAAAAAATGTATTTTTTTTTTATTCAC
This sequence comes from Limnephilus rhombicus, assembly GCA_929108145.2. Taxonomy (NCBI): domain Eukaryota; kingdom Metazoa; phylum Arthropoda; class Insecta; order Trichoptera; family Limnephilidae; genus Limnephilus; species Limnephilus rhombicus. The sequence goes on along the minus strand of OV815275.1, from coordinate 7,317,277 downwards.
GACTAATAATGAAAATTGGTTTTCACTTATTTGACGTCCTCTGTGGGTGAGTGTTTATGAATTGCTACGAATCCAAAAGCCGTGGTTTGAAATCCCGGCTTGCGCTAAAAAAATTATTTGATTTTTTGGTGGTTTTAAAAAAAAAACATTTAAAGTCGGACAGGTATAGTATATTTGCGGAGATCCTTTTGGAAATGCCTTGGTAGAATTTCACCATTCAGAAACGAAGCATTGCTTGAAATAGTTTTAGCCGATTTATTGACTAGATCTTAATAGCGAGATCCTTCCCTACTTACATCTTACCCACCTTCATTCCATTAAAAGTGCTCCTAGATATAGGCAATTTATCTTACACGATCGTTAAGGGTTACCACGTTTTCTCGAGGAAAGGTCCTCTAATTATATGAGCACATATAACGTTATTTTGTTTATTATTTTAATGAATTTCAATAAATATACTAGTCCCAGCAAGAGCGAAATATCGTACGTGACGTCATCGTTCTAGTATATTCCGTCTTTTTCGTTTTCCACGACGAACGTCAATGACTTCTATACGAGTTTTGTCTAGTAGGTACTGGTTTGTAAGACGAAAGTTAGAATTTAGAAGTTAATTTAAGAAAATTGGAATTCCTTTTAAACTATGCACACATGTCAAAAAAAGCTTTTTAGTGATATTTTGATTCACCTTGCATCTAAATATAATATTGGATTGACAATATTTTCTGGATTTGTGCTTGCTTTTTTTCCAATAAGCACATATTTCATCTCGGCAAGTCTAGACGCAGTTTGCCGCACGAGCAAGTAGCAAAGAGAGTCGCGCTTATAAATATTTAATCGACTGAATGCATCGCTTGCAGAAGTAGGTAAGCGCCATTGTGGCCGGAGTTACGGTCTAGATCAGTGGTTCTTAACCTAGGTTCGATCGAATCTCAGGGGTTCGGTGAGTCAGTCTCGTGGGTTCTGCGGAGGCCAAGACACACCCCCGACTCATATGATTCGTTCATTGAAATTCAGCAGAGCCAGGTTCGACAGCAACTCTTCAGAACACCTTCAGATGGTTTTGTTCATTTTGTACACCTATGTATAAATATAACAATGTTTTGAATTTTTTAAATTCATATTTTATTTTTCCCATTAAGAAGAGTTTGGTGAAAGCGCATATGAAACTGGTGGGGGTCAGTACCTCCAACAAGGTTAAGAACCACTGCTCTAGATGTCTTCCAAAATATACGTGAAGGTGACATATTCTTTAACAATGCATATTGCAAACCGGTAAAACTCTTCCCGTGGATTCTGAATGCTTGATATTTAGAAGTTTTATCTTAGAATAATATATTTTCTATTAAATTATTGCACAATGCAAAACTGTAGGTAAAAATTTAATACAAATGAGAAATTTATGCAATACTTGCCAAAAAAATAACTTTTCAAATATGATGATATGTTGGTCAAAAAAATCAGTTTGCCGTGAAAATGGCACCAATGAGGAGAGATTCTTTCGGGAATATATTAATATCATAATGTAATACGTCGATATTTATGAAAATCACCCAAACTAATCTAACTAACTAACCCTCACGCCGTTTTACACAAGCCTAGCTTCACTCACATTGGTACATCGTTTTATAAGCACATTTCTGTTATTCTGACTCGTTACATTGTCCGACTCGAGTATTGGTTCACTAGGTTTGGTACCATGTCTCAGTCAGGCGTCCCCTACTTCTTTCACATTCGTTTCGAATATTCTCCTTGCACTTCTGCATTCAATCGCTCTAGATGCCCAAACAATCAATGGGTTTCTTTTTTAATCGTTACGCCTTTATCAGCGTTATACAAGCTTTTAACATACTTCAAAGGTCGCATTTTTACATCATTCAGTCTATTTTATCCGTCTTTTGGCAGTTCCATGCCTCACTGTTATGTTCCAGGGTGAGTCCGTGCAGTCCATTTGGAGTGCTGGCTTTGCTTATTTGTAAAACCTAGCCTGACCTAATCCATCCTCTCCCTACTCTTTTTCTTCTTGGGTTTGTTTTAGTAGCTGTAGCTTCAGGCAGTTGGAACTATTTTGTAAAATTTAAATTGAAAAACGTGGTAATAATGATTTGTAAACATATAACGTGTATTAATATAAAATATAATTTATAAATAAAATATAATTTATAAATAAAATATAATTTATTTTATTTATTTATAAGTACATGTTACATAATTAATACAGTTACTTGAGAAGATACATTAGGTCACCATACTAGGCACCTGCCTGTATCATGGTGACCAACGGAGGACAGTTATTTTGAAATGAAGTCTAGTAAGTGTAAACATAATGTAAAATTATAAAAAGTATATAAATTAATATCATTCATTTCTTATGACAAAATTTAGTTTTTTGAAAAAAACAAAGTTTCTTGTACGAACTAAATGTAACATAAGTAAATATAAAAAGAGTATGCGAGTGTGATAAATAGGCGAGAACTAGGTAAGTACTTATACTGGAGCAAACTGAATGCAATAAATATTTTAAAACAAAAACAATCATTACAATATTATGGTAAAAACCGAACTTGAGAATTTGTAGTATATTTTTTCCAAGTTTTATTAGTATTGTGATATATATGTCAAGTGTTACAATGAAAATATTAGTGTAAATGATGTTGCTAGTAGATATTATAATTGATGTATGTGTGTGGTATAATTGATTCCTGTTTACAATGTAAGTAGGAATATTGGGCAATACAATATGAAATAACACATTTTAAGGTTATTATGATAGAACCAGAGGAATCCAATAAGGAATATAAGAAAGTATATTGAGTATACATATGTTTATTATTGCTATGACTCGTATAAAAATTTGTTAGGAAAATATTGATAGTTAGATTATATACTTTTATCACAAAAGATATTAGAAGACTTGAGGTTGGAATAAGGATGGCGGTAATTGTGTATGTTTCAAAATGATTTATCTGTAAGATAAGATATTTAACATGTATATTAGTTGTGTTTATGATTGTACTAAGAGAGCAATAATTAGAGAAGTTAATATATTGATGGAAGTATTTAAAGTAAATATAGTTAAGTTTCATCTTGTTCAAGTTACTAAAAAAATTTAAATCAATAATAATTACAACATAAATAAGATGGATGATAACGTGCATTATATTCGTTCAATATAGATTTGCTGTAAATATAGGATTACATATAATATATTCTCACTAATTGTGTTAAAAACAGATAAGCTTGGAAGATGAGAGAAGAATACATAATATTTCGTGTAAAATATCATGGTGGTTGTGTGACTAATGAAACAAAAACAAACAAAACAATCGATCTAAATAATGATAAGAAGAAGGATGGTACATTATTTTGAGTATGTGTTATCTTGTCGAAAATCGTGGTATGAATCATGAAAAAACCAGGGAAATAAGTTATGATTATAGAATTAACGTTATTAGAGTATATTAAAACAATATAATGGATAATAGCAAGGTAAGTAAATCTGTTGGGAATAGTTTGGTGAGATAAATAAGTTAACATCAAGGATGCAACTAGATTAACAAGCGAAACATACCATAATGCGAATGGAAAGGTGCAAATGATTTTGTAGTGAGTTAGTTTATCAGATTTAAGTAGAGTAAAATAGAATAACAGATAAAAGCATATTATAATATAGACATTAGTATCTACTATAGTGGAGTGATGTAGCAGCACAGTACTTTGTATCGTCAGTCACAGTAATTGACGATTTTCACGGTCCAGGTCAGCAATATTATTTATTATAATTTCTTTAATTAAATCTTGGAGGTATCAGTTTGTCTCAAAAGTATGCGCCCTCCGGTGGACCAATAGTGTTTATAATTATTGTCTCTAGCAATTTTTTTTGTTTGAGATAATAAATATTTTCCTTTTTGAGTTAATTGATCTGATACGTAAATGTGTTTGGCGGCTTGCGATAATCCTAGGTCCCTTGTATTTATTTTATTTGTCATACTGGTTGTGGATTTCTTGTAGGTTTTAAATTTGGATAGGAAGTCATCCCGCGATGTTATGGTATTGAACGTCGCTATGATAGGTCTTGGATTTTTGTCGGAGTATTTCGGTCCCAGCCTATAGATTTTTGTTATTACAGAATGCACGTCGGTATTTTCGTACTTGATAATTTTAGAGATTTTTTTGACAACTTCTGTATTATTTTCAATGTCGGACTCCGGAACACCTCTAATCTCGATGTTACAAATTTGGCTTAGATACTCCAATTTATCATTTTTTTCATCTTGCTTAGAAATAGTATTTAGCAGTATATTATTGTGATTTTTTTGTGCAGTTAATTCTTCGTTGATTATTTCTTGTGCCTTTTCCATAACATTTATCCGTTTTCTTAGGTCTTCTTGTTGATCTGCCATAAATTTGATAGATTTTATTATTTCGTTATTTTGTGAGATGAGAGCTTCATATTTATTTACATATGAAACAAAATTGTCTTCCACGAATTTCATTATGGATGTTTTAAAATCTGTCAGCTCTTTTATAAATAATTGGGAGGTTAAGAGACTATTGGCGCCATCTATATTTTCAGATGGTAAGTTTTCTGTTTCGATTGATTGATTTGATAGTTCAGGTTTCGGCAGTTGAGTAAACTGTTTTGCTTGTTTGATAATAGATGGCGGTTCTTGTTCGTTTTTTGATAATATGACATTATTCGAATGCTTTGGTTTATTATTTTTAGCATTTTTTACACATTTTTTGCACTTCCATTGCAGACTCCTGGCACTGCGGCGTGTCGTTTCAGTAATTTCTGCACATATAAGGTGGTAATTTTTTTCACAGACACCACAGCATATAAAGTCTGATGGATTGCCAATATTTTTTTCGCAAACAAAGCACTTTGTATTCATGATAATATTGTTTTACACGATCTTTACGTAAAAAAGTGATTAATATATGGATAATATTATTATAGGATAGTAATCGGTATCACTTTAGCGTAACTTAGATTTCTTCGAATGAGGCACTATTGGTATTTTACAACAGTTTATTTTTTCCAGTGTGTTTGACGTTGAGTTTGACGCTTCGTGGCAGTTTTAAAATGTAAGTAAAAACACCAAAGGCAGGCCACTTCACACGATAAAAATTCTTTGGTTTGACACGTGGTCTACAGTTTATAAAATTTGAGCACTTTAGACTTAGCTCACTATTGTTTTGTTTGATATTTTTTAATAATTTTACGTAGACAAAAAATATGTCAACACTAGACTTGGTCAACACTAGATTTGTTTCAGCTGAACAGAACGCTGAGTGCAATATTCTGTCTGTCAAATAAAAGCTTACATCTAAATAAAATGGACTTGAACTAAGGTGGCTTAACCCTCGGCCTGTCATGCCTTTTTTGTAACGCGAGGTGTTGCGCGGGGTCGCTTAGGACCCCAAAAATAGATATGATTAAATTGTTGTTATAGCATAGGTACATTTTTGTGTCATTTTATAGTCAGGTGATAATGACTGCATTAAAATATTAAAAATTAGATATTTATTTTCAACATAAAAGCTTAAAATCAATAAGGTACATTTTTTATAATTTTGAAACATACTTTTTTTAAAGTAAACTTTAAAAAAATCTAACCAATTTCTATCAAACTTATAACTATTTGAGAGTGATACAAACTTAATATTATCACAATAATAAAATCAACAAAATACAATGAAAATACAAATAACCTTTGTTTTTCTTTGTATTTTGTTGACATTTTTAAGCCTCACGCCGAAATACAAGTCTGTATCTTACATCGCACATTCGCAAACTGAAAGTTGGTGGCGCTAGCGTCAAGTATAATCCCTTTTAAGAAGCTACCTAAAGTAAGCAATCTGTGGAAACGTTTAAAATGTACATAATTAGCATTTCTGTAAAAGCTGGGCTTTTAAAGACCCCATGCGACGGTTCGAAGGTTAATGGAAGTTCTACAACTGTGGTGTAGGAACGGGCCCCGCCTATGTGCGACGGCTGGACAAGAGAGTTTTCCGATCTCCGATAGCGCTGATTCATCTCGGCTACTCTGTGCAAAGAAAGAATTTTGAACTTTGAAATTATATCGCAACTGGGACTCGAAACCAGAACCTCTCGTCTTACCAGGACCAACGCCTTTACCAATTCGACCACCGATACCTCTTATTTTTTTTTCATTTAAGGGCTGGTTTGTAACCTAGATAGTGTCACGGATTGATTTATATGGAACTCCTAAAAACTTTCGTGTAAAAGTTTAAATGAATATTAGTTTTTTTAAGCTCAACTCTCAAATGATACCTTTTTTTAATGAAATAATAGTTAATACATATAATCAACAAACAAGTACCGCTAAGCCAATTGAATTGGCTGGTCAACAGGTGCTTATATTTAAGTTTCATATACATTTTTAAAATTTAAAATTTATATCTCATATCTACAGATTCAAATTTTTTCATACAATATAAATATTTTTTTCCGATAGCCAATTTTTCACCATATATTTAACCTTACTCATAGAATTACATTGCTTTATAGTGTCAGGTAATAAATTAAATATCTTCGGTATGATGTATTCAAACGTTCTTTGTCCGTACTTATTGTTAAATTTCGGAACTATTAACCCGTCGTTGCACGTGAATCTAGTGCTGTATTTATGTTGTAATTTCTCTTTATGCTGCGGGGTAAATATATGCTGAATTATAATTTTGTGCCATAGTATTGCCTTAACAGGTAAATTTTTTTGCACTCTGAAACAGCATCGGTGTATTATGTCTCTGTTTGAAAATATTAGGGACGACTAAATTTAACAATTGCGTTTTGTACAACTTGGACTTGTTTCAGATTGATTATAGTAGTATTTCCCCATATTGTTAATCCATATCTTATAATAGATTCTGCCAGTGACATATATATTATTTTAAGTGTTTCAATTGATAGGAAAAATTTAATGTGTACTTTCTGCCAGCAATTGATCTGAGTCTTTTACAGGTTTTTTTAATATGTTGGTTGGTTATAACCAACAATATCTAGTATGAGAAGCTCGGTGTGCGATTAATTTATGGAAAGGCAAAAGGGCGTAACCTCTTTATTATTATGTTTAGCTCCTAAAACCATGATGTAACCCTCTTCGAAGGGAATCAGACTTACAATTAGTTGATGTAACCAAATTTAAATAAAAAAATATTTTTGTAATGGGAGGTACGGCGAAATATTCTTTAAACAACCGTTTTTTTCATATCGAAGGCAATAAGTTGACAGCTCGCAACTGACATTTTTTCAGAAATAGAGTTATGCACATCATTATTTTTAAGCTCTATTATACTGATATTGTTTGTAATCTTATGTATAAATATGACTAAGAGTAATTTGCCTGTGTTATATCTGTCTGTCTGTATATTTTATGCCTTTGTATTGTAGCTATTTAAAAGTTATTCTTTTGTATATATTTTGTGTTTTGTGGTTTCTTGTTATATTTGTGATTTAATGTTGTATTAATATTGTTAAATTGACCTGCTGACAAACTGCTTTGGCAGTTTAGCGGGTGCTTAAAATGAATAAAAAATAATAAAAAAATTAAATAACGTCGTCATTATATATCATTACTTTTTTTATATCACTTATTTTTTAAAAATAGTTATAGAATAGAAGTTTTTAAAAACATAATTAAATAAAAATAATATAAAATATATATAAGAAAAAATTTTGAAAAACATATCGAAAAATTTTTTTAAAAAATTTAAAATTGTACACCAAAAACGTCCAGGCTGGTGGCCGACCGATCAAAGAACTCTTCAATGGAGTGTGATCTAGACTACAGTAATTCGTTGGTTTCATTCATGTATTTGATTTAGTCGTTGCTAGCGGGGCACACGAAAGCACTGTGGAACGGACGGGTTTCGGAAGATTCCGTCGTTTTCCAGGCTGCCGGTCGGCAGACCTGCTTTTTTCTCATTTACTAATCGACCCCTATCTTATGAGACCATTCTCAATGACCATGAGCACAAATATTCACCCACGAATTTACGTCTTCACGTTCACCCTGCACGGGAATGGGTACCGCCGCCCCGGGAACCTTTATTGGATAACCAATACCTCTGCCATAGGTCACCCCAAGTCGTTCGCTACGTTTGGTGATTTAGCAGGGTGCCCGGGTTCATGGGGTGAGGTTTGTCTAGGTCTTGGAGGCGGATGACCAGGACATACTGAACCCCAGATTCCTACCCACCCCTTAAAACCTTTTCCTTCACAGAACTCTCCTCTCCTTCCTTTCCTAAAAAAAAAACCTTCACACTGCATCCCCAAAGATGACATAGGCCTTGAGGGAAATTATTTTCCTCAGGGCCTCCTGTGTGGAGCTCAAGTAAAAAAAAAAAAAAAAAAAATCGGTCGGATGCGCACTGAACGCCGAAGCAGGATGCAATAACACGATGTTTGAGCGTGACGCATTTTCGATTAAAACAGTGTAACGTTCTCCACAAAATAAAAATCTGTGGTAGAATTCAACTTTTAATAAAGTTTTTAAACTTACAAAATGATGTTACTAAAAACTTTCGATACGGCACAACATATAGGATTAATGTAACCAAATAAAACTTAAAACTTTAGTCAGCCGTTTACCGTAAGCGAAAATATTTCCTAAAACACGGAAAGGCTATTTGACGTAACCATATAATTTTTTATAGTAAATAAAAACTAAAACATTGGATACGCCCGGGTTACAGGGAGTAACCCGCATTTTATTAAGAAAACGTCGGATTTTTCATCACTTACATCAATTTTTGGTCGGACTTCCGGGAAAAACAGTAGGTATTTTAAGGGGGTAAACTTTCAAATTTTCATAATATATAAACTTCGAGTATACAGATCGACGCAGTATTTTTTTTCAAGTAAAATGGCATCAAAAAGTGAAAATCCACAAAATGTTGGTTACGTCAATTAGCCTTTCTGCCGTCGATTTACAATTAGTTGGAATATTTTTATGGATGCTATTAAAATTATGAGATATAATATTAGGATTAAATTTTAATTTGGCATTAGGTAATCTTATAAGCATTACTTTGATTTTTTTAGCATTTATTAATAGTCCTGCATCATGTTGATTAAAGTCAATTTGCATGAGTTCGTTGCAATTTTTAGATCTTTATGTGATATGACCAATGCCGTGTGATCTGCGAATACAAAATGTTTAACAAAAGAGAAAAGTTTTTTCATGTTTTTTCATTTGTGTCGAAACCGGTCACATAAAATTAAAGTAACAAATGTACATTGAAAATTAAAACTCTTCAAAACAAAAATGATTGGATATTGATTTACATAAACAAAAATTCCTATTTTTTTGGATTTCGTAGGATTCGAACCTCCATCCGCTGGATTTCTCTTGCCGCTGAGATTTGCAACGCACTATACTGCTGCGCTATGGGATGCGAATTTACGCATTATATTCCGACGAACCGTAAAAAAATAAAGCCGCCAATGAGCGCAGACCTATCATCGTTTCCGTTTTATATCTACGATAGGAGCCTTGAGCCCAGTTTGGTGCTTCCCAGGTGCCGTAGTGCGTCATTTCCGTTTCATCCGAATTTCAAATCACTCTAACGGGACCAAAGTAACTTTAAAAAAAAACCCAGGAGTTGCATTGAAACGCGTGCTGGGCACTCGCTAGTTTCTAAATAAAAATATCGAACACTACGAAATTAACTCCAGAAACATATTCTAAATAAATTCGCGTTCGTTTCATCATTAAAATCTTATTAAAATAGATATTTAGTTTCACGTTGTAGGGTCCATTAGAGCGGGGTAGAATTGAAACGCCATCCACCGCGAGGATATAATACAGTTCGTCTGATTGTGTAGACCAGCCGGAGTACCGATGCGCTTAGTAATTGTTCGACGCCCAAAGCCAAAACCTATCAAATTTCGGGATGCGCAGAATTGCACCTCACCACGGGTTTCTTACACAATGTGAACAATACACAGTCGCGTGGCTTCTGCGCCCTTTGTTGGGGCAGTCCGTCTGCCTTTTGTTTCTATACTATTTGAACTTAACGAAAAATCAATTTTCTAACTATTAAAAACTGAATTCAATTCAAATACTCTTTATTGTAATATTCGTATACAGGTTTAGATTATATTATAATTGCCAGTGGCCGCCCTTTCGGTCAAATGGTCATTGACCCCCCAACATTATAAGACTACATTAATTTAGATGTGTTTTGAAATTTTAACGGCCAAAAGCATTATCTTGATTTATTGTTGGGTTATTATGCCGTTTCGCTCTAACTCCTTATTTAGTCAACGTTTTGGATAGCATTACATAATCCATCATCAGGGCAGGTATGTAATCCAGATTAAATAAATCACAATAAGGCTTTAATATAGTTCGCGTGATATGATATACTCGTATTCTATTTATGTAAAAGAAGACTGTCTATGGGCGAGAAATTGATTTTTATACAAAAACTACCAGACCCGGCCACAAGTTACTGTGGCTTACGAAACACAACACCATTACCCAACCTTTACATAATCAACACCCGCTTGCCAGCTGCCCGCTGCCTGAATTGAATTTCTCGGCTTTTCTCTACTGTAATAAGCATGTATTATACATATAAACCTTCCTCTTGGATCACTCTATCTATTGGTGAAAACCGCATGAAAATCGTTATACGTTACGTTTTGGGCGACTTCATTTTATACTATGTAATGATACAGTTTTAATTCGAAATTGATGAAATTTTGTATACTTGACCTTAACATCAAAAGGAAGGTCACTGTCTACAACTGATTTCGAAAAACTCGATGGCAACCCCGGGGACTTTAGATAATTAAGATATAAATCGAAACAACTCGTAAAATTCAGTTCATTCAATCGTTGATTGCTGAACTATTAATAAAATCGCTGTGAGCTGGCTTTTTCTGCATAACTCAATCAACTGCATCAACTCTGCACATGTTCCTTCGGAGCCAATGTCATATTTATGTAGAGGGTCTTCTTGGTGAACCAGCAGTTGTGTACTGTTAAAGTGACTGATGGCCCGTACAATAATGGCCTCTGCAAACTAATGCTGAACCAAATGATTGCATTTTTACAATATAAACTTGATTATTTAATAAGTAGGTACCAATATTTTTCGTGAAATCATTTTAATTAATTGAAAATGAGGAACTTATTTTGGCAACTGTTTAATAAAAAATTTACAGGTTTTTGGTTTTAAAACAGTTCAAAATGTTTACCAAATAGGTAAAAAAAGTTGGTAGTTTTCATTCAATATAAATTTGAGGAATCACTTTATTTTTTTTTAAGTTTTGCGAGGTGTCCTTCCTTCATCAGGATAACATTAAAACAAACATTAGATTTGTTCCAAACACCGATACATCGTGCAAAATACCAATGTATATAAAATATTCAGGTATTGAAGTAGGCGGTCATCAAAGAATAAGGGAGAACAGAGCGGTGAACTGGAAATATGACTAAAAGAGGCCTTTAAAATTTGTAATTTTGATTCTGTAATTGGCTTTTTCAAAATACTAGAGTTATTATTTAAGCATTTTAAACTTTCAGATGTTCGTAAGTAATCTAATTGTTTTGTCTTTATTAAAACAGTAAATAATTTGAACGCCCGTGTTCATTAGCTTGTGTCGCCATCAAAGATATTGAAATATAAGTAGATGTGCTATCTACTGTTTTTACTATGTGGGTCTGCGCTTCCGGGTGTCGTCGATATTGTTTACCAATTAACAAATAAACTAAAAGAACAAATAATTAACGAATAAACCAAACGAACGTTAAACTATATGAACGAATTCTTTCCTTATTCAAAATATATTGTTTATTCGTTTTATTATAATATATTATTAATATTGTTAACCAATTTTAATGCACATTTTTAAACAATCAACGAAATGAACAAATTCTTTTTGTATGAAAACTACGCTAATTAGCGCGTAGTCCGGCGACAGTTGCGCGTACACCATAGCATATCTCTTCTGTATTTGAATATCTTTGGTCGCCATCCATAGAAAGAAAAAAAGCCTTATTTTTAAACGTCTGGGGTCTCAAAGGTGATCTGTAGCTATTTGAAAACGTAAAAATAAATGAAATTGGTTTTCACTGTTGCCTAGCTAAAAAAGTCGGAAGTTTTGAAAAAAAAATTGGTATCGTGATTTGGGAAAAAATTAAAGAAAGGATCCATATTATATATTTTGTAGCAAACTTGTCCCATTATTTGCAAAGAACGCAATTAACATAAGTGATTTGTTTGGGGAAAATAACACTTTTTCTGGATAAAATCAGAATTCTTGTAGACTTACCTGTATTCATAAACTTGATTTTTTTTAATTTTGTCAGCTATACGCAATTTTTAATAACACACAAACGTTAAAAGGTTAAATTAATTACCATAATTTAAAAATACATATTTTGAGGTTTTGTTCTGATTTTCAATGCATTTTAGGGCTCTTTCAATTTGAATTCGTGTCGGACTGCTGCCGCACGTTTACTGTGCCGCTGCTTATAACCCGCTGCCGTGCTGCTGCCGTGCCGCTGCAGTACGGTAGCACTCCGATACCAAACGCCTAAATTGAAAGCGTTTGTATGCTAGTGATGTTTAGACGTGGGTCGTTTGATGTTTTAAATTCATTTGACAGCAGTTAAGATGGTACGAGAGATTTTTCAATATTTAATGATTTTTGCGCGTTTTCGAAGTCGCCTACGTCCATAACCGTACAAACAAAAGAAAAGTTATACCAAAAGAATGATAGTTACATTTACGTTCTATCCCTAGAAATATAATTAAATATTAACAAAAAATATTTTTCATACTTTATTACTGTTTGAAAAATAGTTGTTTTCAACAAATCTCAATCGACCTACAAATATTTTTCTTATGTTGTCGTACGCATAAAGGAAAAAAAAATATAAAAAATATTTTTAGATAGAAAACATCTCAACGTATGCCGCTTCATTTTTTAATTTTTTAATTAAAGAGCCTTTTTAGCTAAATTACGATGTGATATTATTAAAAAAACTGCATAAATCAGTCAACTTTAGAATCGTTTTAATGTACCAAAAAACAGGTTAGTTAATAAAATAAAAATATCATCCAATAAAACAGTATTTTAAGAATCTCAATTTAAAAATAAATATAATAAAATCCAATGATTTATTTGGTTTGCATCAATTTTCGTATCATATATTTAGAGCAGATCTCAATTATTGTTTCAGTGCCTGGACAAGCCCCAAGACGGAAGGTTGTCTGTCACGCTACTTTAAATAATTTAAGTAAAAGCTGAATCACCCAAAAGATCAGTCATTTACTAGACCTGAATACATTGTCGGAATTATTAAATGGCCCTTTTTACAATTTCTTCTTTAATTTACTCTCTACTCAAATCGCACGGGCGAGCTGTGTCGGCGCTGTTCAGGGATATTCAAAGTTAACATAATATTATATGTTTATGATAATTAAATAATGTTTTTGATAATTAAATAAATGTATATGATAATTAAATAAATGTTTCCGACATTTAAATAAGAACAAATAATATGAAATGCGAAATATCTATTCGATGGCAAATAACTATTTTTGAAAAATCTTAATGAAATTTTATAAAATTATTCACATAAAATTAATCACTTATACCTACCTTAGTTTTATTCACGTTTACATATCTTTATTTATAATATATTTTTTTCATTTCTAGTTTTGTTATTTTCGATAAGGCTCTCGACTGACGTTCCGGAGGTCACGGATTCAAATTAAGCTTGCGCAAGTAAATTTTATTTGATTGGTTTGTGTTATTTCACAATTTGATCATTTAAAAATATTATAAGGTATTCTCTTATTTGCGGTACGTTCCAGATTGAAAGATAGTTTCAGTATCGCCCTAGTAAAAGACCACCATTCAGAATTAAAACTTTGCTTTAAATGGCTTTAGCCGTGTTTGGTGACTAGATGTGAATAATCAAGCTATCTGATCTGACAGTAACCATGTAGCAACTTAAACTTTTTTTCCAATTTAACCTTAAAAATTTAGTCTTCAAACTCTATTTACTCGAAAACTAAGGTTTTTTGGTTTGAGTTTTATATATAAACATGTATATACCCAGCTGAGTAGTCGACCAACCCTTCACCCCTCCTCCAACTGTACAACACCTACCATTTTTTTATGTTTTTGTAGAAAAAAAACATCAAAGATGTCACCGGAGACCGAAATTTCATTTTCATTTTTTACTCCATATAATGTCAGGAATCACTGGTTAAAGTAAGTCAAGTACTTAACATCCTGTATATGTGCAGTCCTAGTGCTGCATATATACATTATCCATTTTACCCTTAAATCGACTAAAATCAAACTAACCGTACAATGTACTTAAATGAAAACTATTAATTAGCCGCTTACTACCAGCACTGATACTATCTTCAATTCCTTCAACGTTATGGACATAAAACAGCTCTACTCAAGATCCATATTACTTAATTTACACAAAAACAACAAAACACCATACAAAGCTACACAAACAATACACAATATCCGAGCCAAAAACAACGAACTTCTCCAAACTCCTTTTTTCAAAACCACCTTCGGACAAAGACACTCTAAATCAACGATACTCAACCTTTTTTCTCTTCGGGCCACATACATGTATTTGTAAAGTTACGCGGGCCGCAACACTATACTGGTATGACGAAAAAAAATCATCACCCCCACCCCCCCAACATTTTTTCGATTTAATTTTGAAGACACTCCGCCATTAATAATAATAATATTTGGATAATTTGTAGAGCGCTGTTTTTGTGAAAAATTACCTAATTATGCGTATTTATATTATAAGAAAATAGTACTTTATACGACAGCAAGAAATGCTTTTAAAATTAGTAGGTACCTGACTAACCATTGACATTAACCAGTTTTTATGTATTATAATTGATGCGGTTGTTTCTAGAAGTGGCACTTTTATTTACAAATTACTAGCTGGTACACGGCATGCGTTGCTATGCCGTTTAATAAGGAAATAGTTTCTCACTGCGTGTCCTTTACCATTCGTCTCTTTCCCCTTCCACCTCCCCTTTCTCTCCCGCGTCCCCTTCCCCTCTCGCGTTCCCACTCCGCCTCCTCCACCTTCCCTCTCCCCACTCCACTCCCCCCCTTCCCCGTCCCGCGACTCCCCCTCCCAAGTTCACCTCCCCCCTCCCAGATTCCCCTCCCCTTTCCCTGGTTTCACTCCAACCCTCCCGCACTCCATACATTCAGTCCCGGTACATTCAGTTTTCAAATAGCTCGTGTGCCACCTATTCAATTTTTTTTATACAAATTTCATAACGTCAGAGCTCACCAGTGGTTTTATACAAACCTTGTCCTGACAATAACGAACACAAAAAAAAAGAATTATCCAATTTGGTGCAGTCGTTAGGAAGTTATGCCCTTAGCAACACATTCAGAGATTCATATTTATATTATAGATTTGCGCGCGTACTTGTGTGTCAAATATTTGTTTTTTGGGATTAAATCTAGCGTGTGTAAATAGCAACACTCTTACACATCTGCCCTGATGATGGACACTGTAACGCTGTCCGAAACGTTGGCTAAAGACGGAGGTAGCGCAACACGGTATAACACCCCAAAAACAAATAACAAAAAAAACCTTTTGGCCGTGAATATCTAAACAAGTATCTTACTCTTGTACCAGATCGTGTGGACCATAATGACAATCCTTTTCGGGTGTCACTATCTGTGGCCTGGGCGTCAAAGTCGAAACGAATCTTAAGATTATAAATCGAATCTAATCGAATATTCGAAATTTAGAATGATAGTTTTTTTTAAATCAAGTTCCTGATGGTAAAGTGGTTAGGGCCGCACACAAAAGCTTGGCGGGCCGCATGCGGCCCGCGGGCCGCAGGTTGAGTATCGTTGCTCTAAATACATAGCTTGCAAACTATACAATACACTACCAACTACGATCAGACAAAGTGACTCCTTTACAAAATTCAAACAAGATATTAAAAAATGGATTATAAGTATTGGACGCCACACTATCACAAATATCTGTAAAATAAATCACACATAGACATAAATAACTATTCACATACAACCTAACCCATATAAAACAAATGAAAATAATGGAATCCTGTCAAATTTAACCTATAAATAGACTAGGCAGAATTGATTTCATTACTCCATCTCCAACATTTATAAAATAACTCTCTTTAAAAGATTTATTACCCTTCCAATCACCCTTCTGTTTTAATTCTATTCATAATATGTATTTTACCTGAAATATCCTTGTAATTACTATATTCATTTATATACCTGTACGCCTGTCTCGACACAGGTATACCCCAGTGAGACAGGCATACAAATAAAACCATTGTAAACATATTTTATTATAGATAAATAAATAAAAAAATTAAAAAAATTCTTGTTTATTATTTTCTTTTTAATAACTTTTTACTTAACACTATGTACTTTTATTTAAAAAAAATTTGTATTTAGTAATTTTATTTAAATAACTACTCGAAACTATTATTTCTGTATTGATTATTACCACTTTTTGATAATTTTTACAACGTGCTTACAATTTATACCTACTATAATTGTTTAATAACCACTTGATTTCACTGAACTTAACTGGTTTAAATTATATTCACTATTTAATGTACAATTACTTTACACACAATTGTATGCTTCCTAAATAAACATAAATAAATAAAATAAAATATATGTATTGTATAAATATATGTACTGTAAATATATGTAAAATATTGTATAAATATATGTACTGCATATATACCTACAGGGTTTTAAGGGACGTACTTGACTTACTTTAACCATTGATTCCTGACATTATTTGGAGTAAAAAATGTAAATGAAATTTTTAGTCTACAGTGACATCTTTGATTTTTTTTTCTACAAAAAACATAAAAAATTTTTAGGTGTTGGACAGTTAGAGATGGGGTGAGGGGTTGGTCGGCTACTCGGCTGGGTGACCAGTGATGACATGCGGAAAAAAAATTGATTTTGAGGAAAAAAGTTTTGAAAAAAAAGTCGCCGGAGACCAAAATTTCATTTACATTTTTTATTCCAAATAATGTCACAAATAACTGGTTAAAATACGTCAAGTACGCCTAATAATACCCTGAATATGTAATATTGTATTATACTCGTAATATAGGTATGCACATTTTGTAGTAATAAAAATTCTTGGTGCATAATTCCACAAGCAAATGCTTTTAATAGAGGAAATGTAACACTGTAACATGTTCCATTTTTTAAGATAATAAAATTATTAAAAAAAATTATTAAAATTATAATCGTCTAATCAACCGTTATTATCAATTTTGTTAAGTTTTCAAATAAAACAATGACAACAAGAGGTTTTTTCTTTGCGATGATATTAATAACAAAAATAATTATCGATTCATTAAAGTAACGTTTACCTTTTGTGTTGAAAAAGTAATAATTTACATTGGAAAAGTTATCATTTTTTTCACTTTCTGCAAAATTTTAAATAAAACTGCTTTTATACCCCTGATATCACCAAATGCTCGCTGACCAAAATTACATACGAGTTTCATGGTAAAGTCGACGCCCTAGAGCTTGACGGGAGGAGGAAATCGGGGAATTAGATTACAAGTAGCGTTGTGAAATTATGTACAACTTTAAAACACAATACCGAAGTTAAAATATCTAAAAACTACACGGGCGACATTACGACGAAACAGCAAACTAATTTCACCAAATTTGAAAATACTTAAAGGACTGCTAGGCTCTTAAGCCATGGACTCTGACGAAGAAACATTACTGTTAGTTCTCTTGTTGAAAAACTTCCAACAGAAACAGAAAAAAACGACGCCCCCCGTATAAGAACATCACCGATGTTTTCATTAACGTGTAATTTTGGTGATTTCCGTAATCCTTACCCAAGTTTAAAACAAGATCCAAGCAATTTTTTTAAATTTTTTATTTTATTTTTACTTCATGAATAAAACCTCAAATTGTAATATTTAAATAAATGAAGACAATATAAGCGAAACTCAATCGAAAATCTGGAAACAGAAAAATCAGAAAAACATATTGACACCTCTGGGACTCGAACCCAGGACCTCTTGCTTTCCGGGCAAACGCGCTAACCACTGCGCCACGGTGTCGATATGAAATTCGGTCATGTTTAACTGTACCATACTTCAGCGTAGCGCACATAAAGATAGTTGCCAATAATATATGCGTTAAAAGAAAATGAAGATAATGTAGGTGGTTCTTAGTCGAAGTATGGTACAGTTAAACATGACCGAATTTCATATCGATACCGTGGCGCAGTGGTTAGCGCGTTTGCCCGGAAAGCAAGAGGTCCTGGGTTCGAGTCCCAGAGGTGTCAATATGTTTTTCTGTTTCCAGATTTTCGATTGAGTTTCGCATATATTGTCTTCATTTATTTAAATATTTTTTAAAAATTATTTAAGAATGTCTATAGAATGTTTCGATGAATTACTTGAATTAGTTAAAACTAAAATTCAACGGCAAGAAACTATATTCAGACATACTATATCAGCTGAAGAAAGACTACTGATAACATTGAGGTAAGTAAATTAAACAACTTATATTTTATTTTTGAGATATTATTTATTTTTATTACATACAATTAGATAATTAAGAAATTTTTGAAATTAGAAAAAGGATTAATAGTAATTTAAATATTATTAATAAACAAACATTTTTTAAAAATAGCCATCTCTTAAATTTATTTTCTTATTAATAATTATAATTATTTATTTTGTTAATTAATCACCTCTCCTTTTTAATATTTTTGTCTATGTTCTAATTTATTCTTATTTGTCTTTACATGTTTGTCATTTATTTTTAAATTAACATCTTTCCTGATAAAGGTAACATTGTTATCGAAACATGTAGATTGATTATTAAATATAGTGGTGTAAACAAAGTAATATATTTTTCATTATATAATAATATTTGATTTAAATAAATAGTTACCTGCTGAGTTTTTTTCACTAGTAGTTTTATTTTTAAAATCCTCTATAAATTTTTCACAGATACCTTCCCAAGCACTTTTTGTTTCCGTGCGATTACTGTGTTTGTCGCTTTTGGAGTTCCATATAGCAGGGCGTATTTCAATTTCATTTATTAATTATATCATCCATTTTAAGCAAACAGTAAACTTTAAAATTCGATGAAGTTAGCTCTCAGCTCTCAACTCTCACGTCTTTTCACCGCACTATTCAACAGCGAAATGAACACGTGGAGCTTGAGACGTTGCCGTCCTGTTGTCGAGCGTTCTCGGTACCGACGCCGCGCTGTTGCCGCTCGGTGCATTTTGTGTGAAAACAAATGACCGTTCGTGCGCCGTACGACAAACGCACTGCTTCGGCACTGCAGCGGTCCGACACGAAATGTCTAAATTGAAGGCGCACTTAGCGAGATAATAATCACATTTTTTTAAATAATTTTAAATGCAGTTCTCATTTTCTTTGTAAGATGCGACTTTTGAGATATCAGGCGTTTCTGAATTCAAAAGTTGAAATAATTTACACACCCTAGTGTACATTGTTATTCTTAATATATCTATCGTTTGTTATTGATTTAAATTCTTTCTTTAAACCCATTTTTATTTTATTAAAATTTGCATTAAAAAGGTTGCGCAGTCGTTTTTTTTTAATTCCAGTCTGCTTCGCAACTAACATTTCCGCGAATTTCCGATTTACACTCTTTAAATACTTAAATAAACTTGCACAAAATGCTGCACTCGTGGCGTAGAATATGCACTTGAATATTCGTATACCGACCAGTTTCATAGACTCACAGAAGAACCAATGGAACCCCCCCCCCCCCCTCCCCTCCCCCGCCTCTTATCAACCCAGTCATTCCCCCCCTCACCAGACAAAGTAACGGGTCACATTATCCATGAAACTATTTTGATTCAACCAGTTTTCGCTGTGGAATTCAATCGAGTAACATTTTAGTCAGTCGATTTGCGGACAACCTGTGGAAATTGCCACGGACCTCTCGGTGGTTTGGATTGTATGATGCGTTTTGTTATAAACTACCCTCGAACACTTATGCTGAATTAAACTGACGGAACGGTAATTGGTTTACACTTCCCGACAGAGTTTTCGTTTTATGGCACATGTTATTATTACTAGAACGCGGTGGAAACGCCATTACGTAGCATGTCGCATACCTTTATTACTTATGCATATATTATTTATTATACCAACAACGTTCTGTATTTCCGCGTGAATTGGAAACGTGGCGAATCGTGACAATTTGTACATTTGTGCACTTTTCGAAAAACTTATTTTTAAACTTATGATATGTGTTAATACCTAGCGTTCACCCTTCTACCTTTTTCGAAAATTGTAATTCTTGCCTACAATTTCGTTTTGAAGTGAAAACTTCTTTAGCTCCGTTGTGATTTGAAACTCGATGAAACGGAAAAAAGGAGAGAACACACATACATCTATCTATCTGAGGAATTAGCCTGTATTTCTATTTTTTTTTAAATCAATATCCAATCTTCAAACCACTGCAAAATGAAAAAGCAAAATAATGCCCAAAAGAAAGCATTTAGCGACTCCGAAGAAGCAAACACCAATTGATTAAAAAAGTGCTTCGAAGTCTCCCCACTCTTGTCTACTTTAGTTTTCTGAAAATATCACTTCTACCGTGTGTGAATAGGCCACTCGCATCACATTTTTGAAAAAAAAATTCCGGTTTAGGCAAATATTCTAAGATAATCTGTATTACGGAAGCCGGAAAGTCATAAAATCGAAAGATGGAAAAATGTTGGCGAATGAGGAAGAAATAAAAGAGAGATGGATGAAATATTTTGAGGAGGTTTTCGAAAGCAATCCGGGTGATAGTGAGGCCAGCAGTGAATTGGGTATGAACGATGACGGAGTGAATTCAATCAAAATCAGCGTGGATGAAATAAAAAAAATCTATAAAATGCATGAAGAATGGTAAGGCTGTTGGTTTCGACAATATTGCTGCCGAATACTTTAAAGGAGATAGCCATATTATTCTCACATGGTTGTGCAAACTTTTTAACCAGTGTTTAGAGGAGGGTTACACGCCATTAGATTGGAGAAGGGCTGTAATCGTGCCGTTATACAAAGGTAAAGGGTCACGTATGGAATGTGGAAATCATAGGGCTATTAGCCTGCTAAGTTCAGTCGGCAAGCTGTACGGAAGAATATTGATTGAAAGGGTAAGAATGGAAACAAAGGATAAAATATGGGATGTGCAAGGTGCCTTTATGAGTGGAAAGGGATGCATGGACCAGATTTTCTCCTTGCGTATGCTTACTGAGAAATTTCTGGCGAAAAATCAGAAACTTTTCTGCGCCTTTGTAGAAAGCATACGACCGAGTCGACAGGAAAAAGCTATGGAAGGTTTTGTCCAAGTATGGAGTGAATACAAATCTCATACAGGCAATTGCGTCTCTGTACGAGGGAAGCGTTGCGTGTTAGGGTAAACGGTGGTTTTACGGGGTGGTTTGACATCACAAAAGGTGTCAAGCAAGGCTGCGTAATGTCACCATGGTTATTCAATCTATAAATGGATAATTGTTTGCAAGAATTGAAAGAGGTGGGATTGGGCGCGAAATTGAGTAATCTGAAAGTATGTTGCCTGTTGTATGCTGATGATGCGGTGCTGATTTCTAACACTATGGAAGATCTACAGTCTCTCGTATCTAGGATGAACGAAGTATGTATGAAGAATGAGCTAATGATGAATGTAAGTAAGTCTAAAGTCATGGTGTTTGAAAGGTAGAGTATGAAAACAGTATGCAACATAGTTGTGAATGATGAATATTTGGAGCAGGTGGATGAGTTTGTGTATCTGGGTAGTATGTTTACGAGAGATGGGAAGGCTGAAAGAGATATTGAAAGAAGGGTGAATGCCGGTAACTCCATTAATGGTGGACTGAATGCCGTTGGCGCTAATAAAAAACTGTCAAAAAAAGCGAAGCTAGCAGTCCACAATGGAGTCCTGGTACCTACCCTGATGTATGGCAGTGAGGCATGGAACTGGCAGAGGAAGGATGAAAGTAAACTGAATGCTGTTGAAATGAGATCCCTGAGACGTATGTGTGGTAAAACAATGTATGATCGTGTGAGAAATGTGGATATCCGCAAAGAATGTAAGGCTGATGTAAGCATAATGAGTAAGATTAAGAAAGGGACCCTCAGATGGTTTGGGCATGTAGAGCGAATGAACGAAGGAAGTAGTGTAAGAAGAATATACGACGCGAATGTGAATGGTAGAAGAAGTCGGGGACGCCCGAGGAAGACATGGCACGATCAAGTGAATCAGATTCTTGAGTCGGGTCATGTCAAAAGTCAGAATAATAGAAGAGAATGTATGAGACGATGTATGAATGTGAGTGAGGCAAAGAGTGTGAGCCAAGACTGAGTTGTTTGGTGGTCCGTCCTCTCTGCCTACCCCTGCGGGGAAATGGCGTGATGGTTAGTTAGTTAGTTAGTTTAATCTGTATTTTTTTTTTCGTATTTTTGAAACACTGGGAATTTTTTAAAAACTTCAATACGAAAAATCAGACCACTTTTTATAAACCGGAAAGACGGGACATAATTTTATAGGTGCGAAAAAACGATAATTACATAGCAGAAAATCATTTTAAAAAAAGAACGTTTTCCACACAAATGGCACAGGAGAATAACGAGGCATACCAAAATTATTACATCTCATAAATATTTTTTTACTTGATCCATCTTATTGATCATAAATCATTATAATGTACAACGTCTATATTAATAAATCCAATGTAATTTGAACTTGTAAATTATAATAATAATAAGAAAATGTACAGGGTTCTCTTCATAACATCTGTCAAAAAGTCAAACCAAATGATTAATTAATTCAAAATTTGAAATGGAAGGAACAAATTTGTCAAGTTGTAAAAAAAATTAGAAAATTGATTTATATATTTTTAAGAATCAGAAATTTTTTATCTGTAAAAAACTTATATCTAATATATTACGCTTTGGTTCAATCAACTTTACAATATGCTATCATTAGCTGGGGATCCGCATACAAAACTACTCTTTCCCCGATTGAAGTTGTGCAGAGGCTAATAATTAAAATTATATTAAAAAAACCTCCTGACTACCCAACGGATCAATTATTTAAGGAATTCCAAGTACCTTCTTTCAAAGATCTGTACAATAAAAATGCATTGATTCAAATTATAAAAGAAAAAGAAAAGTATCAATTTATAACTGAAAACCGTGCAAGACATAAATATATTTTTTCATGCCCAAAATTAAACACTTCCTTCGCACAAAATTTTTATACTTATCAAGGAAGACTTATTTTCAACCGACTACCGGATGAAATTAGAAAAATTAATGATAAAATCAAATTAATAAACACTGTTAAAAAATATTTTAAAGATAATCTCAAAAAAATAAAAATAAAAGTTTCCAACTAATCTAATCTCAAAAATAACTTATAACTCAGTTTCCTAGTGATACTCCAATTCTAGATACATTATCCAAATAATAGAATTGTTTGATAGTTGATAAATACTTATAATTACAATTACATTAAACCGAACTTACAACTTATTGTTTTTTTTTTTACATTCACATTGTAATTTAAGAACTTAAGATATAATAAAGCATTTAAAAAATGTACACTACTCTTCCAGACACAAGCTAATGCTTCCATGGAAGAGTGGTATTAATTAAGATATTTGAACATGAATGTACACAAATTATTACATAATATACATTTAACATTATATTTTATATGCTAATATATAAAAATAAAAAAAAATAATTAATTAGTTCGCAGAGAACAAACAATAAATCTAGTGAACGAATTAAAAAATTCGCCTGAAATCAAAATGATGCCATATAAAAAAAATAAATCAGTGTGGAATTTTACAAAATTAATAGGAACATTTTCGGAGACGGAACATTTTCATGTAGTGACGTCACGAGCCCAAATAATGGATTTATTTATTTAAAAATAAAAATAAAAAACTGTACATTTCTAAAAAAATTTACTTACTAACATTTTCGTAATCTTAGTAAAAATATCTATCCTCACGAATTTTTCCAAGTCAGTTTTTCCAGTTTTTTTCTGAAATCCATGCAAGTTGCCTATTGCGCACTCTGATTTTTTTCACCTACTACCACAAATATGTGAAATAGTGTTCAAGTGAAAAATAATAATCGTCCTGTCAACACATATTGTGAGTGTTGATTACGGAGCCGTGTTTACGTGATTACGTTCGACCGACAGATAAAGGAAGAAAACAGGATAAGTCGGCATTCCCTGATTTTCCCCTTTCTTTCCGGTTTGTATCTCGTTAAGTCAAACAATATTAATTACTAAAAGTTAAACATTTTCTGTCTAAAATTGGGTATCACTTCACTTACAGATTTAGTGATAAAAACATACAGGGGTACGAATATAAAATAATCGTAATATTTTAAAAGCGTATAACCAACCTAACCAAGAGAAACAATAATTTATCGACCTTTGGTACTTATAATAAATAAAAATAAAATTACAATTAAAAGAATAACTTAAAAATATCCGACTTATTTCTAAGCTTAATGCCCACCGGTTTTCACCACAACCGTAGCTTATTCAGGGCAGTATAGTACTCTACTCTAGTATAATATTCTACTGCCCTGAAGAAGCTCCGGTTGTGGCGAAACCCGGTCGGCATTAAGTACATAACAAACAAAAGCGGTGTTTACCAATTATTGTTTTATTTTAAAATGATTATTTATTTATTTATTTATTTATTTATTTATTTATTTATTTATTTATTTATTTATTTATTTATTTATTTATTTATTTATTTATTTATTTATTTATTTATTTATTTATTTATTTATTTATTTATTTATTTATTTATTTATTTATTTATTTATTTATTTATTTATTTATTTATTTATTTATTTACGGCACAACACGTGCCATTAACATAATTGACATACTTATAATAGTGCAACAACATGAAGAATAACAGTATAAATGTTAGTAAAATTTAATTTAAGAAAAAAGATGAAAAGTAAGGTAATAAGTAGTGTATAAAAACTATAATGTATGTAAATTATAAAGTGAATAATATAAAATATAAAGTATTAAGTACAAACTATAAATTATTAGGTGAAAGTAAAAATAAAAATTTAAAGAGAGAAATAAAACAATAAAATGTAAAATATACAAATAAAGATACCTATCTCAAGGTACCTACAACGATTTAAATATAAAAATATAAAAAGTAACAAATCCTGGATTATGTTAACGGATATGATAAATTTTACAAGCACCTATGATTTCTAGTGCATTAATAGTTTTAGAGTAAAGTATTGGTAGGCATATTATGTTTATATGATGTATTATATTTACGTGGTACTAGCAAACAAGTTAAGTCTAACGCATCTTTTGTATGAAGCCAGATTACCGGCGCGGCGTGATCAATATTAGCATATTCATTGCCTAAAATATGCAAGCGATTTATGGTTGAGTTTTGTTCTGCGTTCGTCATAGTATTGTCACAATGGAAAGGTGTTTTGAGTCGAGTTGGTCTACAAGGTACGTGGTAATTTATTAATGAGATCAATTCAAAGACCAATTTAATGTCAAAGTATCTGCTTCATATGAACAAATGTCCTTCTTGATTGAATAAAATGATAATAATAATATATCTACACCATACTTGAAACAAATAGGATATTTTTTTCTTTTCATTAACTCCACGCAGGAGGCCCTGAGGAAAATAATTTCCCTCAGTGCCTATGTCTACTTAGAGGATGCTGTGTGGAGGGTTTTTCTTAGGAAAGGAAGGATGTGAAGTTCTGGCAAGGAAAAAAGTGTGAGAGGTGGATAGGAATCCGGAGGTCAGTGTGTCCCAGGAGTGACGGTCGTATGAATCCATCCCTCCAACAGCGGTTCAAGACGATGGGTCGAGAGAGTCCGGCTGGAAAGGTTAAAAAGCCTCCCTCAACCTGTCTCTCTTGATCAGGCCCGCTTCGCTTCTACTTCGCTTATGCAGCAGGTGGGCAGACCAAGATCTAAACAAACCTCACCTAATAAACCCGGGAACTCCTACTAAGTCACCAAACATAGCTAACCACTTGGGGTGACCTGTAGCAGAAGTGTTGGTATATTAATTGGTTCCAATAAATGGTTCCGGGGCGGCGGTACCCATTACCGCCTCCCAAATTGTTTAATCCTAATTATATCAAATATTAAGATAACGGTCGCAACTGGGAATCGATCCCAGGAACTCTGTTTTACTAGGACAATATCTTTAACCACTCATCCATTGTGGCCTGACCTTTTGACGTCAATTTAAGACATAGATTTTGGGTTCGATCCCCAGTTGCGAACGTTGCATTTGAATTTGCTGTATCTTGTTATGTTTATTAATATAATCTTATTCTTTGTTGATTCAAAATACATAACTGAAACTTTACCACGGTCCGCCCCTGATTGGAATGACTGACTGGTGCGAATGTAGAGAAATTAGGACATCTATATATTCTCTAACACGCCTGAAATACACTATTCGGTATTACCATATTGAATTAACTGTGTTGTTGAGTATTGGAAGATTAAATCATATATATTATCGTTTTACCAGATTAATATATTGAATTTAGACGATTAACAAAGCCATTAAATAAGATCATTTAACACATTTTTAATGAAATAAAACCATAATTTATTTTGTAACCGCGATTTATTGACTTAAATATGAAATTAAAACCTTACATAGTAAAAGAGAGAGATAGAGATAGAGAGAGAGAGAGAGAGAGAGAGAGACTTACATACTTTCTCACTATTCCTTTATTTTATGTTTTGTCTCTTTCTGTACATATGTATAAATTAGTTCACACAATGTATTTTTGATCAGTTTAATTTTATACTCTGAAGATTAAGCAAAACCATATTAAAAAAATTCGAGTGCGGTTTACACACGGTAGAAGCGAAACTTTACCAAAACAATCTCAACCAATACTTGAAAAGTGAGGTCACAATCAAAGCGAGCAATGGGGGCAAACCTAGCGTAATTTCCGTTTCATATCTCAACCAATAGGAGCCTTTAAAAGTGACATTAAAATCAAAGCGGTCAATGAGCGCAGTTGATGCGTGGCAGATGCAGTAACCGGCATTACCATTTCATCCGAAATCCAAATCACAGCGGGACTACAAACAAACTCATTGTTTTATTTCATTAAATATGTCAAAATGTGATTACTTTCAATCAAATTATAAAATAGTAAAAAAAAATTATACATTTTTTGCTTTATTTTTTAACTCCACAATTTTTTTTTACTTTTGATCCGTGATTTGTGATTTCTTCTCTCTAAAAACTACTAAAAATACACCAAGAGATGTTCATCAAACAAACAGGAATGGGTTAATCAATGAGCACGTTCTAAAAGGAGAATCACAATCCGCTTTGATTCATTTTCGGAATTGAATACATTTAGTAAGCCTTTCATTAGTTAATTAATGAAACCCGATACAGGAACGAAAACTACACGAAAAGGGCTTCAATTCAACAGATATGTGATTTTGAAATTGACTCTCTTTACGGGCGACAATTCATGCATTGCAGTTTTCCGAGTGCATTGTATTGGAGGCCGAGAATTAATCTTTAGAGCAGTGATCCCCAAATAGGGTGGTATTTTCTACTAATTTTCTTCTAAAACAAGGAGTTTCAAAATCAATTATTATTACTACCCATATAAATGCATACATGTACGTACATACACACGAACACACATGTACATTTATGCACATTTTATAGAACCAATGCATTAATAGGTGAATGATTGCAAAGTGGCTCTAAGTGGGAAGATCATCAGGTATGTGCAAGTATAAGTTCCTTCTGTGACATTAAGAATAATTGTAGGTATTTGTCTTGCATTGTGAACGTGTCTTGGACTTTACATAATAACCTGAACCATAGTTTTTGTTATAATAATCAATAATGGTGTGGATCGATAAATACCTACCTAACATAATTATATTCATGTGTGTATATCTCACTGGGTGTTATTCTCATGCAGGAGCCTTTTTTAATGCTTCAAATGGCATTGCTGGGATTTTTTTCATTTATTTGTTACATCACATTAGATACATTTATATAGCAAAAACAACAAAGTAATAATGGTTTAAAGTTACATTAGATACATTTTTAAATAATAATAAATAACATAAATAAATAAATAACATGGTAACCATGATTGGTTTTGAATTTATAAATGAACAAAATTATGGTTCCGAATGTTACCTTTTTATTTTTCTGTGTCTTGTTCTTTACATATTTTCATTAGATTATTTAATATTATCTTCTTCTTCTATGTAAAATTACACAGATTAAATTTGAGTTAGTTTAAATTATTTAACACGTATCACGATAAATGAAATTAAAAATTTAAAAAAAAAACTAAAGTTAGGTTAGGTTCAATGTTTTCGATGTGTGTAATTACATTTATATGTAGGGGCAATACGTGTTCCTCTGGACGATTGTTCCTCTGGACAGTAGTGTTATTTCATAAACTATCAATTTTTGTATTAATTAAGTACCGCCAACAAATGCGCATTTTAAAGTTAATAACACTGATTTAATATCCATTCTCTCCTGTCAAAGCTAAAGTGAGAGACGATGATTATATTTTTTTCATCGAAAAAGTAATTTTTTTTTTGTTTTTATTGAGTGACTTTATGTTGTGAAGACTTAAAAGTCATGATTTAACTTCAAAATGAGAATCTTTGAAATTGTTAAAAATGACCACCCCGTGTTCCTCTGGACATTTTTTTTTCTGGATATGACATGTCCAGAGGAACAATCTACATTATTCTTATGTACAGCTTATATAGAATGTATTAATATTGAGGATTTTTAACTGTTAATTTATATTTTAGTGCCATGCTGTAAATTGGGAAGAACGAGAACCTCTGTTGGAAAATGCTGCATAAATAAATGTATCTTTTTTACAATAAAATATTGTTTTGTTATGGTTAGCGGAATTTTGTAGGCAAAAATCAGTAAAAATACTTTGGCACGTGACTAATAAGCCATTAGTTTTACCCCAGTAGTCCTTTTTTGAATATTTTGTCACCTATATAAAAAAATAGGTGACTCTAAAATAGGTTTTACCAACCTATGATGACATTACATAATCTAGAAAAAGTTATGGCAAGAAAAATATTCTAGACTATAGCAAATGTTCTATTATTTAAATAAACTATATATCCCTGTTATTGTTTTATAGTGATTATGACTTAGAAAACATTTATTGTTCACTGTACAGAGGAACAAGTACTGTCCAGAGGAACGTTACACAGTGACAAAAAAACAAGTTTTATTTCAATTGCGTTTATTTTGCAATATACAAAATAAGTAGCAAATAAAAAATTAGATTACAATAGATCATTTATCTGACCTCCAAAATAAGTAATTTTATAAAATAAATTGCTAATAGTTTAGAAGAAAAAAAATAAAGATTACTAAAAACTGGGAAATGTCCAGAGGAACACGTATTACCCCTAATCATGGGCGTAGCCAGGTTTTAGTTTCGGGGGGGGTTCAAGAAAATAAAACTCAAAACTCTTCTCGGGGGGGGGGGGTATTGTCGGACTTTAAAACTGTTTTAATCCACTTGAAGCAAATTGGGAAGGTGAAAAAGCTTTAAAGGTGGGTACCTCACGAATTGAGTGAAGCAAATCAACAAACGCGCTTTGACTGCTGCGTTGCATTACTCAACCGGCACAATAATGAAGTGATTTTAAATCGAATCATTACCTGTGATGAAAATTGGATCCTGTACGATAATCGGAAGTGCTCACTGCAATGGCTGAACCCTGCCCAACCAAACCATGCCCCGATAGTTTCGATATTTCAAGTTTTCCATATTGTAAACTAAGTGCCTCAAAGAAAAAAAACAATTAAGGAAAAAACAAATGGATTATAATTTTCCAAACACAAATACATGAGCTGTATAAATTTGAATTTGGAATTCCTAACCAAAGAGAAGATGTTTGAGATCAAAGTTGCCAGTATGGCAAAACGCCAATTTCATATGTAAGGACCTAATATTTCTAACAATTTGTGTTGAAAACTTTTATTTTCTATTTACATTGGTATTATTTTTTTTTTTTTTTTTATTTGTTTTTAATAAAATTAAAGTAACAATTATATATAGAAAATAAAATTTTTCAAAACAAAATACATAATAAACGTTAGTTGTACATGTTATAAAATTTTATGCAGTCAAATTTTTCAAATAGTCACATTTATGCAAGTACGTATTCACCTGACTGTAACACTAATCCTATTATATTTTATATATATATATATATATATATATATATATATATATATATATATATATATATTTTTGTAAGAAAGACAAACATTCCCGGGTTACGAATAACCCAAAAATGTTTTAAAATCTCCTACTACCACAACAGAAAGCCGAAAATGTTGCCTGTGTTGTGTTGGAGGACTTAGCCACCCGAGGAATCGAACACGCGACGCCCGGGTGAGACACAGGCGCTATGCCCACTCAACCACTGATCGGTCTGTTGTTTATGTTATGCCTGTTGTCCGATGTGTATTAAACACTTTTTGCTAAGTGAAATAATAATTTTAAAGTACGTATACACTTACCACTGATTAGAAACGGAATTCCAAATAAAAATCACTTTGCAAAATAAAAATCAACCGCAATCACCGAAAAAACGTAACTTGCAAGTTAAATTTTTTTTTTCTTTCAGAGGTCCCCATTTATCTTTTTAGATACATAATATCATTTTGAGATGTCAGTGTTAAAAAAACATTCTCTTTACTCTCCTTATTTTAATAAGGAGAGTAAAGAGGCCCCCTGGCTACGCCCATGCCCCTAATTATGTGTAATTCTCTTTCATTGTAATTTTTTCCATGTGTAATACTTGGTATTTGTACCTATTGGTAGGTACTTGAATTCATATCTGTGTAATTAGGTTTTGCAAACCTTTTTATTTTTGAAGAAGCAAAATGTGAAGTTTTCATGCAATTCTCTTGATGAAAGGTCGATCAAAGCAAACAAGTTTGCGAAACTGTGCTTTGGATTTTAGACAAAGCACTGCGTAAAATGCTATTTGCCTTGATTGGAGTGGAGGGAGGTTCGGATGTTCGAATCGCATTAATGATAGGATGATGCATCGGCAAGCGCGAGGCGGTGGGGTCTGGGGCGGTGCATTGGGGGGAGGGAGAAGCCCCAGAGCCCCCTTCCGACTAAACCCTAGAACAAATATTCAATATAATATAAAACACTCTGGAAAATATCAACACCAGAGCGACGATTTTGTGCGATATGGGAGGCGGGTATGGGTACCGCCGCCCCGGGAACCATTTACTGATTAACCAGCAATTTCATCTCCTCCTTCCATAGGGCGTGACTTAGCAGGGGTGCTCAGGTTCGTTGGGTGAGGTTTGTCTAGGTCTTGGCGGCGGATTCGTTTCCCCACCTAATTTTTGCGGACCGGATCGGTTGAAGGGGGCCTTTTGATTTCTAAAGCCGAACTCTCTCGACCCATCGTCTTGCATCGCAGTGGGAGGAATGGATTCATACGTTCGTGACCCCCAAATCCAGGTTTCTTCTCCCAGTTGCCTCCATTTTCTTTTTTTATTTTCTTTGTCTTATTTCGATTATATTTATTAGATATGTCTTATTATTCAATGATTAATATTACAATTATGTTTCAAAAGTTATCAATGAAGTTATCCTAATAAAATTTAATATATAATTACCCAAATTATTTCGTAGTCGTACTAAATAGTATACATTGTGTTGCAAAATGTCAATAAATAAATATACCAGCAAATCGGAATTTTTTTATAGTGCAGCAGTTGCTATTATTTTTAATTCATGGGTGTGTCGGGTGCATTAATAATGATCCGTTCAATGTTGTGATGTTTGAGGGGGTCCATCCGATTGTTTTTCAAAGATTACATTTATTTTCGTTCACGAAAGTTTTTTTACATGTAAAGGTACAATTGAGCAAGAAAAAACACTTTTGAAAATTTGATTTCAATATCTATATAGATTAACGGCCGCAAGTGGAGGGTCCGACCAAATCGGCTGGAATTATGGAGTTGTTGGAAAATATCCGTAACACGAAATTCAAAAGAAAAATCATTAAAGTGTGAGTGTAGAATGCGCATGAAACACAGTTTACAAAATAAAATGTTGATTGCAAAAGTGACGGACATATAATGAAAATTTACGAAAAAAATTTGCCTTAATTTTGAAATAACTTTGTTCTATAATAATAAGTTTTCAAAAGTCGAGGTTCATCCGCACATAAATTTAAACTTTGAATGAAGTGAATCAGATGAAAATTCGATGAGCTACGATTCCAGCGAACTTGAAAAACGTGCACCGCTCCTAACTTTTTTTTTTTTTTACATGAGCTCCACACAGGAGGCCCTGAGGAAAATAATTTCCCTCGGGGCCTATGTCATCTTTGGGGATGCTGCGTGGAGGGTTTTTTTTTAAGGAAAGGAAGGAGAGGAGAGTTCTGGGAAGGAAAGTGTTTGAGGGGTGGGTAGGAATCTGGGGTTCAGTATGTCCTGGTCATCCGCCTCCAAGACCTAGACAAACCTCACCCCGTGAACCCGGGCACCCCTGCTAAATCACCAAACATAGCGAACCACTTGGGGTGACTTATGGCAGAGGTGTTGGTTATCCAATAAAGGTTCCCGGGGCGGCGGTACCCATTCCCGCCTCCCAAATTGAAAATATAATAAACTATATTTAATGGTCGAATTTGATGCTATAACTTTGGCAATGTATTCTCCATAAGTGTAGGAAGATTTTTATGCAGAAAAGTTGATTTTTTGGATCGGCTGAACCAGTTTCCCTCCTCAATGGTCAGTTCAATGTTGCGATATTTAATGAAAACCTGGTAATTAATTAAATTGTATCATTATACTTGATTTACTTATCAGATACATGATTAAATATTTAAAGCCTGTCTGCCGGCTCCCTCTCGTTTACCGATCACTCCATTGGCGCATCGTGACCTTTTACCAAAAATTTATAAAAAGATTTTTAAACCTTTTTAAATTGTTAATTTTTTTAACAGAAAGGGCGAAAAATATTTCCTTTCTTTAATCACCGAGTATCTTATTCGCTCTTGTCATATTTACTATAAACATGCAGAATGAAAGTAGGTAGGTTTGACGACCTCCGTAGTCCAGTGGGTAAGACTTTTGACTCACAATCCGGAGGTCGCGGGTTCGAGCCCGGCATGCGCAAATAAATTTTATTTAATTAATTTGTGTTATTTCACAATTAATTAATTAAAAATAATATATAGTATATTTGCGGCATGTTCCCGAGTGGACGATAATCGCCCTGGTGTAAGACCACCATTCAGAATTGAAACGTTGCTTGAAAATGGCTTTAGCCGTGTTTGGTGACCAGATCTGAATAGCCAGGTACTTCCCAACCTTCCTCTTCCCCACCTCCTTCCTCTCCCCACTACCTTCAGCCTCACAACATACCCCAATTGGGGATGCCATAGTCTCACTGGCTCCAGACGGGAGCAGTTGAGATTCTTGTGCGGCATTCACTGTAAAAAAAAAAGGTACAGGTAATTTTTAGGCAGTATCGCGTTCATTAGTTAACATATTGTACATATATTTTCGTATCGGTGATCAATGAACCGATGTATGCAATTTTTAGCCATAAGTTGTTTTTAATTGTTTGTCTGCCTTGTAGTTTTTTTTAGATTTTAGAAATGTATTATAAGTTTGTACAGCGCCCTTAAGGTGAGTTTTTTTACAAAAACGGAGCTAGATAAATCATCCAAGTATTATTACTTATTATTACTGTAAATATACAGTACACGCCAAACTATAATACCGGCCTGGCGTTGTTACAGAAATCGTCGCAATAGGTGAATTAAGGTCAGAAAAGTAGCATGCCTCCCACTCCAGCGTTTCTCTTTCGCATTCATATTTTTACGCATTTTTCTTTTTCGCTTACGTTCATTGTAAAGTCAGTGACTGCGCCAAAATTAATCGTATCAAGTTCAGGCCGGCTATAAAGTTATACTCACCCAAAACATTGTGAGATGATTTTTTCCGAATAAACTAGTTTGTAAGTAGTTCGTGTGTGATTAAAATTATTAAATTATTTTATTTGCTTAAGTGAAGACAATGTTAGCGAAACTCAATCGCTACGAATGCGCATTTGCCCGGAATGCGAAACGTCATGGGTTCGAGTCCCCGAGGTGCAAATATCATTTTTCTGATTTTTCTCTTTCCAGATTTTCGATTGAGTTTCGCTAATATTGTCTCCATTTAATTAATATTAAAATTTGAAGTTTAACTCATAAAGTAAAAATAAAAATAATATTTTCTTTGCTTTTTGCTCAAAATCAAAAAAGGTCACCTGACGACGCGACACCAGTTTCCACAAAACCGTTGGTTACCCTGGACTAGCTTGTTTGAAAACTATGCAGTGTCTACATTAAAGCATTCAGTGTTCTTCTTCTTCTTTCGTCTGGTGAGAGGATCATAGGGATACATCGTAGTCTACGAGCCACTCTAGGCCCTCAGGAGTCGCCCCATGGACCTGATCAATCGGAGAATGAATGGAGCGGGTATTTGTTGACCACATCGCGTTCGGTGGTGTTCACCGCACCGCTTCACACATCGCCGACTCTTTAGTGCCCATCTAAGCATCGTGTGGGCACAGCGACTTTGGAAGCACCTTACCCTATTGATGGAGAACTGTAGTTACGAGTGAGAAGCCAGGCTGTCTCTCAGTGAAGTCATGAACGAGATGGCAATTTCCATATCGTGTCAGTTGGCCGAAGGCTTTCAATGAGATGCACTAACATTGTGTAATTAAAGGCTTTATAAACGAGGTACCAAGCAAATAATTCGACTGCAATAATAGCGCAGCGCGTATTATCCTGACTAACAAAAGGCTTTTTATGAAACGTGATGAAATCACTACACTTATAAGCTCATTTTCAGTGTTCACATATTAGGTATTTAAATGAGACGGTTTTACAAAAATTAGTATTTCAGTACATTTTTTTCCACAATTACACAAAATTTCGCAACACACAAAGAATAAAATACAATTATTTCAAATAATTATGACTTACATTCACTAGTTTTTTGTTTGTTTATTTTTTATACAGGAGACCCTAAGGAAAATAATTCCTCTCAGGGCCTGTGACGGACGCTGTGTGGAGGGTCTTTTTAGGAAAGGAAAAAAGGCGAGAAAGTAGGAAGGAAAAATTATGAGGGTGGATATGAATCCGGGATTCAGTTTGACCAGGAGTGGTGGACGTATAAATCCACCCCTCCAATCGTGGTGCAATGCAATGTTCAGAGAGAGTCCTGCTGGAGAAATCAATAGGTCTCCCTCAACTAGTCTCTCAATTGGTTGACAGGCGTATCCGTCGCCGAGATCCGGACAAACCTCATCCCACGAACTCGGGCACCCCTCCTAAATCACCAAACGTAGCGAACCACTAGGGCAGAGGTGTTGATTGTACAATAAATAGTTCCCGGGGCGGCTTTGCCCAATTGTAACTGGTGAATAATTTTATAAGTTTTAAAATTATTTCTTTAAAAATAGACACAGTATCGAACCTAAAGCAAAAAAAAAACATTGTTCTAAACTGTCAAATTAGTATAAGCTTTCCCCTGACGAAGGAACGTTTGTTCCGAAACCGGTCGGATTTGCACATTATATAAGTGGTTTATACAAAGTTGTATTGTTTCATTTTTCTAAAGCAATTACTACTGTTTACAATAAATTTAATAAATACGCCTTAAGTTCTCCCTTCGCAAAAGACATACATACTTGTATTACGTACCTCAGTTGAACAAGGTTCGAACGAACATCTTTCACGAAACCATTTCATTTGCCCATTTCTATAACCAAAATAATTTTCAGAGCCATCTATGTTGTACATTCCGTAGTTAGTTGCGTGGCGAAATTTAAAGCTTTCATGTATTTTACAAGATTCTAATATCAGTTTGAACATTTTGAAATTTGCCATTTTGGTGTATTTGACAGTATTTTTGCGAGGCGCGGTGTAGAGTTCTAATTTCGCCTTATCTTGTTCTAAGATGTCAAAGTTCAAAAAGACGAATTCTGATAATCTATTCAACAATTTTTAATTTTGAGGTTCAATTTTGTGTAAAGTCTTTTAGGTTAACATATTTTAATGGAAAATGTTTAATAAGAACGTGGCCCTACTTTGAAATAGCATTGGGTTTAGTATGGTTCCTTATGTTTAGTTACGTTCTAAAATGATAAACATACATCTACACATTTTGGTTTTTCTGTGGTTAACTTTTAGATTTGAATATAAAACGTGGTATTTTCTCTTTCTAACACTGTTTGGATCATATTTCTCACAATGACAGCAAGAGAGACAACAAGAAACCTAAATGACTTGTTCCAAAAGCGAAAAATTAGCCTGTTATTCTTTTCATAGTTAACTTTTAAATGCCAAGAGAAAGTTTAGTGTTCTCCCTTTCTAATTGTATTGACAGACATGCTCATAAGTGGCATGCTCTCTTGCTTCTAATGAGCAAATGCTGCCTAGTATCGTGATTGTCACGTTCAAATGAGCATGCTAACAAATCAATCGGCTGCTTGTTCGGGAGCATGCTACTGGATTTTCGGGTGGAAGGGAAAATGAGCATGCTCACTTCTAAGCATGTTTGTCAGTACTGTAAATCTGGCAGTATTAATATCCTAGCGACTGTACGGTTGAAATTAAAGAATCGACTCCGAGTACAACTCTGACGCCGCGCCATGTGGAAACCATCTGTGTACATGAAGTTTGTGTCTACGCTACTATCGTAATAGAACCGAATTAAAGCAAGTAACTAATAATGCCAAAAGATGGCGCCGCTTACTCTTGAATTTGCATTTTCATGAATCTCTCCTGTCTGGATATGGATAATATTATGTACGTAAAGTTTGTGTCGTGTCGCCAGCCATCCGCAGGCCCAGCAGCAAAACTCGCGGAGTGGGTTTTTAACTGCTAGTCTGTTTGTATTAAAGGTATGCCTGTTCATAAAAAAATGGACACAGAACGAGTTTTTTGAGGACGTCTCATTTTACATCTGATATTGTTTATTCCATGATCTCAGGATATAACATTTCGTGGCTCGAGTGGATATTTCCAATTAGTCTGATCTCGATACATGTTTCAATAAACACTATACTGCCAAAACATCACGCATTGCCAGCGAAATTTAACAAGAAAACTTTCACAATTGGGTAATAATTAATCACTGACCCGGCGACCTGTCAAACTCCAAGGATCACAGAACGCACGCTTGGTTAGTTTGGAATCTGCGGTCACCATGTAGGCTAGGCATGTCACTAGGTATTTAATAAAACTTAGTTATAAGTCAGAATACAAGTAAGAACTTTAAGTTTGGGCCTACGTTAAACGTGTTGTTCTGGCGTCGCAGTACGCGGAACAGGGCGCAACTTGCACGGCAACTTGTTGAGAAAACAACTGTTGGTACTTGAAAGTTCGGAGCTCAGAAAGCAGCACGGTGACTCCTTTTCAAGTCTAGTGGCTCGACGGTGATATCGATGTTAATTTTTAGTCCGAATACAATAGACAGTAGAGACAGATACTCAGGCATTCGTTTACCACGATAATAAAACAGTGTTATAACAGTTATAAAAAAAATCGGTGATAAAATACAACGGTGTCAAAATAAAAAAAAAACGGTAAAATAGAATAGTGAAAAAAAACGAGTGTGCTTTAGACCACACGACTGAAGTAAAACTTCTTTAGCTCCATCTATGTGATAGGAAGAGATAAATAAAATGTGTGCGCGCACTGCTCTCTCTTGCTCCTATAGTGTGATACAGACAATAGGCCTGCTCTGTATCTTAGATATACGAAACGTTACTGGCTTTGAGAGATAGAGAGAAAGAAAATGTATTCTCGCACCTCTCTCTCTCTTGCCCCTACAGTAAATGCAAAACGTAACTCTCTCTCTTTCTACCTTCACTTTCGTAACTCTCTCGTCAAGTGTTCACCAGCTTACACCAAAAATTGAACAGTGTTAAATAAAGCAGTGAAAAAATATAACAGCGATAAAATAGATTACTGATAATTTTTATTTTATTTTATTTTTATGTAAATATCGCATAAGAGTCCCAGCTGCTCCCGTCTGGACCCAATTGGGGTATGTTATGAGGCTGAAGGTAGTGGGAAGGGAAAAGAAATGGGGAAGAGGATGGTGGGGAAGTACCTGGCTTTTCAGATCTGGTCACCAAAAACGGCTAAAGCCATTTCATGCAATATTTCAAGTTTGAATGGTGGTCTTAAACCAAAGTGATATTGAGAGTATCTTCTACTACAAAGTAGAACAGTTACAAAATAAAACTGTAATAAAATAGAACAGTGACAAATCACAATATTGGAAAAACAGAACAGCGATAGAGTGAAAAAAAAAAACAAAAAAATATTTCATAATTAGCAAGTTTCCTTTGGTGCAGTATAAAGAGTATAAAAGTGGTATAAAACGCCTGACGAACCTCTGCAGACATTTAGCACACCAAGGATCGAAACTTGCATGGGAATTTAATTTCGTATATGTTATAAAATATACACTAGACCTCAAGCAATTATTACCACTCTCATATTATAAATGTTTGACTTTTACAGTTAAATCATTATTTTATTTTTTTATCTGTTAAAGAGTGTATGTACATTGGGTTTGTTTTATGCCTGTCTTACTGGGATATACCTGTGTCGAGACAGGCGTACAAGTATATAAATGAAGAACGTAGTTACAAGAGTATTTAAGATAACATAGTATTAATTTGAATCGAAATTAAAACAGAGAGGTGATTGGAAGGGTGGGTAAATCATTTAAAGAGAGTTATCTTATAATTGTTGGAGGAGATAAAATAAAGAAGTTAATTCTGTCTAATCTATACATGGAGTTAAATTTGACAGGATTCTATTATTTTCATTTATTTTATATGTATGTGAATAATCATTTCTGTCTATGTGTGATTTATTTTACAGATGTTTGTAACAGTGTGGCGACCAATACTTATAATCCATTTTTTTATATCTTATTTGGTTTTGGAAAAAGGAGTTTGGAGAAGTTCTTTGTTTAAGGCTCGGGGATTGTGTATTGTTTGTGTAGCTTTGTATTGCGTTTTGTTGTTTTTGTGTAAATTAACTAAGATGGATCTCGAGTAGAGCTGTTTTATGTCCATAACATTGAAGGTATTGAAGATCGCATCAGTGCTGGTAGTAAGCGGCAGTTTGAGAATTATTTTTATGATTAGTTTTTGTGCTTTAACGATGGGGTCAAGGGCATTATCAAATGAGCCTGTAGATAAGTTGAGTTGTTATTTTTATTATTACGTGGAAAAACTCACGAACGGTGAACTCCAACGTTTTGAAATTAGCAAAGTTCTATCATGTTCTGAACTAGACGCCCGTTTGTAGATACCCACCTCAGCATCTAGTCCAGTTTATGATTTAGACTCACTATCACAGGAGGTAATATATAAAAATATTAGTAATTACGCGGTATAACTTTAGCCATTTATTTATTTTAAACTTGCGACAATATTTAATTATGACTTGGCAAATATAAAGAGCTATGCGAGAATTACCACTCAGAAACAGATCACCATCGAGAGTGAAAACGGGCTTGCTGAAAAAATGCAAATCACTTCGTTTTTCAATCTTCGGTGTTGCACGCCCAGAAAATATCTTTATGGCTGTCAATTTATTTGTTGAATGTAGGTACCGCCACAGTTCTTTCTATCTGAAATGTGGCGGTCAGTGTTACCTTTTTATCTTAAGGCCTAATTTTTGACGTGAGCTTCTAAATATTAATTTCATTTGAAATTTCGTAAAAAGGAGTAGGAACCGGGTAGTAAAACTTTATTTTATTTTTTTAAATAAAGATAAACATTCACGGGTTACGAATAACATAACAGTATTTGAAAATCTCTCTAATATCATGACATTAGGCGGAAAATGTTGCTTGCGTCGTGGTGGAGGACTTGGCCAGCTCAGGAATTGAACTCGCGATGCCACGGTAGGACCTAAACGCGATGCCAACTCAGCCACTGACCGATACCCATACTATTTATACCGGTACAATTATTTATTGAAGTAAAAACTTCTTCAGCACCGATGTGATTTTAAATTCGATAAAACGAAAAATAACGCCACCAAAAAGAGAAAATAAATACATCTATGTACAGGATTTAGTCTGTGAGAGAATGAGATATAATAATTGGTCTCCTCTTTCTGCGGTGCTTCGTAGCCTTCCCACTCTAGGATAAAATAATTTTTTTAAGGTTTCACTTCTACCGCGTGTGAACTGCACACACATTTTTGAAGAAAAATCTTCTATAGCACTGCTGTGATTCAAACTCAATGAAACTCAAAAGAGACAAATTCGGTTAAACGGAAACGAGTGACACTAAAAAGAGACAAACACATACATCCATAGATTTAGCCTGCGAGAGAATGAGATGGCTAATCGGTGTACCCTTTGTACGGTGCTCTTTGGGCGGTGCTTCGTAGAATAAAATGTAAAATAATTTTTAAACTTGGTGACAATATTATATTAATAAAGTCTACAATTATCCTACTCCTGATACTCTGCACTCGTCTCATTCTCTCGAAGATTGGTTTTCTGAAGGTTTCACTTCTATCGCGAGTGAACTCAGTTCAGTGCAGTTTCAGTGCCAGGCGTTTATTTTATTTTCATTATACACATAGATTTCTTTTACCCACCTCACTAGACAAAGTCTGTTCCGAGGCGGGTAAATAACAATTTTTATTTAGTGAAAAGGATATGTATCGAAGCAGAAATGGGTATAAAAAGGTAAAAATATAAAAAAAATATATAAGTAGACAAAATAAAATTAAAATATACATATAAAAACATATGCATATACTCACATGCATATAAACATAATGTTGATACATTAAATCATTACATTTAAATTTTGTTTCTTTATATATTTCCTCCAAAAGATTGCATATGTAATTTAAAATTCACATGGAAATAAATATAAATAGAGTAGGTGCATGATAATTAATTAATAAGAAAGTATAGATACAGTGGGAACGTATCAATTAATAAGAAAGTATAAATACAGTGGGAAAATGATAATTAATTCTGTAAACAAGCAGTACCCTGTGTATTTTGATATTATGAGGAAATTATGTGGAATGTGTCTAATGTACTCGTATTAGTTATTCAGGATATTTCGAACTGCGCACAAATTTTTTATTTTATATTTTTTGCGTATATATCTGTGTTTTTATGAAACATTTTAAAATTCATATTACTTTCTTTCCCCCTGTTATCGTCGGTATGATAAGACTGTACATCACAGGGGGCGCAGTAGCATTTAAACAGCAACCGGTCAGATTAATACGGAACTGAACACCGCCTAGCCGGGACTATACCTGTATATATATATATAATGTACATCTACTGATGTACTGTTTTGTCTCCGGGTAGATTATCAAGTTAGATACGATGCGAAAACAACGGAAGGGGCAATAATTCTTCCGAATTTGAAAACAGAAAGTCTCCCCAAGTGTATTTCGGGCGGGAGCACAACAATGGAAGAGTCAGGAAATCCTAAAACGATTCTCCGTCCGATTTATTGCTGGTACAACACGATTCACGGGTGATGTATGGAACGGCGCAGGCTAAATTATTTACGCAGAGTTACGAATATTACGTACATATACGAAATACATCAATGGGAAATGTGATATGACGCGCGTCATTGTGGCATGTAAATTATGATAATGTATGAGAACGAGTGAGAGGATGTATGAGAGCAAATCCTATCATTATCCTGTAGTCCTCTTCTCTTCACGTTCTTATTAGTATTAAGGTGAAATAAAACATACTGACTTGACCCCCAATCTCGTGTATATTTCTGTTTTTAATGTTTGTTTTTTACAAAAATATGTAAATAAATTATACTTTTAGTAGTACATATTTTCATCACCGTCCTACAGAAAGATCATTCACAATCGAAATGTTGTAAATGGGTTCATTTCTGAAATAAAACTTCTTTACGCACGCTTGACTTGGGAAGTAAGCCGGTGAATGCGTGACGAGAGCGTTATGAAAAGTGTGATAGGGCGAGACGAACGATCGGGCGAGGCGAACGGAAGTTGAGAGGGAGATATAAGTTAGTGAAGTTTTACTTCAGTCGTGTGGTCTAAAGCACACTCGTTTTTTTTTATTTTATTTAATGGATCGCCAACAGAATATAGTATTATTAATCCAGCGACTGTACTGTTGAAATTTAAGAACCCGCCTTCGACTTCTCCTCCTATGCCCCACCTTATGCAAACCATTTACGTAAGTGGACTTTATGAAATAAAATAAATAAACAAATAAATGTTTAAAATGAAACAATGCAACTTTGTATAAACCACTTATAAAATGTGCAAATCCGACCGGTTTCGGAACAAACGTTCCTTCGTCAGGGAATGCTTATACTAATTTGACAGTTTAGAACAATGTTTTATTAGGGTAGGGGTGGAGCCGTTGTTATTTAAACTTTTATTTCCGAAACCGGTCGGATTTGCACATTTTATAAGTGGTTTATACAAAGTTGCATTGTTTCATTTTATTATAATGGATAACCACAAAGTAATAGCTACATTAAAAAAAAAAATAAAAATAAAAATAAAAAAATAAAAAAATAAAAATAAAATAAAAAATAAAAAAAAATAAATAAAAAATAAAAAAATAATAAAATAAAAAAATAAAAAATAATAAAAAAAATAAATGTTTATTCCGGTTATTACAAAGCTTCTACTGTCATGTAGGCCCCCAGCGGGTTTTTAACTACTAGTTATAATTATTACATTAATTTACAATATGATTATAGCGATGATTCTAATTATAGGTGAGCACACTATTCATCTCAACATTCTTCATATGACTATGTTTGGGATTGATCCTTAATTTGGATTCCAAAAAAGCATTAAATTCATACATCATACAAATACCAGACCAAAAAGCATTTAACAATCTTACACTCGACACAAAAAAAATAAGGAAACAAAAAACATGTGTGCAGTTCGCACGCGGTAGAAGTGAAATCTTCTGAAAACTAAAATCGACAAGAGTGTGGAGGCTATGAATGGGTAAATACTATAGACGATGTTTTCGTCTCTTTTTAGAGTCGCTCGATTCAGTTTCATCGAGTTTCAAATTACAAGGGTGCTAAAGAAGTTTTCACTCCAAAATAACATTTCACAAACCAAATTACCTGGCCTACCTATGGCAGAAGTGTTGGTTGTCCAATAAATGGTTCCGGGGCGGCGGTACCCGTTTCCGCCTCCCAAATTAATTACCCGACTCTCAAAGTGACTATCAAAGAGGCTATGTAATGAAAGTTATGCGTTGAGTTGATAGATGCGATTTGCAGTATTATGATTGTTGGATGTTAGCGATACTTTTGCTTACTAATAATAGTTCATGTTCATGGTCCATCTCCCTCGTTTCTATTCTCTACGGATAAACGTAATTGTATCAATAGATGCATCGCTTTGCCATCCAGGGGGGAGGTATGTGGCGCAATGCTTCATCCGGTCGCGGGGTTGACTAGGAAATAACGTAATTGGAGGATTCAGCTCAACGCACTGTTCACGGAGCTGGGAATACAGAATTTGCCCGTCCGAGAGCTTCGGTACAGTTTGCTTTATTGTGCACGGGAACAATTTAACCCTTCAAATTTCGGGCGAATTTTTTCAGGAGGGTAAAATATTTCCGTCTTGCGATAAAATTCAAAATAAGTGTAATATTTGTAAACATTTTTTTTAAACTTTATTTATTCCCATTTCTTTGTACATATAATGTATAATAGCAAATAGTATATAGTAACATAATATATAATAACAAATAGTATGAACAAGAAATAAGAACCCACTAAGGCACTGCCTGAGTGTGGGTAATATTAAAACAAAATACTATATTTCCAAGTACCCAAAGTATAAAATAGACTTAAAAATATATAAAATATAACGT
The DNA here is from genome assembly GCA_929108145.2 of Limnephilus rhombicus. Lineage (NCBI taxonomy): Eukaryota > Metazoa > Arthropoda > Insecta > Trichoptera > Limnephilidae > Limnephilus > Limnephilus rhombicus. Next base: position 7,273,169 of record OV815275.1, on the reverse strand, counting down.
TAGTATAAAAAGTTAGTATTACATAGGTAGAATAAATGAAAAAGGTTTCTTTTCAGCTATTATAAAAATAAAATAAAAATATGGAGAAAAACATACAATTTGTTTTTTTTTTATTATTTTTTTTTGTTATTATAATAAACAGAAAACATATTGTACTTCAGTTTAGAAAGTTACAGAAAGTGTGTTGTAGAAAGATAGATAAATTTATAGAAAAAGCATTTCAATATCTATATTATTCACCCATAATTTTACCTCTTTTACATATTTTATCATTTTATTTAGCATTTGAGTTTGTAGTGGTAGAAGGTTAAATGTACGGGGACCAATGAAACTGCTATGCGTCTGCAATAATTTAGTATTGGTTTGTGGGGTGTAAAATATATTATATATTATTTTGCTCATTCTATTTTCATTTATTTCGAAATTATTTTTGTTTTTAAATACATATTTCAAAGTTTGTAATATAAACAATTTACGTATATTAAATATTTTAGTTTCTTTGTATAATAAGTTGAATGAGAATGTTTTATTTTTGTTATAAAATTTGTTTTTGAAAGGTGATGAAACAAGATAAGTTTTAAGAATTTCCGGTAGATGTGATCATCTACCGGATCTGCCGGATCTGCCCTGATGATGGACACTGCAACGATGTCCGAAACTTTGGCTAAAGAAGGAGGTAGCGCAACACGGCATAACACCCCAAAAACAAATAACGAAAAAAGTGATAAAACAAGCTTTAAAATTTTATAATTTAAAATGAACAGATAATTTTTGAAATATGAAAATTTTTTCAAGCAAACATAAAACTAAAATTACTACACGTAGAGGTTTTATTAGAAAAATGTATTATTAACTTTATTTTCAATTGACTTTTTGTCATTTTATGTAGGTACGTAAAAATAATTTATTAAAAAAATCATAGTGTGGAATTCATACGCGGTAAAAGTGAAAACTAAAAACAAAAGTTATTATTTTTTCATTGATAAACTAACGTTTAAGGCAAGATTTTTATGCATAGCACAAAGGGTAACAATTATTATAAGCAATAATTATCAGCCTGAAACACTCGTCTACATTGAAAAAATCTTCCGAGAAAAGATACTTGCCGCCAACGGGACTTGAACCCATGTCCTTCTGATTGCCGGTCAGGTGCTCTGACCACTGATGTTAAAAAATTTTTTAAAGGTGTCCGTCTTTTGAAGTGAAACTTCTGTAGCCCTTTTGTGATTCGGATTTCGGATGAAACGGATATGACGATTACTTCACCTGCGAAACAACAAATTGCGCTCCTTGACCGCTTTGATCATAGTGGTTGAGATATGAAACGGAAATGACACTAGGTCAGCGCTCAGTGGCCACTTTGATTATGATGTCACTTTTAAAGACTTCTGTTGGTTGAGATATGAAACGGAAATTAACCTAGGTCTGTGTTCGTTGTTTGCTTTGATTATTACCTCACTTTTCAAGTATTGGTTGAGATTGTTTTGGTAAAGTTTCGCTTCCACCGAGTATTAAAAAAAAAAATTTTAAAAAATTTAAAAAAATTACCTTTTAGTGCTGTTAAACCTATACTTAAAACATTTTTCTAATCTAATTAATCAATTTTTTTTTCAATGAATTGAAATTATCAATTCATTTTCAGGTCATTATTTTTAAACCGCACTCGAATATTTTTTGTGGTTATTTCTTAGCTTTGAATGTAAAACGTGGTGTTTTATCTTACTAAAATGTTTAAATCATGTTTCTCACTATGACAGTATGGGAGATACAGCGATTTATGTGAAACCTATGTGAGCTGGGACAAATTTGGTCTCCTGTGATTAAACGGGTTATTGTGCTCAGGAACAATTTAATATCAAAGGATATCGTTCCATACGGGCATGACGCCCTTGTCGAATCAAAGGCAAACACGCTCAATGTTGCAGAACACCGAGAAATGAATATTTTCTACATTTGAAAGAAAACTAAAGGTTTTAGTATTATTGAAATGACTCCATTGGTGCTGTGGTTTCGGGCGTGAAGCCTTTCAACGTGATACGTAACCCTGCTACAAACCAACCGTTAGTTAAACCAAACATTCCTTTCATTCTTCCAAACAACGTTTTCTCAATATTCTGTGTTATTGTACACGCACAGCAAAATATTATATTCTTTGAAATACAAACCTGTATATTTTTTAAAGTGAAACTTCTACATATAGCCCCGCTGTGAATTGGATTTCGGATGAAACGGAAATGACGATTAGTACACCTGTGACGCGCTCATTAGCCGCTTTGATTATGATGTCACTTTTAAAGGCTCTTATTGATAGAGATATGAAACAAAAATTATACTAGGTCTGCGCTCATTAGAAGCTTATGATAATGAACTCACTTTTCAAGTATTGGGTTGAGATTGTTTTGGTAAAGTTTCGTTTCTACCGCGTGTAAACTGCACTCGATTTTTTTTATAATGCCTCCACACAGAAGAAAAATGGGGCCTTTGTCATCCTTGTGGATGCTGTGTAGAGGGTCTTTTTAGGGAAAGGGAGAAGAGGAAGTTTTGGAAAGGAAGTCAGAATGCATCCCTCTCACTGCCTGCGGTGCAAAGGGATATGTTGAGAGAGTCTGGCTGGAAAGGTCGAAAGGCCTCCCTCAACTAGTCTCTCCCGATGCGGCCCGTCACCAGAACCTTCACCTCACCCCATGAACTAAGCCGCTAAGCCACCAAAAATAACGAATTACTTGGGATGACCTATGGCGGATGTGTTGGATATCCAATAATAAATGGATCCCGGGGTGGCGGTACCCATTCCAGTCTCCTAATTTCAATTGAATATGACGGAAAATAATCAAATCTCAGTAGTTAATTGATGCCACAGTAAGGCAGAGGCACTAGGTTCGATCCCCAGTTGCAACGGTATATATTTTTATTTTCTGTGTATTGATCTGTTTTATGTTTGAATTTAAAAATTTAATAACAAATTTAAACGATATCTTTTACCTTCCCAGAACTTCCTCTGCTTCATTTCCATAAAAAAGACCCTCCACACATCATCCCCTAAGACGACATGGAACCAAAGTTATAAAAAAAATCCAGTTTCTTTTTTTTTGTAATTTAAAAAATGCATCATTTGTAAGATTACCAGATAGTAATCATTCAAAAAGATAGAAGCCAAATATTTGACTAACAACTTGTTGATATATTTTTAACTATCCGCCCGCGCGTCTTTTTTTAAACGCGAGGTGTTGCGCGGGGTTCTCAAGGACCCCAAAAATAAATATGATTAAATTGTTGTTGTAGCATACGTTTTATGTGTTTTTTAACTGATTGTTGTCAAATGATAGGGGCTGCATTGAAATAAAAAGAAATGTTTAAAAATTAGATATTCATTTTCAATACAAAAGCTTAAAAATCAAAAATTAACATTTTTTATAATCTTGAATCATACTTTTTTTAATAGTAAACTTATTAACTTAATTAGCAATTTTTATCAAACTTATAACTATTTGAGATTTATACAGACTTATTATCGTTACAAAAAAAATCAACAAAATACAATGAATAAACTTGGTTCTTCATTGTATTTTGTTGAGCGAGGCTCACAAGAGAAAGAACAAGAGACAGTGAGACGCCGAAACACACGTCTGTAACTCACAGTGCAAATGCGCAGACAGAATGTTGGCGGCGCTAGCATAGTCCCTTTTAGGAAGATACCTAAAATAAGGAATCAATGGGAACATTTAAAATGTACATAATTAGCATTTCTGTAAAATCTGGGCTTTTAAAGACCCCACGCGACTTGTCGAGGGTTAAATACAAAATTTCCAATCATGTACATAAATAATTTGATGATGTTAATTTGAATCAGATAATAAATAATTACCCATACCTATTAAAAAGCACGCCCGTACTAATAGTATCAATTTATGATCCCTGTAAATTAATGAAAAAACATGTTTATTTGTTTTGTTTCTGAACGTGCAGAAAATCCGTACGGTCAAAACCAAATATTGGACATGTCCAATCCAATACCGGAGTTCGGACGATCCATCAATTGAGTTAAGTCGGGACGGTAAACGGCACCGGCACCGGAGCTCTGGCGGGTCGGGACCTAGAACTTGTCAGGCGTCACTTTGGCGTTGCAACGTTTTGGGGAGCTCAACTTTTTTGACGCGCCTTAAGTCGTTGTGTGATAAACTGATAAGTAGAAATAATAAATTGTTATTTTGATTCCATGCCAACTCAAAATCAAGTCAACTCAATACCTCTTTCAAAAGTCATTAAAAGCCATGAAGAAAATAATTTTAAAATAGCCCTTAACCTATACCATTTTCTTATTTTTTTTTTATCATCACTTTAAATGACTTTTCTGAAGAGGTACTGAGTTGGTTTCATTCAGAGTTGACCATTCACCCGTTATTTTGTGGATAATTTGTGATCCCTAACCCTCCCCCCCCCTGCTCCCCTCCCCCCTGCTTCCCTCCCCTCCCCATCCCATGCCACTGATTCTTTTTATTTATTTATATCTTTACTTGAACACACATTTTACAAATAATTATAGTGGTTTATAAAGTCGTACTAAAGAATGATTCAGTAGCCGTATGTAAAAAGGTTAGTTGTAGAATTTTGTGAACACCTCACTGGGATAAACTGTGCTGAAGTGTTCGCAAGTTTAGGATGAGGTGTTATTCTATCGACATAAGTAAAAAACGCAGTATCCTCCAGTTGATATTGTCAAGAAGGACACTGTGGGTTGACCCATGGAGGCAGTATCGTATGCATAAATTTAACATTAGTAGCAGTTAAAGTTAGATAAATAATTATCTTGAAAGCAGGTAGGTATATTTTTCTATAGACCACACACCACAGAATATGCACACGAGGTAAATGTATGTCATTCTATTTGCATAAAGAACAGTAGATTTAAATTCAGTTATGTGATTCAACCACTTCCTGGTATATAAGAATCTAGAAAATATAAAATTAAATAATACTATGGTAATATTTTCTGTCCCGAAATAGAGTTTTTTTTATATTATTATCCTTATCCTTACTAATTTAGTTTTAAGGGATTTGTACCGATTTATTACATATTTCCCTTAAACACGGTAATTTTTAAAGCTCTTAAAAAATTATATGTTATTCTTGAAGATATAAGTAGACTTTGCCCGCGCCGAAACGCAAATTATATAAAATTTCCTCGATAGAAAAAAATCGCAAAGTATGCTCCAAAAATTATTATTAACACGTTTGTTTCAGTTATTTTACAAGTTTTATGCATGAAAAAATTCACAGTGTTTCTTTATATGCTGTTTAAGATAATGCCCACGAGATTTTTGCTCTATTTTAAACGAGTCGTGTGTTATTAAACATTTTCGCAATTTTCGCATCGATTTTGTCGCTGTAAATGTTAGCGCTCTCCTCTAACATTCGTAATTTCGTATTTCTCCATCTTCTTCATTTCGGGCCCAGTTGCAGAGCCGTAAGTAAAGTCTTATGAGATTAGCATTATTCACGTAACATGTCAGTTGTAGCTAAGTGATTATTACATTTTATATGACTAATTTTGAAGTATAGAGAGCAAAATAAACCAGGATTGAATATTATAACATAGTTTTATTGTAATGAATTGCGTACACAACATTGACAAAGTATAGCCGACCAAGAAGTGACAGGTAGCTTAGATAGTGTTGCCATCTACCGGCAATCGTCTAATACAAAGGACTGTTTGGTTTATACGAATATATTATTCCAACAAATTTCATAGTAAGTAAATACTATCGTAATATATTTCAATCTAATTGTTCCTTTTTTAATGTTTTTACTTCTCCCTCTATGTTTAGAATACATATTAGTGTGCTCATTCTGTATAATATTTATAGTTGTCATTTAATTGATTGCCGTTTAAAACGTCATTTAAACAGCCACCATCTTGAATCGGGACCGCAAAGTAATAAAACAATTAAAAACAGACTAAATGCCAAATAGTATATTATTAAGGAATAATAAGTTAATTATATTATATGCAAGTAGGAACTTAGGGGTTTTTGAAGTAAAACTTCTTTACGCAAGCTTGACTTGGTGAATGCGTGACGAGAGCGTTACGAAAAGTGTGATCGGGCGAGGCGAACGATCGGGCGAGGCGAACGATCGGGCGAGGCGAACGGAAGTTGAGAGGGAGATATGAGTTAGTGAAGTTTTACTTCAGTCGTGTGGTCTAAAGCACACTAGTTTTTTTTCCTAAGCTGACTGCACATATAAGTATGTCTCATTTTATTATTCGTAAAAACATTTGACGCCAGCATATATAAGTATATCGACTTTGGTTGTACGGCCGTCTATCCTCTTTGTATGCTTAGTTGAAGAAATAATATTTTTGGGAACCCACTGTTTGAGGGATCAACTGGCAGATGGATGAACACAGTCCGGCAAGTCAACTGTCCGGCGGATCAACTCTACGGGGATCAACTGTTAGCGGGCCAACCGTCGCCGGATCAATTGTCGGGTGTCTCCCAAAAAAAAATGTGTATTACAAAATGAACCCGCAAAGGCACTACTGTTTGTGAATTATATGAAGTAAGAAATAATTATGAATGTTTTGATATTTGGTTCATTATGTAATAATTAGTAAAAATATTACAATAAATACCCTGAAAACCCAATTACTTTGTTAAGATCACTTCTTCATTAACAAGTGAATGCGAAATTGGGTTTCAATTATAAATCCATCACCAAAAATATTCTTATTTCAAAAACGCAACACTTAATTAATATTTATTTGATTCTGGTGAAAGGCAAATAAATACAATAGCAATTGACTATTTTTAATATAAAATCAAGCTCAATTCGCATTTTCATTGTTCCATTATTTTGCAATCGAAAAATAAGGAAGATTCAGTTTTAAAAAATAAAATATTTGAAATCATTTTAATGGTGCAGTCGGGCACAGTATATTTCGACACGGTTCATTGCGGGCGTATGGCTAACGATGAAATATTAGAGCTCCATAAGGGCTAATAAATTATTTAATAAAAAGTGATGTAAATTTCACCACAAATTTTCAGTGTAAATCAAATTTTGTCATTAAAATGTAAATCAGGTTCAAACTTGAACAAAAATTGCAACCGTCTGGAGCAGTTGCGGCTCGTAGCCTTTGAGTGTGATAGAGTGCTTTGTTTGAAAAATTCGGTAACCAGACAACTCAGAAAGAAATCAACTCACCAGACTAAACACCTCCTTTGAAAAGTCTTTAAAAGTGGTGAAAACAATTGGTTAAATAGCTTGCTTTAGGTTAGGTTATGGGCTGTTTTTTTTTTCATTTTTTTCTTTTACGGCTTTTAATGACTTTTCAAAGAGGTGTTGAGTTGACTTCATTCTGAGTTGGCATGGAACCAAAAAATTCTACAGTATTGATGTTTTTTAGTACAAAACGATTTTTTTTCGAAAATTCATTTCTTTGTATAAAGATTTTCTGAAAATTTTAGTTTTGCTACAGCTCACCCAAAAGTCACCCCACCCCCCTCGTATACACTAGCATAGATTCATAAGCCCCGCCGCACATGCTCTCACTCGCATTGGCCGTCACGAGCCGCTTGCGAGTGGCAGTATTTAAAACCTATGTATGGCGCAGTTCCAAAGCCCGCATTTGCTCTTACGTGTCGACGCAGGCACGTACATGAGCGTGTACGCGCGTGTCGGCTAGGTGACCGCGATATTGTTTTTGAGTGGCAGTGGCGCGAGTGTTTGCAAAATGGAGGATCATTGAAGTTGTTCGAAGCGAAAAATGTTTTTACGACGTAAAACACCCAGATTATGTGAATACTTTTTTAATTTTTCTTCAGTACTAATTCGTTCCTCTAATCCTCTAAATCTGAAGTAATCATCGCATGCACTTCTTTAAAATCGTTCCTAGTCATTCTAAAATAATTTTTATATTTTTATTTTCCTTTTGGACATGTAAGAGCCTTCCATATTTTTTTCCGGATGATTTCCTTATTAACAATAATCTATTTAAAAACTGACTGATGTACGACTCGTGAAAGCAAATGCGGACACACACGTGTCCACCAATGTCAATGCGACATTGGCGCAGTGTCGTGAACGAGTGCGAGTGTGAGCATGTGCGGCGGGGCTAAGGGAGTAGGTTTGTGTTTATATTTTTTAATTAATTTGTTAAAATTAAATAAAAACTCTGCTTCTGGCCGTGACAAAAGTCAGAATAACATAATAGGATTTATTGTGTGAAACGATGTGTGAATGAAGCAAGGAGTTTGTGTCAAGATCATATTTTGGTGTTCCATCATCTATGATTCTCTCCGCCCCCTTCACCACCCTCCCCTGTCATACCCCCAGATTCTTACCCACCCCTCCTTACTACTTACTACTGCTTTCTACTGCCGACTCTCAGATTCCTACCCACCGTGCCCTCCAGATTCTTACCCACTCCTCATACCTTTTCCTACCCAGAACTTCCTCTCCATAAAAAAGTCCCTCCTTACAGCATCTCCAAAGATGACATAGGCCCTGAGAGATTTTTTCCTCAGGGCCTATGTCATCTTTGTTTTGAGCTCATTTTTTTAAATTGATAGCATGGGCGATCGATAAGGATTGTTAGGATATCTTTCGGTAACTTCTCATCGTTCTCTAGCATGAATGCAGATCGCCAATGAATAAGTAACATTAAAACCCCTCAGCAACGTAAGCAGATATATGCGTTAAAAATACGACAGCAGTCAAGTACAATAAGCGTGTTTACACGTCAGCGCGTGTGTCTCCATAGAAACCGTTATAATTCCGTTATTGTTTTAGTTACATCCGTAAAATAAAAAGTGAAATGTCGATAGTGAATCATGCTGCACATCTCTATTCAAGTTGTCCATAGAAATACATAAAAAGAACATTCTGTCAGACGCGCAGTCTGACACATAATTTATCCCGCCAAATTTCCGACGGGCGCCCGACATCGTTAATTTCTATTAAATATTTTTATATGAAATGATAAAAAAGTGAGGTGACAAAAGTGTTTACTACACATTTATACAATAGAATAAGCATTGTTGTTTACATAATCTGTGATTTTAGTACCGTTTTCACATAAAAACATCACGTGAGTCATTTTCACATTTTTTTTAATGTTTGCATTCTAAATTTTAATATTTAGAAATATAAATATTTATTTGTAATATAATAATTCGAAAGCTTATTTTGTAACCTGTCTAAAACAGTTTTTACTATTCGGCTACGTTCAGAAATGTTTCATTTGTAGAGCTTTAATTGTGTTATAACTAAAAGTTTTCGTAAAATGTCATTTCGTTTAAGACACCAAAAGTTAATATTCTCGAAAATTCGGAGGGGTTGTAACAGTTCTTAATATATTCGACTTCAACTGCTGTTTATATTTTAGCGATCAGCAGTTGTCCTAGGGAACGATGAGAAGTTACCGATCGACTGTGTTTTTAGGGGCCCTGTTACGAGATCATTTCATCATCTGTATAAACATTTGTATTAACGTTTCTAAATAAAAGGTTTAATTTAACTTTGAATGTTCTTCTATCCAGCGATTGCGTAGCGCTCAACCCGGGGTTCACAACAAGAGCTTTGCAATAATCCCCCCAAACAAGTGACCACGGACACAAGGACGTTGGTCGTAACGGGCACGGCTTAGCGGTGGGGGCCGCCAGCGCCGGACATGTTTACAGCCGGCACAGATTTACCATCATACGGAGACCACCGCACTATGGAATGGCCTGGAACAAGACCGTCTCATAAATCGTAAAAACTGTACATTTTTTTTAAGTGAAACTTGTTTAGCCCCGTTTTAATTTGAAATTCGGATGAATCGGAAGTGCGTCACTAAAATTTATTATTTGACGGGTCCTCGGTTCTAATATACTGCGGTAAATTCACGGCTCCGCGCGAGCCTCCGTCAGCGTAGCGGCGTAAATCACCTCAAAAATCTCAGCGGCCAGAGAGACGTCCAGCGAAAGGAGGTTCGAATCCTACGAAATCCAAAAAAAAACTTTTTATTTTTGTTTAATTACTATGCAATCTTTAAACCACTTTAAAATAAACAGGCAAAAGAAAAAAAGCGACATATAGCGACTTACAGTTTCACTTCTACCGCGTGTGAATGGCACATATACCTCAGATATACCTATAGCGGTTTTAATTTTTTTTTTTTTTACATGAGCTCCACACAGGAGGCCCTGAGGAAAATAATTTCCCTCAGGGCCTATTTCATCTTTGAGGATGCTGTGTGGAGGGTTTTTTTTAAGGAAAAGGAAGGAGAGGAGAGTTCTGGGAAGGAAAAGGGTTTAAGGGGTGGGTAGGAATCTGGGGTTCAGTATGTCCTGGTCATCCGCCTCCAAGACCTAGACAAACCTCACCCCATGAACCCGGGCATCCCTGCTAAATCACCAAACGTAGCGAACCACTTGGGGTGACCTATGGCAGAGATGTTGGTTATCCAATAAAGGTTCCCGGGGCGATAATATGATAAATGATCGATAATTTTTTATCCGTCGGAAAAAATAAAATTCTTTTGTATATTTAAAATAATATCATGCCAAGTATGGGTTCAAGCTGAAATATTTAACTATATACATCATCGCAAAGGTTGCTAAAGGTTGCTGGCTGTAGTTTTAAATAATAGTGATGTATGTGCTTCCTTTAATCAAACGATACCAAAACCAGATTTTGACACACTTTTAACTTGTCGTAGGGTTTGCTCCTGTGGATATTAAAACACCATTTTATAATAAAAACCATTTTTTCAATGTGTTCATAAAAAAGCATGCGGATTTTTTCCGCAACAGTGTCAATAAACGGGTTGGCCGCTGCTCTTTTTTATCAGAAAATGATTTTGCCGTAGTGCATGTTAACACACAGGATAAATTGGTTTTGAAGTGACATGTTTAATATCAAAATATTAACAATTCACTAAATAATAAATGAAATATAAAGATTTTTTACTTTTTAATCAGAGCATCAAATTTTATTTTTTTATGAAAAGAAACAAAGAAGTTACTGATTTATGAGACGATAATGAGCATTTGCAACCACTGTGCGCCGCACTGGGCGGGACACCTTTAATCTTATCGATGGCTCAGAAGGCTGGACGGGAATTCTGTCAAACTGCCTGCTGTCCACTGTCGGGAGTTTGTGTACCGGATATGTCGCGATTCGTCATCTGCTGAGAATTCAACCCCCAAGGCCTCGATCATTTTACGTCAGGGGGTCAAAATATTTCCGTTTTGCAATAAAATTCAAATGAATGGAATGTTTCTGAACATATCCAAAAATTAAAAACTGTTTTTGGAATGGAGATGATATACGCTTTAAAATTTTATAATTTAAAAATAAATATGTAATTTTTTAAATACGAAAATTTTATTTAAAATTTTTGCACACATAAAAAAGTTTTAAAATTACTAAAATTACTGATAACGAAACAAAATAAAAATCAGGTGCAGTTCTCATGCGGTAGAATTGAAACCTACGCCCGTACAATCTCAACCAATAAGAGTCTTGAAAAGTGAGCTCATAATGAAAGCGGTCAATGCGCGCAGCTTGACAAAAACGAAGGTTTGTAGGCACGACGTTTCATTTAGGTAGTTAACTTTTAGATTTGTACATAAAGTGTGTGGTTTTTTTCTTTCTAACACCGTTTAGATCATATTTCTAACCATGATAGTAATGGAGACCCTTAATCTTATTGATGGCTCAGAAGACGCTGGATGGAAAAAAAAACTGTATTTGACTGGTCAGTGGTTGAGTGCCCACCCGGGCGTCGCGTGTTCGATTCCTCGGCTGGCTAAGTCCTCCATCACAACACAAGCAACATTTTCGGCTTTCTGTGGTGGTAGTAGGAGATTTTCAAACATTGTTGGGTTATTCGTAACCCGGGAATGTTTGTCTTTCTTTTTTAAATAAAAAAAATAAAACTGCCTGCTGCAACAAGTTCAGTTTTCGGAACAACTCATATAGGTCTCATGGAAATCGTCGTATCTCCCTTACTATCATGGTGTGAGATACGATATTGACGGTGTTAGAAAGATAAAACACCACGCTTTATATACAAATATTAAAAATTAACCACAGAACAAGTTAAATGTAGACCTTTCTGAAACAAATGTTTCGAATTTGAAATAAATTTATGAATTGGGGAATTTTTATTATTTATTTTCCATGGAACGACGAAAAGGAGAGGTGACATTAACAATCGTAATACGTTTGTCTAATAAAATGTATAAGTCTTTTTATTTTCTTTATCGTTTTCAGTAATTTTAGTTACAAAAAATTTAGTTTAAAAAAGCCGGTGAATGCGTGACGAGAGCGTTAAGGAACTAGCGTAAAAATAACTTATTAGTAAATTAAAAACATCTACTACAACAAAACATCTACATCGTACTTTTAACCACTTTCCTGCAAAAAGTGGTTAAAAGTATTGAATAGAAAAAATAACTACATTAAAGACATTAAATCTTGGCTTAAGGAACTATTGGAAAAATAACTTACTAGTATATTAAAACATCGTCGTAGAAGTTTCTGGAAAACTTTACCCAAACTATGTAGTTGTACCATAGAAGTCACTAAAAACTTATCCAAAACATAGTACCCCTTAGTACGGGATCTCCTAGTGAGGAGGACTACGAATATAATCTACTTCAATGTTATATTTATATATAAATATAATTAACATCTTCTATAAATGTTTAGTTAAAATATAGTAACTTAATAAAAAAATAAATAAAGATAATTCAATCAATTACTGATGAGAAGTTATTTATCTTGAACCACATATTTAAAAAGAACGGCTGCGCGGCTTTTTTCTCGCAAAATTTTGAATCTGTACTCTTTATTGATTTTAAGAGAATGGTTGATGGTCGTTCTAGAGGAAGACGCCGCACCTCTTATCTTTGGAACTGACATGGCCGGTACGGGTGCAGTTCCTCTGAATTTGAAAAATAAAATAAAAAGCGACATTAAGAGAAAGTAAAAATGAAAGGGAAAATATGACCAAACATAATAACATCGGTTATCTGTGCTGTGCGCTGGTCCTGCGTGCAATCTGTTTCAATGAACACAAATTTGCCTTGAATGTGTCATTTTCAAAATTAGAACTGATTTGTCAAAAATTTCGACTATCCCGGGATTTTTCACGGGTCTGCGATAGTTACTAATATTTGTAAGCGATTCAGTTATCTTTCGGCTGGAGTACATCTGTAGCACCTAATTAAAGCAACAATCAACGCCGTTTTATTAGTTTTTACATTTGAACGATCCTAGAACAATTTTTGAACAATTGTCAAACGGTCACCATGTTATGATTGAAGATTGATCACAATTATTCAAATGATTTTAACTTTTCAAAAATGAAATAAGTCGTTGGTTTGATTGTCAATTGGATTTGAAATTAAATTAAAACATCCCAAACTTAATTTTCTTTCATCTCGATGCAACAGATTGAAGTCAATAATTTTATCTGGGATTACAGTGTGTGTCTTCTAATCATGTATCTCAATTTGGGAGGCGGTTATGGGTACCACCGCCCCGGAACCATTTATTGGATAACAAATAGCTCTGCCGTAGGTCATCCCAAGTGAAACGCTACTTTTGATGACTTAGCAGGGGTTCCCGGGTTCATGTGGTGTCTGGGTCCTGGCGGCGAATGCGTCTGCCGACCAGCTTCATGGCAGGCCCGGTCGGGAAAGAATGGCCTGGGAGCCCGGGAGTCCCTTTGGGTGGGATGGATTCATACGTCCGTCGCTCCTGGGCACACTGAGCCCCTCATTCCTACCCACCCTTCATACCCTTTTACTACCCAAAGTTCCTCTACTTCCTTTTCTAAAAAGACCCTCCACAGTAGACGTGGACAAAATGATTCCCACGAGTGAATCGATTCAGTCTGATTCCCATGGATTTTTGAATTGATTCCTTTTATTCGTTCCTTTAATTCAATTAAATCGCATAAAAAAAAACAAAATAAATTAAAAATTTAAATAAATGAATGGGGAGGCTAACATCGTACAGGAGACCGGATGGCCACGGAGTACCGAAAAAGAGGAGACTGATTGGCTACTAAGCACCGCACAAAGAGGAGACCGATTATTCTATCTCATTACCTCGCAGGCTAAAACCTATAGATTAATGTGTTTGTCTCTTTTGAGTGTCGCTTTTTCGTTTCATCGAATTTCAAATCACAATGAGTGGGGAGGCTACGAAGCACCGCACAAAGAGGAGACCAATAGGCTACGAAATACCACACAAAGAGGAGACCGATTATTCTATTTCATTATCTCGCAGGCTAAATCCTATAGATGTATGTGTTTGTCTTTTTTTCGTGTCGTATTTTTTCGTATGTAAAATTTATTTATTGATAGCAATTATATCTTAAAATTATATGTATAATTGGCCTTATAATATCTGCAAATTCTCGTATTATATCTACCCAAGATCTACATCTAAAAGTAGGTAGGTACTTGTATTCCGATATCTTTCGTACGTATAGTCTGTCAAAAAAGAGTAGAAAATATAAAAACTGGAACTACTAAATTTGTAGACTGGCAACACCAATTTAACTGTCAAATATTTTTTTCAATTGCAGTGACACTGAATGTATAGAACACAGTAAACCACATTTAAAAAAACATTTTTTTTTCATGACATAAATTTGATTAAAAGGTGATTTATAAAGCAATTTGCTTTAATTTAATTTAACATAAATTTCAATTAAACAATAGATAGAAAGAAAGAATCACTAATGGTGAGTTTAGTTACACTACTTTTAGATCTGAATGAGTTAAATATATTCAGATCTAAAATTAGAGACATGATCTAAAGCCCAGGCAACGCTAGGTACTTTATCTAGTATTAAATAAATGTAAGTAATTTCTAAACTGTGCTTTATATTTTTTTTACATTATAGTTATTCTTCATTATGTTAACACGAAATTGCAAACGTATAATAATAATATACCTATACGCAATTTTAATTTTGAGATCGGCGGGTATCTATAGTGCAACGAAAAAATATTTTTTCCACTATTATGCCTTTTTAATTTTTTATAAAAATGTAGGTTACACAGCTTTACTTTAACACCATGAGTTATGTGTTTAGTGTTGCCATTTGATCAACAGTGGCGCCCTCATATATTTTCTACTCTTATTTGACAAACTGTACCAAAAAACCGATAAGCATCATTTTAGCTTCTCACTTTCCTAGCTGATGTTCGGATTCAAAGTTTGAAATTGAAATAATTTAACAGTAAGATAAATGAAAATTAAAAATGTATGGTATCGTTAAAAATCGTAGGATGCAAGGCCAAAGGTAAGGAATGAAGAATCAATTCCTTTTGAAATTGAGAATTAGACCGGGTGTGTCACAAGATTGAATTTATTCATTTAATTCAGACATTCAATTTTGCTCACGTCTACTTCACAGCATACCCGAAGATGACATAGGCCCAGAGGTAAATAATTCCCCTTAGGAAATAGGTCATCTTTGGGGATTTGTGTGAAAGGCCTTTTTTTAGGAAAGGAAGTAGAAAACACGCGCCCAACATTTGTACATGGTTGACATTAGTCACACGAGAACGTGTAGTTTCTACGATTCGTTTTTGAGTTCAACAGCTCGGAAGCGGAACGATTTGCCGGCCTCTATGTTTCCTCCCTCCTACAACATAGGTATCTTCAAGACCCAAGACTCCTTCCTCTCCTCAAAAAAACCCTTCCCACAGCATCTTCAAAGATGATTATAGGCCTTGAGGGAAATTATTTTCCTCAGGGCCTCCTGTGTGGAGTTAATGCAAAAAAAAGGGTTCGAATGGTGGGTATGAATCTGGAATCAGTGTGTACAGGGGTGACGGACCCATGAAAAAAATCTTCCGATTAAATTTTTTCCATCACCATCTTTAACTTTACCAGATAGGTATAATTAATTAACGGAAAAGTAAATTCTCTCATAATATGGTGAACATATCAAATAAACGTGTCGATTTTATCACGTGACCAACATTTTGTACAACACTTTCAAAAATTTTAAACTGATTTCACATATAATTACGTCCGAGTAATAGCTTTATAAAACATTACAAATTCAAAAAGGGTAAATCATTCTTGTAATTTAAATCGTTAATAAAACGCAAAGAGCCACAGATGGCGGTTTATTTTTCAGCTTTTGGGTATACAGGCCGCGCTAAGCCCGGCGATCATTACCTCCCCCATCTCCCATTTCACCCCCAATCCCTCCCCTTCCCTCACCCTTCCGCAACCTCTGCAACGGGAAAAGCGTTGCGGATGGGAAAAAAAATTAAGACTGATTGATGTCAAACGTAATCTCAGCCGTTTTATAACAACTTATTTATATTTCTGTTTTTATCAGAGTTTTTATAAGTATCGCCGCGTGATATTTTTTTGAAGGCCTTCTATATTGTGGAAGGAATCATTATTTTAATTAACCGTTTTACGTGTAAAAGAATATGAAATAGAAAATAAAACTCCGTTATTTTTTCGTCACTGGAAAAATGTTGTTTTGAGGGAAATGGTAAGAAGAAAAATCTATTTCTCATTAATTAAGAATTTTCAACAAATTATTGGTAATTGTGGTTAAAAACGGGATTGCAGGCCTTACGAATGAATTAACAGGAATTGGTAGCATAATAAACTTTAGGATGCGAATTATCAGGATTTTTTGATTCATGAAACTACAGATCTTGGATTGTTGTATATTTGAATATATATATATATAAATATTCTATCCGCCATTCGACGTTCCATACATCAGCTACGAATGGAAATGGCGCCATCTTTTGGCATTATTGGCCACTTACAATAATTCGCTTCTTTGAAGTTACTAATATTCATTAGGTAATTTCCTTTATACACGTAAAGAATTCAACGTCATATCATATTAAGAACAACGTTACCAAATCATTAAAGTTCTGTACAAATAATTTCTCAGGAAACGTGAATAATGTTGGGCTATTTTCGTGATACATTTCGTTAAAAAAATATAGGTGAATTTTAGATGCGCATATTATTACGTCTTTTTAAATATCAGAGTATCCGAATAAAATGCAATTCTTATGATTTTTGACGAAAATTGTGAAAATAAATGATCTTTTCATTTATACCGCTACCTCCTTCTTTAGCTAACGTTTCGGACAGCGTTATAGTGTCCATGCGTGTGATGCAGCATCTGTCTTATAATGGACACTAGCATAACACGCCAAAAATAAAAAATGATAATACTCTTGGCCGAGAAAACCTAAAATCGTGTATAATGTTGTTATAACGTATTTTTCTTTGCATAATCAGGATATATTAATTCTATCAGTGTAGGAAGAAACTGGATTTCCATATCTCTTTTCTTTGGACTTTGCTAAAACCATTTAGAGCAATGTTTCTATTCTACATGATGATTTCTACCAGTATCATACAGCGATGTCTACCTCTCCGGAACGTCCCTCAACATTGATAGACAAAGTATGAGTGGGAAGCCACTGGCTTGTCTCATATATAAAAATTATACATTGCTATTAACATTTTTTTTTTTAGAATGAAAATTATTCAGATGATAGGCAACCTCTGGTAGTGAAATGCGCACCAGAAAAAGAAGACGATTAATTTTTTTTCATTGTAATTTGGGAGGCGGGTGTGGATATTGCCGCCCGGGAACCATTTAACAACAACACCTCTGCCATAGGTCACCCCAAGTGAGTCGCTATGTTTGGTGCAGAGGTACCCGCATTAATGAGGTGAGGTTTGTCCAGGCTTTGGCGGCGATTGCGTCTGCCCACCATTTGCATGGCACGCCGGATCGGGATAGAATGGAGTCCCTTTGACTTTTCCAGCCGTACTCCATTGGAACATCGCCTTGCACTGCAATAGGAGGGATGGGTTCTTCTCATTCGTTTCCTTCCCAGAACATCTTCTCCTACCTTTCCTAAAAATATCCTCCACACAGTATCCCCAAAGATGACATAGGCCCTTAGAGGAATTATTTTCCTCATGGCCTCCTATGTTCAGGTAATCTTACAAAAAAATCGAGTGCAGTTTACACGGGTAGAAGCGAAACTTTACCAAAACAATCTCAACCAATACTTGAAAAGTGAGGTCATAATCAAAGCGACCAATGAGCGCAGACCAGCGTCATTTCCGTTTCATATCTCAACCAATAGGAGAATTTAAAAGTGACATCATTATCAAAGCGGCCGATGAGCGCAGTTGATGCGTCGCAGGTGTAGTAATCGTCATTTACGTTTCATCCGAAATCCAAACCACAGGGTGCTATAGAAGTTTCACTTCAAAAAGTAACAAAAACTTTAAGCGCTCAGAAAAACCACACCATTATTGCTGTTTTGGGGAAAAAAACGAATTAATACAATTAATCACAAAAATTAATCGGCTGTCATGTTAAAGAATGCAAAATGTTTCGTTTTGGTTAATAACTACAGTCAATGCCTATATTCGCGTACGATCTGACACGGTAAATCAAATAAACAATATTCCAGAACGTAAGGAAAACATAAACTCTTTCTACCTTATAAGTGCACATTGTCATTTCAAAACATATAAATTACATTATGGAAAAGTTATTTCTTATTGTTCGTTTCATATGGCACCAGTGGCTCTGTATAAATCACATATACAACATTTCCGGAGCAGTTTTGTGATAAATTCCCCGAAAGAAAGTCAGGAAAAAGTTTATAAATGTGCATAGAGTTGCCCGCTAACTGTGTGAGAAAGATTCTTGGCGCGGTATCAAACAACCTCTGGTTTGGCGTTAAATTCTACTGTTGAATTCTCAAATACAAATGTAAGTAAGCTTTTGAGAGATCTACACACAGAATGACCTTACTGTAAACGGCCGTGACATTATCCAATATTTTCGTTCATTTTTATGAGAATGTTTTTGATGATTTTGTGATAATAATAACGTTATATTTATATAGCGCAGTTTTGTGACATTTCACTTCGAGTGATGTAATAATAAATTCAGGTGATTATTTTATCGCGTGAACCTTTTATTTATTACTTCATGAATATTGATTAACTATTTAGCGGTTTTTGTCTTACGTCAGATAAATGATTATTTTAAATTCATGGCTCAAGTTATCTTACTTATAATATTATAAAGGCGAAAGTTTGTATGGATGTATGTATGTATGTTTGTTACTCTTTCCCGCAAAAAATACTGAATGGACTTTCTTCCACTGATAGAAAGCTACATAACAAGCTTTTGACCGGTCAGTGGTTGAGTGGGCATCGCGCTTGGGTTCACCCGGGCGTTGCGTGTTCGATTCCTCGGCTGGTTTGGTCCTCCATCACTACACAAGGAACATTTTCGGCTTTCTGTGGTGGTAGTAGGAGATTTTCAAACATTGTCGGGTTATTCGTAACCCGGGAATGTTTGACTTTCTTTAAAAAAAAAAAAATGCTAGTAATATAGGTTGTATATATTGGTAAGCTCTGGCGTTATGAAATTATTTATTATACGTTTTCTGTCCCTAACAAAATCGAGTTATTGCAAACGTCAGAAGAAAAGCAAAAAAAAGGTTCCCGTGGAAACGATTTTGGCGTCGTAGTTAATATCTATCTCTAAAAATGAATCGCCGAAATGTATGAACGCACATAACTTCCTAACTATTTTACTGTAAAAAATTTGCATTGAAAACCCTTTGAAATTTTGAAGTGAAAACTTCTTTAACACCGTTGGGATTTGAAACTCGATGAAACGGAATCGAACGACACTAAAAAGAGTCAAACACATCTTTAGGATGTGTTTGACTCTTTTTCGACTCTTGACCGAAAACAAAAAAGTTAGGTCAATTTTTATTCTTCTGTTTTCTAGGGAATGTAATTTAAGTTTATTTAGTAAGAATGTATAGTTAATGTGTTGAATAGATATATATAACTTGAAGTTAATAAATCGTAAAAATTTGTGCTGCACTCGTTCAATGTTTTTATATGAATTTGATATGGGGACCAAACTATGGAATTGTATTTCAGCAAGCTGCGTACTAGTGACAAATGTACAATTTTTATAACTTCTAAGGAATCAAAGTCTTAGTATCTTCATGCCTTTGTTGGTTATTTGTTGTATGTGATTTATAAAATTTAATTGGGTGTCAAATATAACTCCAAGATACCTGATTTCTTTGATTTTTTCTAAAATTTTGTTATTTATTGTGTATTTAAAGGATAGCGGGGTATTTGTTCGACAAAATGTTAGTGTCTTACATTTATCGATATTGAGGAATAAGTTGTTTGCAACACACCAATTGTGTGTTGTGGATCGTTTTTTTTGTTTTTCTTAGCAGCGGGGTGTTAAATGGATGCTCTATGGGGATATTTTTAAGTCATTATTACAGCATTAAGATATTTCGAGTGCAAGTACTGCCCCAAGTCAATTCAAATTTTAAAAAAAACAGCGAGATTCTAGAAAAACATGGGTTTAATCTTTGCTCAATAAAAGTAGTTAAAATATAAAAAATTAAACTTTTCATTTACTTGTGTAGGCACCGCGATTATTATTATATTTTGAGCAAAATGCCACCTTGACTCTAGCAACACTTGCCTGCGCAACAAAATGCGCAGACAGCAGAACTGAGCTCGCGAGTGGAAAAAACTTCGAGATGATTCCGTTCTGAACGTTCCTCTCGCCAGTAAGCTATTTTTAATTACGCAAATTATTGTCGCGGATAGAATCCTTGTAATATCTCATTTCTGGTGTCAAATAAAATATAACTCCACCAAACAATCAGTGTTATGATTTATAAACTAAATTCCGTGACCATTTATTTAGAGAATCCGGATATCTCTGATGAGGTAAGCAGAGATATCCAGCATCTACTAAAACTGGTGACCTTTCGACTAAAAAAACTAGCTTGCTGGCGGGGGGAGGAGAAACGTTCCAAGACGGAATCCTGGACAGCAAGTAATTAAATTCTATTGTTTTATAGCATAACTTAAAGTAAAATCCCTTTTGAAATAAATGTTCCAGTAATTTTTAATAAATACACGACCGTGTTATTTCGATAGCATTGTCACACGTTCTTGTCAAACACGTGTTTTACACCTAATAATCTATTGAAACATCATCATCCCACTAATGTTTTAGTAACATAATCATTTTTTACAGAATAATAAGTGCGTTTTACATTATTATCCCGCTAAATGTTTTGTTAAAATAAATTGTTCCTTCCTGAATGATAAGTGCGTGTTACCCTCTATTTCAGTGAGAACGGATTGGCGCAGCGATGACCGTAGGTGATCATCACCAGGGAACGAGGCATCCCGAGTTCATCACCAGGGAACGTGAATCCTGAGATTTCTGCCAGAGAACGCAGGATCCTGAATCCGTCATCAGGGAGACCAGCAGCCAGAATTCATCTGAGAATCGTCGCCGGATAAAATTGGTTCGACATATTTTTACGACAATGATGCCATATTTTTTCTTGAGGTCAAATTAATACAATAATGTTGCAAATCGCACATGTTCTGAAATATTGTAATGATTTTTAAAGTTTTTTTCTTATGATCTAAAACTATTTAATATCATCGAAAACGAGTTTATCTAACCAACAAAAATTTTAAAAAAGTTTTAACAAAATTTTAATAAATTTTAACAATAAAATTTTAGAAAATATTCAACTATTTTAAAAAAATTTTAGCAATTTTAACGATTTTTAAAGTTTTTAAACAACTATCGAATCAACTAATAAATAGTGGAGGTATATAATTCCCACTTATTTTTATCAGAATTATTGTTGAAAATTTTTGAAAGAAAAAAGGCATTAGTGTGGATTTTTATTTTTAATTTAAAAATTGAGAATATCAATTTTAACTATTTTTATCACAAAGGAGTTTATTTCACTGTCGGGTATTCCATATTTTTGTCTCGCCTTAATTGTCTGCACTTAAATGACATCTACCGGAGGGACACCCTCCATTGAACCAAGCGACATAGCTATAGGAACAGAAGAAATATTGCGCAAGGAAAATCCAACACCAAACATGGAATCAAACAACGAGAGCTGTTCTTCGGAAACATCCATCCATCACGTTTCTGTGAGGTTACCAGCCTGTTGGAGAACTAATATTGCGTTATGGTTCGCTCAGGCCGAGGCCCAGTTTACTAACTCCCGCATCAAGGAAGATTTTACTAAATACAACATCATTGTCGCCGCCTTGGACGCTGAAACATTACAATGCGTTAGCGACATAGTGATAAACCCGCCAGTGAAGGACAAATATTGCATACTCAAGGCATCGCTGATAGACAGACTTCAAGACTCCGAAGAGAAGCGGTTAACACGATTATTGACGGGATTGCAATTAGAAGACCGTAAACCAACAGGACTTCTACGACACATGCTCGAGTTAGCTGGACCAACACTAGCGGAGAGCGCTATCGTAAAAACACTATGGCTCCAACGTCTTCCGCAGCATGTACAAGCTATACTATCAGCACTTCCGGACAATAACCTAAACCAACTAGCACTAGCTGCCGATAAGATAGTTGATGTGTACCAGACAACAGAATGTGGCGCGGTTGACCACGACACCAAACCCGGAACTTCAAGATCCGAACGTAATGATACGTCAATGCAAGGCCTTTTAGAGCAGGTCACAGCTCTTACCCACGAGGTGAAACGTTTGAAGATGTCGCAGGTCCATAATCGTGACCGTCCATCTACCTACAGCGAGCACAGAAGCCAGAGCCCACGTCGCAACAATATTCGACAAGGTAATCATCAGAATCCTGCTAGAAGACCACGTTCCAGGTCCCGCGGTAGATCGCCCAACAGAACACCGAATGGGTACTGCAGATTACATGCCAAGTTCGGTGAAAATGCCTACCGATGCCAACAACCGTGTACCTTCCGCTCGAAGAGGTCGGGAAACGACGAAGGAATTCCACAGTAGAGACATGCTAAATTCCTACTCAGACTCGTCGTCTCTTCTTTTATGACCAAGAAACAAGCCAAAAGTTTTTAGTGGACACAGGCGCAGAAATTTCTGTGATCCCGAAGACATCGAAAATAGCGAAGAATTACATAACCTCCGACAAGTGCCCCACAACTTTATACGGAGTTAATGGGAATTCCATCCGAACCTACGGCACAAGGACGATTGAACTTAAGTTCGGCCTCCGGAGAACAATGAAATGGCGTTTCATAGTGGCTGATGTGAATAGAGCCATACTTGGTGCTGATTTTCTCCATCATTTTAACTTGTCGGTCAACCTAAAAAAGGGTACACTTACAGACCAGTCTACAGGCTTACGGATTCGAGGTGCAACATCCAATGGACCCTCATCCGGTATCTCCAGTATTTCCTCATCACAAAAATACAGAGAGATTTTAAATAAATATCCAAGCCTGACGCGACCGAATATGCAAGCTCTAAATAGCAAGAAACATACAGTGACGCACTGCATAGAGACCAAGGGCCCACCTGTAACCGAACGAGCTCGCAGACTCGCACCAAAACTGTTAGAAGCAGCCAAAAATGAGTTTAATTACCTTATGGAGCAAGGCATTTGCAGGCCGTCCAAGAGTAACTGGGCGAGCCCTTTACACATGGTGAAGAAGCCTAATGGGGAATGGTGACCGTGCAGTGATTATCGTCGTCTCAACGCCAAAACGATTCCCGACAAATACCCCATTCCGCAGCTCCAGGACTTCTCCCATAAACTCGCAAAAGCAAAAATCTTCACAACAATAGATATGCTGAGGGCATACTACCAGATCCCTGTGGAACCAGAAGATATACCCAAAACGGCTATTATAACACCATTTGGCCTTTTTGAATTTACGACTATGCAATTTGGATTATACAACGCTGCCCAAAGCTTCCAGCGTTTCATGCATGCCGCAACCAGAGATCTGGATTTTTGCTTTGTTTATCTTGATGATATCCTTATAGCCTCCAGCAATGAAGAGGAGCATAAAAAACATTTGGATATTCTATTTAAAAGATTAGCAGATAATGGATTGGTAATTAACATTAAAAAATGTCAATTTGGACTCCCGACTGTTAATTTTCTAGGTCATACCATTTCACCGGATGGGATGACTCCAATTAAAGAGAAAGTGAAAACTATTATTGATTTTCCTCTCCCCAAAACAGCCAAAGGATTAAGACGTTTTTTGGGAATGCTCAATTATTATAGAAGATTTTTACCCAACACTATCAGCGCCCAAACAACACTTTTTGATTGCATTTCTGGATATAAAAAGAATGACAAACGTATCCTTACTTGGACCCCGGAATTAACGGAGGATTTTAACCAATGCAAGCGACATCTCGCTTCTGCCGCATTGTTAGCACATCCAGACCCAAACGCTGAATTAGCAGTTATGGTGGACGCATCCAACCTGGCTATGGGAGCATCATTGCAACAAAATAAAGGTACAGCTTGGCAACCTTTAGGATTTTTTTCAAGAAAATTTACCCCGGCACAGCGTAAATACAGTACGTTTGACCGTGAATTAACCGGTGTTTACGAGGCAGTAAAGTATTTTAGGAGCAACTTAGAAGGTCGAAATTTTACTATTTACACGGACCACAAGCCCATCACTTTCGCTTTCAACAAGAAACGTGCCTCAAGTTCTCCTCGTCAAGAGAGACAACTAGATTATATATCTCAATTTACCAACATCAAACATATTTCCGGACACCAGAATACAGTTGCAGATACTCTTTCTCGCATTGAAGAGATAAATAGCCCTTCTGCAATTGACTATGAGAGAATGGGACAAGAGCAGAGTCACGACGACGAAATTACTAAGGCACTTGAGGACTCCTCTCTCTCCCTACGTCAAATGGTGATTCCTGGAACTAATTCTTCATTGTGGTGTGATATCTCTACCGGTCATGTAAGACCCTTCGTACCATCTAATATGAGAAAAGAGGTCATAGAAAATGTGCATAATGTTTGTCATCCAGGCATTAATGCGACTGTCAACAGTATTAAATTGAGATTTGTTTGGCCCAACATGGCGAAGGATATAAAGTTCTTTGTCAAACATTGCATAAATTGTCAAAAGGCCAAAATCTCCAGACATACAGTCGCGCCAAGAGCCACGTATGTTCTGCCTGAAGACCGTTTCCGGAACGTCCACATCGACTTGGTTAGACCCCTGCCCGCTTGTAGTGATTATCAATATCTGCTCACCATGATTGACAGATTCACTCGCTGGCCCGAAGCAGTTCCCTTAAAGAATATGTCAGCAGACACAGTCGCCACAGCACTGACAACTCACTGGATTTCGAGGCATGGTGTCCCCAAAACTATTACGACAGATCAGGGACGTCAGTTTGAGTCATGTCTTTTCAAGAAACTCACAGAAAAATTCGGAATCAAGCATACGCGGACAACCGCCTACCACCCTCAAGCTAATGGCATGATAGAAAGGTGGCATAGAACCCTCAAGTCGGCACTTATGGCTAACGGCGACCCGAACTGGTTGGAGACTCTCCCTATTATACTACTTGGATTGAGGTCAACAGTTCGTGATGATTTAAAATGCTCGCCTGCTGAACTTACCTATGGTAGAACGCTGAGGTTACCATGTGATTTCTTCACTCCTACGCCTCGCGAAGAGCCAGATACTTACGTCGGTCGACTACAAAGAAGATTTGAAAATATAAAATCTACTCCTGCCAGTAATCACGGTTCAGGAAAGTTTTTCATACATAAGGATCTACCTTCTTCTACTCACGTTTTTCTGAGAACTGATTCCGCACGAAAATCGCGTCAACTCCCTTACGATGGACCTTACAAAGTGGAAGAACGTAACGAAAAGACATACGTCATAATCATCAATGGAAAACCAAAGCGCGTCTCTATTGATCGCTTGAAACCAGCCTTCGTTCCTTCCGAAGAGAAGTTGACTATCGAAGAACCTGTCGCAGAACAGACCCCGGACAAAATTACTACTACAAGGTTCGGTAGAAGAGTGCATTTTCCAGACAGGTACCAGGCCCTTTAGAAAAAAGGCTGACAGAGAGATAGTTTTTCCATATAAATTTTTTTCCGATATAAAATCACTATATACTCCCAAATTCGATTCACAGATATATATCTCATTAGTAAATCCACATTATTGACATAAATTTTGGTAGTATTTTTTTTAAAGATTACTGTAACTACAAATAACTACATAGAGACATCAACTTTTGATGGAAGTTGGAACTCTAAGTTTATTTAACTATGTTATTCTTTTACATATTTGATAACCTTGTCTTAAGGAAGGGTTATTTTTAAATCTCCATGTTCATAGAACATGATTTCACTATATAATGAAAATAATTAGAGACTACAATTTTTGGTAGAAATTGAACTCTAGGTTTGTTTAACCATCGTCATAATTGATATATTCAATAATCCTGTCTTAAGGAAGGGTTGTTTTTAAAAAATCTCATGTTCATGGAACATGATGTCAACATGTATATTTATACATAACAAAATACCATGTAATATGTGTCGTTTCGTTTTTTCCACGCTTTTTTAAGTGCATGATGTATTTTTCCATACACTTACAAAAGTGTGATGAGTGTTTTCCATGTTTTTGTAGGTATGTGATGTATCATTCCACAATACCTGGGAAAACATGATGTAGTTTTGCCATACGTTTTCAGTATGAAAATTCAAGTATGTGTAGAAGGTACAATGAACTGCCTTCTCCATTTCTTTATTATAATAATAATTCCAGGATGTGGGGAGGATAGTGCAATCCCACACGTCCCATAAAGTTGTACATATTTACACAACAGATAAAGAAAAAAAAAAAAACAAAAGTAAATAGAACAAACAAATATAAAAGACATAAGCGATAATAGAAATAAAATAAATAATCAATTATAATGTAGGACGTGGTCTGGAGTGAGCTAGGGCCCAGCGCTCGCTCAGGAGTGGCGCTTGGTGCTGGAAGGCTGCGATCACCACTTTGTTATCGGAAAACATTAGCCGCATCCTGGCTCCAGTGACCCGGTGTCTCATCAGACCGGCGAATCCGTGTAGTCCTAGCTCCGTAAACATTGAAGATGCGCTGCTGTACCTTCTGTATCCAAATATAATTCTGCAAGCATCATTATATTGGATCCGCAGTCGTTCTATTGAGCTGGTACGGTAGTGACACCATGTTTCACATGTATATAGGTTAGTGCAAAATGCATTGAACAATGTTTTTTTTACATTGTTACTGCATTTGAAGAATCTTCGGGCAATCATATTAGACAGTATACTGATACTTCTCCGCTGTCGTTCAATATCACCGTCATCCGAGAGGTCTTCAGTAATAATGTGTCCCAAGTATTTTACATTCTTAGATGCGTTTATATTTTCCTCATTAAGTTTTACAGGTGTATTATATTACATTATTACCATATATGATTATATTACCATATTTTGATAGGTGTGTGATGACTGCTTACCTTTCCCACACCTGTCAAAATGTGAAGCATATTGTTATCATGTATTTATAGGTAAATTTTGTACTGCTCTTTCCGTACTTATAAATGTACGACGTAGACCACCCATGTACACCTGTTAAAGCATTAAAAAAAATTCTCATCTATTTTTATAAAAATGTCAAAACATGAAAAATCTTTTCAACTTTTTTTCAAAATATAAATAGGAAAAATCTTTTCAACTATTATCATAAAATGATATACCATGTTATAACATGAAGTAACTTTCCAAGATTTTTCTTGAGATGTATTCTTTATTCCATGCTGATAAAAGCATGATGTATATAATATTAGATGTATGATTTAAAAATAATACAAACTATTGTACTCCATATTCCATGCTAATAAATGCATGATGCAAATGCAATGTTAGATGCAAATAAATAATATGATCTAAAAATAATACAAGCTATATTGTATTCGTTTTCCCATGCTAATAAAGGCATGATGTAATTTTAGATGCACTTAAATGCATGACCTAATTATAATACCAACTATTGCGTGTAGTATTCCATACTAGTTAATGTATGATGTATGTATGTAATTTTAGTTACACATAAATTTTGATCTGCATAGGTTACAACTTTTCATTATGATATCCCACGATCTACGGGACAGATGTCTAAACACATTTCTTAATATAGTTCACCTTATTTTTATATACGTTTAATATTTTTATATATTTATATACGTTTCCTGATGTTCTATACATAAAAAATGAACTTTATTAATTTTAAGTACTCAAGTATATGATACCATTCTACTTATGCAGTGAATATCATACCTCATATAGATATGACGTGGTTGCCCCTTTCCTTATCTCTACGAAGTGTGATACCCATTATGTATTTTCTTTCTTGACTTATAAGTTGTGTGAAGTTTTCACATATTTATTTTTTTATTTCTGGTTACATATTTATAATGTAGACACTTGTCACTCATCTTAAATAGATTTGAAGTAATCTTGACTTAAGTTGTGTAAAATTTTCACTTATTAATTTTTATCCCTAGTTGTATGATTATAATGAAGACACACGTCACTCATCTTTAATAGATTTGAAGTAATTTAACTTAGCCAACAGGTTACATTTTTTTGTATTAGCACGATGTGGTTTCCCCTTTCCGTAGCTTATGAGACTTATAAAAATTTATTAATTAATTAATAATTTAATTAACACTTATCACTTTTACAGTAATTGTTTATTACACTCAAACTAGGTTGCTTTAGTCAGCATTGTTTGTCAAGCCCACTTGATTATTTTTTTAGAAACATAGTTAAAGTTTATTACTTTTGGTTTTTTCTCGATCTTACAACAAACTGGTTGATCCAGTATTCCAATTTGTCCGACTGTGTTAATGTAAAATAATCAAATGGGCATCGAGCACTATATATCTAATTTTTGTTTAATTTTAAGTTTTTTACATATGTGCGTTTGTCGCATAAAATGCTGGGAAGGAGGTATGTAGGCACCGCGATTATTATTATATTTTGAGCAAAATGCCACCTTGACTCAAGCAACACTTGCCTGCGCAACAAAATGCGCAGACAGCAGAACTGAGCTCGCGAGTGGAAAAAACTTCGAGATGATTCCGTTCTGAACGTTCCTCTCGCCAGTAAGCTATTTTTAATTACGCAAATTATTGTCGCGGATAGAATCCTTGTAATATCTCACTTCTGGTGTCAAATAAAATATAACTCTACCAAACAATCAGTGTTATGATTTATAAACAAAATTCCGTGACCATTTATTTAGAGAACCCGGATATCTCTGATGAGGTAAGCAGAGATATCCAGCATCTACTAAACTTGTAATATTAACCTACTAATCAAAAAACAATAAAAGTACCATTGCTACATAAAAAATCACAAACAATGTTAAAAAACAAAGTCAAATATCATAAAAGTTATTGTGTTTTATAGTCCTTCTTCGAATTGAATACTGGCATTATACGACAAGATTCTAGCTTGTTTTGTATCCACTCTTCACGTCTTTCAGATTCGATAATTTCGTGGTCTGCGATGGCTTCAATTATTGTCTCGCTAGATATCAGTTTTGTAAGACGTGGTTCTGATGGTTTTTCCCAGTAGATCAAGTCAATATAGTTTGCTGCGTTGAAATTAAAAGTAGGTAGCTTAAATACTCTTATTGGAGAGAACCCTGACGTACGTTCTCGGATACTTAGAATCCGTCTCAGAGCCAATTCTCTAATTTGTCTTCTTTCGTCGTTTAGCATACTAATAAGTATATTTTCGCTTTGGCCAAAATACCCGTTGCGTTGAATTACGGGATCTACCACCTTTCTCAAATGCTCTGGAAGGTAACAAGACAACTTTATGATTTTGTGGAGGTGTCTCGCCCTTTAAACACACGAAGGTTGTGTTTTTATTTTAAACCATATCGGAGCATACACTCTTAGCATAAATTCAGTCAATATCACCTGATTTTCTGTCGGATTCTTGGTTGAAATGTAAAGTCGGAGAATAGTATTGGCTGTTGTTAACAAACGCGAATGACAGATTTTACCCGGGTTTCTTTTCGCTAAGTTTTTGTTACATTGTCCTTCGGCAATTGCTCGGCACATTTCCAATAAATAAAGCCGGTCTGTGTTAAGGT
Source organism: Limnephilus rhombicus (assembly GCA_929108145.2). Lineage (NCBI taxonomy): Eukaryota > Metazoa > Arthropoda > Insecta > Trichoptera > Limnephilidae > Limnephilus > Limnephilus rhombicus. Next base: position 7,243,092 of record OV815275.1, on the reverse strand, counting down.
CGAAACGGGATTTTGTAATGTCCGGTAAGTTGCATTCTATTGCTTGAAATTCTATCATAGGAAGATGTTCACAGTTCTTGAGTAGCTTTTCTAGTTGGCCGCTAAAGCTTCTAGGACCTGTTGTCGTTTCACCAAGGTATTCAAAAAGGTGTCTCAAACTTAACTCGTTAGCATGTAACTGACAGACCAACCACTGGAGTGGACGATGGAGCCTTCTTTCAAGAAGTCGAATAATGCCAGAGTTCCAGTATTAACTGCTGTTCCGTCACATCCGATAGCCACGATGCATGCTAAATCAATGGATTTTGCCAAAAAATATGCAAACAATTTGTGAGGTATTGTTTTAGCATCACCGAACTTAATGCCTATGAGGCCAATGTATTATGAGCCAGGTTCTTTCAAGAGACTGATATGTTCTTCTATCACAACTTATCTGCTTCCATCCTCCATGATTAATGTTTTATCCTTTCGACCATCAAACGATATGCAAACAAAATGGGGCTGATTGATGGCAGTCAGTGTGGTCCTAGTTTTGGCACGAGCACGTCGAATCTTATTACGATTAATCACGTTTATTAGATTATCTGTTGTCCCTAATCCAATATCTTGCATTGTAGCGCAGACGATGGCAGCACCTGCCCGATCAGAAATACTGTATCGATCCAATGTTCTGGATGCAACAGATTGTCCACTGTCTGTTGGATTTATTACATGAGAAGAAGTACATGAAGCAAAGTATTATTGGTCAGTTGGAAGATCAACGTTAGTAAAACTTGAAACTGTACTGCGAGATGTGGACGGTTGATCTAAAGATGTTTGTTGCATTTCTTGGTATAGTGCGCGAAAGTGGACTCAGCAATTTGTCAAATTTTCACGGGAAAATAAATATTAACCAATTTTTTAAATATTATTATTTAAGGCGTGGCAACTTTTGTTCATTATGAAATGTAAAAGTAAAAATTAAAGTATTAATATTGACACAAAACTGTTTTACAAAGGGACAATTTTTTTACCAGATTTTAAATAATTCAACTGCTTTGCGTAGTTGTTGAACAGTTGGAGGCGGGGTAAGGGTTTCTTCGGACACTCGGCTGAGTGACCAGTGACGACATGAATTTTTTTTTTGTTAGAAATCACTGGTTATAGTAAGTCAAGTACGTCCCTTAACACCCTGCATAATAACGTAGATTTAGAATGTTTAATTTTGACAAATAAGATTCTGTTAGACAAGTAACTTGAGAACCAATCCAACAACTTGCCTCTCAGTCCTATTGCATACAGTTTACGTTTAGTTATGTAACAAATTTAGTTATGTAACAACAGGGTTTCATTTTCCATTAACAAGCAACATTGTTCTATCTAAGAACATAATTATATTTATTAGAACAACAAATTTTATGAGAAATTTAGTGATATCTGCCAAAGATAAAATATTTTTGGAGCAGTATGATTCTGTCTACGTTGTTCTTAGTGCTCGGTACTTTGGTAAAGCAACGTTCCATATATCAATTGTGTGTTTGGTGTTTGGCCAGTTACTTTCCCGCCTTCCTCTTCCCATCTCCTTTCCCTCCCCACTACTTTCAGCCTCACAACATGCCCCCATTGGAGATGTCTTAGTCTCCATGGCACTCTTTTGCGGTATTCATATAAAAAATAATAAAAATTATTAAAAAATATATATTACGTTATGCCTTTCGCTTATTGTCATAGCCGGCATAACCTCATGAAAATAATCCGTCAAGTACAGCGGCGATGCAGAGTAATTCCGTTAGGAACGTTCGCCGCCCACTCCCCTGCACGGCGATGTTCAATGGCTCCAATGTTCCCCGAAGCACACGAGAGCGGCCGTCAGTCGCCACTCCGCTCGCGCCGGTCAAATTGCATTTATTCTGCATGTCACCGGCTCGGAGGAGTAAGAGGGCGCACAACTGGGCGGCCTTTATCTGCTATGGGATTTCAAAAGTTCTATAAACGTTATATCTATCTCCCTTTGTAAGTAAGCCGCCCGGCGGAAGTATAACAGTTTTCGAACGTTTTGTTAATAGAAAACCGGACGGCGTTTTGTCCTTACAAACGTATTCAACGATTTCCTCTCAGCATTTTGACACTACTACAAATATTTTTGAAGTTAAATTCTATAACACGGCTGTTATTTGGATTTCGGGTGAAACGGAAATGACGATTACTGCACTTGCGACGCATCAACTGCGCTCATTGATTTTAATAAAACAGTATTTCATCAGCGCTCATTGATTGATTTTAATAAAACAGTATTTATTAAATCCTATTTAAAATATTAAATGTACGACTAGCACAACACGGGCATTAGCCTAGTGTGGTAGCCAAAAAAAAAACAAATATCTAAATAACTAATAAAATTTTATGAAATAAAAAAGTTATTATTGAACCGATTTTGGACATTTTGCAAGTTTTAATATTTAATTCTGGGGTATTTTATTATATATTTTCGATAAATATAAATGTCTTTTGAAACTTCGCCGTATCGCTCCCTGGGATCACGAGATCCTTTCTGATGTAACTTCTTGATATATTTATGATAAATTTTATCAAGATTTTCTGGATTTTTGTGTACGTGGAAAATAGCCCATTTTATGTAGTTTTTACGAACATAAAAGTACATAAAAGTTTTTGTAGAGCTGATCGCTAGAGAACCTGTAGGGTTTACGCATAATGACTATAATTATGAATTTCTGGGCCTTTCGGCCCAGACCTGACCTACCGTATGAGACATATTTTAACTACATATATTATAACAATGAGACCTAGACTAAATATTATACATCTAACAAACCAAATATAGAGATTTTAATGTAAAACGTGGTGTTTTCTCTAAATAACCCGTTTCTATGAGACCTATTTGAGTCATTTGTTATGAGGGGTTAAATGTTATCCAGCTATTTTTCTAGTTGCCATTAGTGATGAGAACATATTTCAAACTACTTGATTATTTCAAACTAAATCCAGTCCCTGATCTATTTAGATTTTTCTCCGTCGTCTAGCTTCTGAAATATAATCACCACTTTATAACAATGTGCATTTTATTACAACCTAATGCAGAAGACTTGCCATTAGATGATTTTAATTTATTTGAATAGACAATTGACTGAAAGGCCAAGCGCTTTGTTATAAAAATATAGTTAGTGGAAAAGCTCGCAGCTGAAATTCAATTACAGTTTCTAGAGACAAGTGGGCTTGCCACTCAAAAGCTCGAATCATCATTTGTCTCTTTTGTTCCATAAAAAATCCCTGCAAAGCCTTCTCCTACTTAAGAGACTTTTGCATCAGTTCTTAATTTTATTTGTTTTCGATGCAAGACCCAATTTATTTAAAAGAGAAATAGTCTAACGGAGGATTTAAATAAAAATAGAATGAAATGACTTAAGGGCCCGCAACCCGGATTTGTACCAATTTCTTATATATTTACCTTAAACACGGTAAGTTATAAAGCTCTTAAAAAATATATGTCATTCCTGAAGATAATATCTAGACATTGCCCGCGCCGAAACGCAAATTATATAAAATTTCCTCGATAGAAAAAAATCGCAAAGTATGTTCCAAAAATTATTATTAACACGTTTGTTTCAGTTATTTTACAAGTTATACGTATGAAAAAATTCACAGTGTTTCTTTAAATGCTGTTTTATGAAACATTTTTGATTCAGATTTTGTCGCTGTAAATGTTAGCGCTCTCCTCTAACATTCGTAATTTCGTAACTCTCCATCTTCTTCTTTTCGAGCCCGGTTGCAGAGGAATCTTCGGGTATGGATTGGATGAACATTCTTTGTTATAAAATTGTGGATTTGGGTAAAAGATTGTACCGTTTGTATTGTTTTTAAAGCAACAGTGCTTTGGATACTTTTAAGTATAAATACTTTTAGTTCATGAAGAGGAAGATAACACTAATAATCAAAATAAAAATATGAAGTAGAACAAGATACAGAAAAATAAATAAATAACGGTCGCAACTGGGATTCCAGAGCCTCTCATCCTACCGGGACAAACACCTCTACCAATTCGGCCACTGAGACTTCTTATTTAAAAGTCATTATTGTCCATCTCATATTTCAAATTTCAGAATTAACAATATTATCTTCGACTTTTTTCAATGTTTAATTTGAACTTTTAGTTCATTTAATTAGTCGTAAGAGTCCTGCTGGAGAGGTTTAAAAAGTCTCCCTCGACCAGTCTCTCGAACGCATCCTCGCCAAGACCTAGACAATCCTCAACTCATGGACCCGGCACCCCTGCTAAGTCACCAAAGGTAGCGAAACACTTTGGTTTAAACCTATGGCAGAGGTGTTGGTTATCCATTTAATGGTTCCCGGTGCGGCAGAACCCGTACCTCGCTCCCAAACTTAAGTTAATGTGCAAAAATGTATCGAATCAGTCATTTATATTCTGTAAATAATCATTAATGTGAATAAATCTAAAAACAATAATAATGAAATGTTAATTGTTATACTGTTAGGTGTAGGGGATGAAGAAATGATGAGGATCTTTACTGCTCTTAATAAAAACGCGCGTGGACGAGTATTATATACATTTGCACAATTAGGACACGTATGTGTTGTACAGCTACGAGCTAGCTAAAGGAGCCGTAGGAGCTGTAGGAGCTAAAGGAGAGCGAGCAGTAACAAACATCACCTTTTATACCATGCATCTACCGTTTCGCTCTTGCATATTTGAAAGCAGGTGTACTATTAATAACCATTCTTACATTAATGAACACCAAATTTATTATTAACTGCAAAAGTCTCTAATTACAGATTGTTATAGTTAAGTGAAATTTTTTTAACACTGTTGTGATTTGAAACTGGATGAGATACCAATGTAATACGAGGTTCCAATATAATACGATAAATTCACAGTTCCACGCCAGCCTCCAATTGTGCAGCGGTATAAAGCGCCTGACGAACTTCAGCCGCCAGACATCCAGCGAACCAATGTTCGAATCCTACTCCTACTCCTAAATATGTTAATTTTGGTAAAACCAATATCTAATCTTCAAACCACTCCAAATAAACAGGCAAAAAAAAGAAAACGACATCTAGCGACTCCCAAGAAGAAAACACAAATACTAAATGTATAGAAAAAGGTGCACTGGAATTCAACGGCAAAAATATGGAAAAAATCATTCTTCACATTGATGAAAAAATTGCTTTGTAGTCTCCCCCACTCTTGTCTTCTTTAGTTTTCTGTGTGTTTCACTTCTACCGCGTGGGAATTGCGCACTCAGATTTTTTAATATTAATTACTTATTGTACATAATATATTGATATTTTTCAACGAAGTTACTTAAAACGAAAAATATCAGCCGAAGTTTGCTGGAGTAAAGTAAAAATTATGTTTCTTTTGCTTTTTGAGCTATTATATTTACCATGACGTTTCATGGCTAACATAGCGTGAGGCATCTTTTATATTGACCATGACGTTTCATGGCTAACGTAGCATGAGGCATCTTTTATATTTACCATGACGCTTCATGGCTTACGTAGCGTGAGGCATCTTTTATATTGACCATGACGTTTCATGGCTAACGTAGCGTGAGGCATCTTTTATATTTACCATGACGCTTCATGGCTTACGTAGCGTGAGGCATCTTTTATATTTATCATGACGTTTCATGGCTAACGTAGGTGAGGCATCTTTTTCATTTAATTACATCACTATAACATAAAAATTTCGTAAAAAACAATAAATTTTCCTTGTAATACCCACATATGGGCAGACAAAGGAATTAACAAAAGAATAATGAAATAAAATTCAAATTCAAAATAAGTATTTCATTTTAGATTGAGGAGTTTGCGCCTTTGACGTGATTTTTCACCAATCTTTTTTTAATTTTTTTTGTTTCCAGATTTTCGATTGACTTTCGATAATAATAATTATAATTGGATTACTTACAGAGCGCCTTTTTTGTGAAAAATGACCTCAAGAGCGCTGTACAATTTATTATGAATTCTTGGGCTCTATTTAATTTTATTATTTACAAGTAGATACAGAAAACATGCTTACCTGGCAGGTCACCTCCGATAAACACAATTAAACATGAATGTTCATGCTTGGAAAAAAATGGCTTTGCCCGCGGAGGATATTATATTTAAAATACTGGACTACCCCCATTACTATTAGTATTACATTTTATTAAGAGATTAGTGACAAAAGTAGAGTTGATATTTATTTCGAAAGGTTTTTGATTTTATTGATCTATCTGAAAAGGTGAGATTTTTTAAATTGTCTCCATTTAAATTAAAATATTATACTTTGAGATTTTACTCATTAAGTTAAAAATAAATAAATTAAAGTATATGATTCACCGCCGAAATCCGCCCCACCAATTACAAGTTGTTTTCCATAAAAACATAACTGAGGCTGAAGCATGCTGATGTGTTATATTGTTTTGTAGAATCATTACAGAATACATTTGAATCTAACTACAATCTAGATGTATACCAGAAGGGGATTCATAAAACTCTATTACTTTCAATGCAGATAAATAAATTACTTCATTTATGGTGTGAACACAACGATTATCAGTATAATGAAACCGCCATCAAACAATGAGAAGTAACTATATATAATCTAATTGTGACCATTAGGTTAGATTATTCATTGTTTAGAAAGCATCTTGCGAGATCGTTATATTAGAAGAGGCTGTTAGAACTAGTCCATCGTTGACATGTTCTTGAAACTAAAAAAGATATAATATACTTGTAATCAGATGACTTCCCCGGCATTGTCAGAGCTATGCATAGTTTTTTTTTATGAGAATAGACAATAATTTTCCGCTTATTTTGCAAAATTTCTTCATTACATTTCGACATTCTGCTTTAAGGAGTGGTAAAAGGGGATTTTTTACATTAGCTCCGCACAGAAGGCTCTGAGGAAAATAATTTACCTGGAGGCCTATGTCATCCTTGGGGTTGCTGTGGAGAGTCTTTTTTTATTTTATAAGGATCATAAATTGAATGGATTAGTGCGGGTGTGCTTTTTGATAGGTACAGGAATTTATTTTTTATCTATATTTTTGAACGTAAAGGAAAAATAATTTTCATCATAAAGGAAAACGTTTAGATAACTTAGAAGCTTTGGAAATTAAAAAATCCCTTAAAAATAATGAATCTATTATCAACAAACAAAAAATATTGTCATATAGCCCAATCATGGATTTGTTCCCCTACCCACCCACTCTACACTAATACCTACCCACCCAATCTACATTATTAACTAACAACGGCTCCACCCCTACCATAATAAAACATTGTTCTAAACTGTCAAATTAGTATAAGCTTTCCCTGACGAAGGAACGTTTGTTCCGAAACCGGTCGGATTTGCACATTTTATAAGTGGTTTATACAAAGTTGCATTGTTTCATTTTATTTTTTATCTGATTCAAATCAGTATCATCAAATTATTTATGTACAAGAATGGAAATAATGTTTTTATTATTACAACAAATTATTTATTCAAATAACTTGTCTGCTATTTTTTTAACGATTACTATCAGATAATCGCAAAAATTATGTATTTGTATGATTATCAAAAAAATCTTTTTTAAGATTACAAAAGAAGAAATGGAATGATGTTTTTTTTAAGTAATTGAGAGACTTGGGGAGTAAGCTGGCGAATGCGTGACGAGAGCGTTACGAAAAGTGAGGCGAACGGTAGTTGAGAGGGAGATATAACTTAGTGAAGGTAGAAAGAGAGAGAGTTACGTTTCGTATATTACTATACGGGCAAGAGAGAGATGTGCGAGCAGATATTTTCATTTTCTTTCTCTCTTTTTCTTATAGCCAGTTACATGTCGTATATCTAAGACACAGTGTAGGCCTATAGTCTGAATTACACTGTAGGAGCAAGAGAGAGCAGTGCGCGCGAACATTTTCTTTCTCTCTTCCTATCATATAGATGGATCAGAAGTTTTACTTTAGTCGTGTAGTCTAAAGCACACTCGTTTTTTTTTTTTTTACCTTAGGCACCGAGGAGAATAATTTCCACTAACAAATAATTTATAATTTAAAACCGAAATAAATAAAGTTGCTCATTTCGATAGAAGATATTTGATTGGGTATTTTAATCTCAAATCCAAAATTAATATTTGTATGAAACGGATTGAAACGGGCCGCGCAAACGTTCCTCTTAAGGGCACTAACGCAGCAGTCTAAACTAAACCCAAATTTTCCTAGCGGAGATAAACGCGATTATTTTTTGGAAACTATGATAACAAGTCATTTTTATTATTTTGTGGTCGCCTTGTGAAAAGTATTTTACGATATTTGAAAATTTCAAGATGCGTGTTTTAGACACTTGGACCTTTAGACCACTACTGCAAAAGCAGTGATCATCAAGCCTTATTTTTTCTTTTGAAATGAGGGGTTGATGTTTTTTTCTCTCGTAGTATCTCAATAAGCGAATGTCAGACCTTTCTTGCGCTAGTGGCCTCAATTTATCGAACACCCTTTTTGCCCAGAAGATATTGAAGATAGATAGAAGAGATTGGTCCGGACAGACCTACCTTTCGTAAACTTATACATAGTTAATGTCAGTACCCGAAGTCGTAATAAGACAATGAGATAATAATAACAGATCTCACCACAAACCAGCGGCGTGCAGTCACCTTTATTATTGAAAATATTTATCTTTTAATTTGTACATAGACGATGAACATGTTTTTTTAAATAATTCATCAACAAAAGTTTCTAGTATCGCCAATCGCTGGTGAACAGTGCAAGCTTCAAAAGCTTTTTAATCATAATCAAGTAAGATGTTCATTCCATGACCTACTTCATAAGAGTCCTTAATCTTTGAAAATCACAAAAATTTTGTTGCAATATAAACATAGATTTGATGTGGATATGTATTGTATTTCGAAGATTTTTTTAGTTTGGAACATAAAACAGTTTTTTATTTATTATAATATTCTCTAGCGTCAGTATCCTTTTGGCATCCGTGCACATTAGGGGAAAAATGCCAAACGCGAGACCAACTTGTATGTATATGTATATGTATATTTTTTTTTTTTTTTTGGGTCTGCGGTTGACATTTACCACACGGGAACGCATCATTCCTGCAACTCGTTTTTGAGTTCAACAGCCGTGCACTCAACTCAAAAACGAGTCGTATTACTGTGTATCCTTTAAAATCATTATTATTGTTTTTAATAATCGTTGGACGACAGGCCTCGACTCGGCTGGACGACAGGAGGAATCCTTTGCCCTTTGCAACGGATTGGAGCAAATGGTTCAGGAGCCTACAAGGGTTCCTGATGTCCAGACTCACCGCTCCAATCTGCTAGACCAACATATTTTTAACCAGTGTGACACAAGGTTACAAGATTGAAGTCACAGCGCCTTTAGGATCGTCCGACCACTGCCTAGTAAAAACATCAAACCCAGTAAACTTCAGACCATCAAACGAAAGGCTAAAGAGAAAAATGTGGCACTATTGGTCAGCAGATTGTTTCGGTCTGCAGGCACATTTTAAAGCTTTCCCGTATCCCGTCAGCTGTCTGTTTTCGGACTTCAGATCCCTCAAGATGTGCCCAGGAAATTAGTGAAGTCATCACGTCCGCGATGGACGGCTTTATCCAATCCACTGTTAAAGAAACTGGCGTGGGCTCAAAGCCGTGGTTCAGTCGTCAATGCTCTGAAGCAGTGTGACGAAAAAAGTCGGCTTATCGAGCCTACAACACATCTAGAACATCCGAAGACAGAACAGCATACATAATGTCTATCTAAACCTCCCCTGCTGGGGACATTAGAGGGGAGGGCAGCTGAAGTAGTAATTTTAAAGGAGTACCATCTACCGCCGCGCCGTTCGTGTCTTTGTGTTCGTGTGTTCGGTACAAACAATTACGACGATGGCCGAAGGCTCCAGTATATAGAGCGAGCTTCCTGTTGTTCCTTCCTACAATGTGTATCTCTTCAAGACATCCTCCATATTTACTCCACCCTCTTCTTAAAAAGACAGTGTAGGGACAATGACTTACTGACTTTCAGTGGCTTCTCAAAGATGTAATATTTAATATTTGTAAAAAAAAATCGAATTATATTTTTATTCAATACTACGCCCAGCGTGCCACTGTCGCAAGCTTTAGGCAAGATTATTCATTGTTTCGGAAGCAACTTGCAAGAGCATTAGGCGAGATTGGGGTTGTTAGGAGTAGACGAGTCTTGGCACATTCTTTGATCGATTCCGGCCGCGGGGGACCGCCGAACTACCGCCCCGCCCCCGCCCCCGCCCTGGGATTTGCATTCGCGGCCGTGAGACGGTAATGACTCAACGTTGACATACCGACCCTCGGCCAGGTCGGCCCTTGATTTAATGCCCCTGCCTAACCCTTCCCAGCCGGCGTGATGGACGCGAGAGATGCTGGGATAGCGACAAATTAATCGGCCACATAAATAAACGACAGTTTTAGGGATATTCTTTTCGTTCGTTTAATTTTAAATGGATGGACTGAATTAAATTCAGTGGCTCGGACATTATATTGGTCATTACATTGAACAAAAAAATCCCTATAAACGTAATCCAAACAGGGTTCAAAAGAAGACCCATCTCTATGGTAGACTTTTCAACTCCTCGAACCCCAGACAACTCAATGTGCCCTTTTATAATTTGCACGGTTACGGCATGTTGGTTAAGCATGGCAACGCTACAAAAAAGCATACGACGTGCATTCTTTTTTCCAAATAATACTGCATCTTTTTCTTACATACTAAATAATAGTGAGACAAACGATGTATGCATGTCTGCTTCCTCCAAAGGAAAAAATAATCTTTTTTTGCATCTCCCTCGCTTGTATTCAAGAAATTAGTTACCGCACATCGTTGCCGTCACCGTACCGTTGCCGTGGGTATTAAAAAGCAGCGAAAGGAATAAATTTTCTGTTCATGAAGTCATTTCGACAATTTTGTAAAAGTTTGACCTTACTTTGGGGACATCAGATAAACGGTGGTCATAACTTAAAGTTTTATTTTTATCATAATATTATCTACTATGAGCCAAATGTATTTATATCAGAACCTGAGAAAAAAACCCTCACAATCTATGTCATCTTTGGGGATGCTGTGTGAAGAATATTTTTAGGGGAAGTAAGGAGAGAAAGTTCTGGGAAGGAAAAGAAACGAGTATGCTTTAGACCACACGACTGAAGTAAAACATCACTAACTTATATCTCCCTCTCAACTTCCGTTCGCCTCGCCCGATCACACTTTTCATAACTCTCTCGTCATGCATTCACCAGCTTACTCCCCAAGTCAAGCGTGCGTAAAGAGGTTTTACTTCATAAATGTAAGAATGGTATAAATCTGGGGTTAATCTGTCCAAGAGTGACGGACTTATAAATCCATCCCTCTCGCTACGGTGCCAGACGAAGGTTCAAGAGATTCCGACTGGAGAGATCAAAAGGTCTCCCGTTCCGGTCTGCCACGCAGTAGGTCGGAAAATGCATCCGCCGCCAAGATGTAAATAAACCTCACCCTTTGCAACCCAGATATAAAAAAAAATTACTTTGATAATTTGAAAACCCAATTATGTTACCAGCCGTATGTTACCATAATATTATTATGTATCTTTTAATGTACGGATTGTGGTAAGGAAAAAGAAAGGCCTCTTGCAGGATTTTAAAGGTTGGATGTGGAAGAACATTGAATTGTGTTGTTTATCAAAAACACGGGGCGTGGTTAATCTTCTTCTTGTGCCCTGTCCACACAACGGACGTTGGCTATCATGTTGGCTATGCGGACTTTGTTTACTGCAGCCCGGAACAGCTCCACGGTAGACTGGCCATACCACTGTCTCAGGTTTTTCAACCATGAGGTTCTCCTTCTTCCAGGGCCCCGTCTTCCGGCAATCTTTCCCTGCATTATGAGATGCAGGATCTCATACTTCTCTGGATGTCTCATCACATGTCCAAGATATTGAAGTTTTCGGATTTTTATAGTTTTAATTACTTCCTTTTCTTTATTCATCCGAACCATAACATCTTCGTTTGTAACCCTGTCCATCCAGCTTATTTTAAGTATTCTTCTGTAGATCCACATCTCGAATGCCTCGAGTCGCCTAATAAGTTCTTCAGTAAGCGTCCATGCTTCCATTCCGTAAAATAATATCGAAAACACGTAGCATCTGACCATTCGCATTCGTAATCCAAGGTTGAGATCATTTATTTATTGTTTTTGTGTTTAATTCGTAGAACTCCATTTTAATTTTTAGAAATTTAATTAAAATTAAATTTGATAATGTTATTATCGAGTTCTGCAAGTTTTTTGGTTAGTGTTTTAGTTACAGCTGTTTCGACTGGTAAGGTCATTTTCAAACTGTGGTGAAGCCACGAACGGACGACTTATTTATAAGATTTTAAATGTCAATTTTTGAAGGTGTCTAAGTTGATTTATTACCGGTTAAACCAATTTGTAGACACTAATTGAGAGAGTGCTAATGTGGGATTCGGAGTATTTCCCTTTGGTTTGCCTTGCACTAAGTGTAAGGGTTTTCTTAATTGATTTAGAATGACGTTATTGCTATGACTCATTTAAGTGCATTATATTTTTGGTTTGGTAAACATACTAAGTAGTGGGGAATAAATAATTTTCCTTACTTTATTAATTAGCGTTATGTTGGGGTCATTCGTTCGTTTATTGATTTCTAATTGTTCAAGCAAATTTAATCTAAGACCCTTTCGTTCTATATGTAATGGTTGTGGCTGATAAGAGAATGAGATGATGAGAGATGTTCGGCGAATTTTGAAGAGGTGTTTTTATTTTTATAACATCTTATATGTTCTTTGAATCTAGTTGAGAATGCCCTACCTGTTTGGCCGATGTATGTAGCGTTACAGTCGGCGTGGTCACATTTTAATTCATATATGCCACCGTTATTGAGTTTAGGATTTCTACTTTTTGCGTTTTTAAGGCTTGTTCCCATATTATTATTGGTTCTTAAAGCTATATTTAAACCACATTTTTTAATATCTTTTGCAATAACATTATCAAATTTAATTTTAATTAAATTTCTAAAAAATTTAAAAAAAAAAAAAAAAAAAAAAAAAAAAAAAAAAAAAAAAAAAAAAAAAAAAAAAAAAAAAAAAAAAAAAAGTTGAGATCATGACTGCTGAACATTATTTTTTTCATGCGGATAAAGCTTGCTCAATGCGGCATTTGATTTCAACTGAAGGATCCCATCTATCATTTACATTGCAGCCCAAGTATACAATACTCTGCACCTTCTCTAGTTTTGTTCCAGCAATATATAAGATTTTCATCCAATGCGTTATTTTTGCTTATGAGCATGTATTTTGTCTTATTTATATTCAGTTTCAGACCAAAATTCTCACAAGTCTTCACTACTTGATTCAGAAAAAGTTGAAAATCCTCAATGTTACTTGATAGAAGTACTGTATCATCTGCATAACGCAGGTTGTTCAGAATCTTCCCATTTATAACAAGTCCTTGAGTAGCCTCTTGCAGAGCTTCATTGAATATTTCTTCTGAATATAGCGTGGTTAATAAAGGAAGAAAATGTACATCTTAAGGCTTCAACCAGAATTACGTCAAAATCGCGTAGCTGAAGAATGCAGGAAAATAGTATTTGTCCAGAAAAATATTTTGAAACAGGCACATGGAATAATGTTTTAAGTTAATGTAATGTCAATTTCTCGAAAGTATATGGTTTGATTTATTCATGCCTTTATTTGTTTTTTAAGTTCAGATACATCAACGCCTTTCTTCACAACATTTAACACTCTTGACAATATGTTTATTGTATTTTAAATAAGAAATGTTATGAAACATAACAGATTTGGTTTTTTTTTTCATTTTTCTCGGAACAAGAATATTGGTGGATACAATCATATTCTGGGTACAGACTCAATTAAGTCTCTTAAGCGGTACCTAAATCATTCATCCGATTGCGATGAAACTTTGGTGAAATGCTATGCACACAGCTGCAAATGTTTCTGTTTATAAAAGTGAGCTCTGGCGTTATGAAGTTTGTATAAAAATATTGTAATAGGTGGTGCGCGAGTTGTTTGAAAAATTTATGTATCTCATATAGTTAAGCAGGTAGTGAAGGAGGGAGGGGATGGGAAGGGGTGGCAGAAGTGGGACGAGAACGGGGACGAATGGGAAATGACATGCAGAGAGGAACCGTTAGTTTATTTAAGTGGCATTGCAACGCATGCCGGGATATAGTTCTTTATTTAAAAAAAACGAGTGTGCTCATAAGAGAGAAAGAAAATGTGCGCGCGCAGTGCTCTCTCTTGCTCCTACAGTGTATACAGACAATAGGCCTGCACTGTGTCTTAGATATACGAAACGTAACTTTCTATGAGAGAAAGAGAGAAAAAATGTGTGCTCGCACCTCTCTCTCTCTCTTACCCCTACATTAATATACGAAACGTAACTCTCTCTCTCTCTTTCTATCTTCACTAACTTATATCTCCCTCTCAACTACCGTTCGCCTCGCTTTTCGTAACGCTCTCGTCACGCATTCGCTAGATTACTCCCCAAGTCAAGCGTGCGTAAAGAAGTTTTACTTCAAAAACTTATTCAAAATACATAATTCCAAAGCTCAGCGTTGGAAAGATATTATTCGAAAAATTTTAAATAATAAAATGATTTTTTTAATTTCCGATGTAAGTATTCTGCAGTTTTACAAATATAATCAAACCAAATTAATTACTCGGCTGCTAGTGCTCTGCAGAATATTAATTTTCTAGTTGCGTGGAACACAAACCAAAGTGAGTAATTCCATCAATTCCGCTGTTTGTAAAATGGTTTCCAAACGGATGGTGGCAACTCCATCGGATTTCGTTTAAGCAAATAATTAAATCAGGTAAATAGGCGGTAATTGGATCGGCGGTGCTCGCTTTTATAAACAATTGCTCGCTGAGGTACCGCCTCAATATTGACGTGCGTTGTTAGCACGTTAGTTCTGACCAATACTCGGATAACTCACAATACCTGCAGATCGAGGGTTAAACGCGCCGCGCCGGCCGCGGATTCGTTCGTGCAGGTATTCTCAACCGCGCGGTACTTTATAACGCGCGTTAAGAGGGTATTACCAGAGAAAACCAGAAATATGTCATTTTTAAATCAGATTTTAGACGTATTGACTCTTTTCCACAAAAAATTATAAATGGATTTCGAAAGATTGTTCTTTTATCTAGCATTCGCATGTTTTAAATTTTGAGAAAAAATGTTTATTTTTTGTTTTAAGGTTATACCGTAGGTCGTTGGCAGATTTGTTAAATTTTCAAAAAAGATTTTGTATTATACCACACCCATTTCAAATCATATAATCATGCAGTAAAATAAATCAATGCTTTATCTAGGTATAGCATGTTTTAGAATTTCAATTTTAGTTTGAATAAAATCATAAAATGTATGTACATGTGTTTCTTGACGAATATTGGTCCGTTGGTGTATTTATTTGCGCACTTACAAACTAATATATTTCAGATTTTTTAACATTCTTATTTAACTTAGACATTATTGAAAACTGATAAATAATTATAATCAAAAAATAATCACAAAAAGAACATTATTTTAATAGTTTTATCACCACGCCTTTCAGCATTTTTGGATGTAGGTATAAATTAAAGCAAATTTGGAATTAAATAAAATCGATATTGAGTTGTAATTTTTAAAAACTGGTACGGAGAATAATTAATCTTTCTCGTAGTAACCGCCCTGCACGATCGTAAGAACAACTTTCGACGAAATGTGGATTTTCGGCCGCTGGCTGGTTAAATGCTCTTAAAGTTTAGGGGTTGGTTCTTCGTATTCATATACACTTCAAGTTTAGATCAGTTCTTCATTGTTCATCATTTTAGATCATTTAACTTATGACAACTAACGAAACTTTGCAACCGGTGTCCAAAAATGGATATCCGGAAAGGGACGAAATTTCTTTACAGAATTTATTTAAATAACATATGTAGATATCTGTACCACCAATAAAGAAAGATTAAATATTTTTTACATTAAATATAAAATATGTTTATTGTATATACATGTGCGTATGCACGCACACATACAAAAATAAATATAAAATTTATAATTAGGTTATCTACATTTTCATAATCTTATCCTTACGCCCTTATTTTTCTCTTTTCTATTTATCTTGTACTTTTTATTATAATTTTACCAATTTCCAACATCATCACATACCTATAAGTACCATTACACTAGACTTCATTCAAAGTAACTATCCTCCATTAACATGTATTTTATAAATAAATAAAATAATTTTGACATTAAATATTTTTTACATTAAATAGTCTTTACCTTAAAAAATTTTGACCTTAAATATTTTTTACACTAAATATTGTTTACATTAAATATTTTTACTTTAAATGTTTTTTACATAAAATTTTTTTGTCAATAAATATTTTTTACATTTAATATTTATTACATTAAATATTTTATTAAATTAAACAGTTTTTACATTACATTGCTTTAAACTGTTCAACGACGAAAATTGTGACAATAACAATTCGCTGCACTATTATTAGTTTAAACGTGAATCTATTTGTCCAATAATTGCCAAAAAATAATCTACCCATATAACCTATCATGTACATATAATATATCATTATTATAATCGAAAAACCAGAAACTTTTCTGCGCCTTTGTAGATCTTCAAAAAGCATACGACCGAGTCGACAGGAAAAAGCTATGGAAGGTTTTGTCCAAGTATGGAGTGAATACAAATCTCATACAGGCAATTGCGTCTCTGTACGAGGGAAGCGTTGCGTGTGTTAGGGTAAACGGTGGTTTTACGGGGTGGTTTGACATCACAAAAGGTGTCAAGCAAGGCTGCGTAATGTCACCATGGTTATTCAATCTATACATGGATAATTGTATGCAAGAATTGAAAGAGGTGGGATTGGGCGCGAAATTGAGTAATCTGAAAGTATGTTGCCTGTTGTATGCTGATGATGCGGTGCTGATTTCTAACACTATGGAAGATCTACAGTCTCTCGTATCTAGGATGAACGAAGTATGTATGAAGAATGAGCTAATGATGAATGTAAGTAAGTCTAAAGTCATGGTGTTTGAAAGGGAGAGTACGAAAACAGTATGCAACATAGTTGTGAATGATGAATATTTGGAGCAGGTGGATGAGTTTGTGTATCTGGGTAGTATGTTTACGAGAGATGGGAAGGCTGAAAGAGATATTGAAAGAAGGGTGAATGCCGGTAACTCCATTAATGGTGGACTGAATGCCGTTGGCGCTAATAAAAAACTGTCAAAAAAAGCGAAGCTAGCAGTCCACAATGGAGTCCTGGTACCTACCCTGATGTATGGCAGTGAGGCATGGAACTGGCAGAGGAAGGATGAAAGTAAACTGAATGCTGTTGAAATGAGATCCCTGAGACGTATGTGTGGTAAAACAATGTATGATCGTGTGAGAAATGTGGATATCCGCAAAGAATGTAAGGCTGATGTAAGCATAATGAGTAAGATTAAGAAAGGGACCCTCAGATGGTTTGGGCATGTAGAGCGAATGAACGAAGGAAGTAGTGTAAGAAGAATATACGACGCGAATGTGAATGGTAGAAGAAGTCGGGGACGCCCGAGGAAGACATGGCACGATCAAGTGAATCAGATACTTGAGTCGGGTCATGTCAAAAGTCAGAATAATAGAAGAGAATGTATGAGACGATGTATGAATGTGAGTGAGGCAAAGAGTGTGTGCCAAGACCGGGTTGTTTGGCGGTCCGTCCTCTCTGCCTACCCCTGCGGGGAAACGGCGTGATGGTTAGTTAGTTAGTTAGTTAGTTTATTATAATAGGTCTTTCTTAGTTCCTTACTCCACAGTACTAACTTTGATTTTTTTAAATTAATTACTTTTTATATTATTTTATCTCTTTCAACTTCTTTTTATTATTTTATACTCAGTTTTATTACTTTATGGTCTTTAATACTATGTTATTTTATATTATTTGATATTCTTTTATAATCTTTTATATTCTTCCATATTTCAAATGTTAATGCATATTATGTAAAATCGACCACCGTAATAGGGGCTTGTGCTTAGCATGGTGGTTGAAAAATCACTAAATTACGTAACCATTAAAGCACGGTAGAAGTGAAACCTTCAGAAAACTAAACTTCGAGCGAATGAGACGAATGCAGAGCATCAGGAGTAGGATAATTGTAGGGTTTATTTATTATAATATTGATACGAAGTTTAAATATTATTTAACATTTTATTCTACGAATCACCGCACAAAGAGGACACCGATTAGTTCTCATTCTCTTGCAGGCTAAATCATTTAGATGTATGTGTAAATGTTTGTTTCTTTTTAGTATCCCTCGTTTCAGTTTCATCGAGTTTCAAATCACATCGGTGCTAAAAAAGTTTTCACTTCAAAAACCTTTTTTTACTTGACTGAGGATTGAACCTCCATACCCAGGAACCGGATTCAACAACGCTTCCAACTGAGCTAGTGTCTTAGTTCGTAATAACAAAAACTTCGTCGATTTTCGTTTCATCATTTAATGTAACAAATTACAATCTTTAGAATATGATAGACATACTTATCTCAAATTTGTGCCTGATTTTCTCGAAATGACAGATGGCCTGTTTTAAGGTGTTGCACTTCTCAGTAATGCAAAATCAAGTGACAATAATTACCAAATCAATAAAAGACATTTAATTATTATTTTTAATTGTTAAACTAACGTTTATGACAAGATTTTTATGCATATCACAAATAACAATTATTATAAGCAATAATTATCAGCCTGAAACACTCATCCACATTGAAAAATCTTCCGAGAAAAGATACATGACGCCAACGGGACTTGAACCCGTGCCCTTCTGATTGCCGGTCAGCTACTCTCCCAATTGAGCTATGGCGGCTTATCTTATACCCGCCAAATGATTCAATATATACTAGTGTTTCATTCAACAATGACTGCTTATTGTATTTTTTCCACCTGAAAACAAACAAACTTTATTTTTGCGAGAGAGACACTGTTAGTGTTCAAATCACACGCAGTAGAAGTGAAACCTTCAGAAAACTAAATTAGACAAGAGTAGGGAGAATACGCAGCACTTTTTTTATCAATGTGGAGAATGTTTTTTTCCATACCTTTGTCGTCAAATTCCAGTGCCCCTTTTCTTATACATTTGGTCATCTTATTAGTATTTATGTTTTCTTCTTCGGAGTCGCTATATGTGGCTTTCTTTTGTATTTTCTTTTCCTGTTCATTTCGGAGTGGTTTGACGATTGGATAATGATTTTACAAAAAAAAAATTTTTGAAGAAGAAGATAGCACTAATGAAACGAAGCGAAAAAGATAATGGTCGCAACTGGGACTCGAACCCAGAACTTCTTTTTTTGCTTTTGCCAATTCAGCCATTTCCACCTTCCGCCAAACCTTCATAATTATAAATTTCATATTTTCAAATTTTAAAATTAATAATATTATCTTCGACTAATTTAGTTGCGACCATTATCTTTTTCTATTTTTTTGTGTTTTGTTCTCTTTCATGTTTTCGTTTAGAATATTGGTTTTATATTCTTCTTCTATGACTTATTGCATTATTGGGAAAAACCATCCGTAGTTGTGAAAAGAGAGTTGTTTTTATAAAATATTGTTTTTTTTATGTCGTGAGATTTGATCCTTGGTCTGCTGAATTCTGGCCACTAAGGTTCGTCAGGCGCTTCATACCACTAAACTAAAAAAGACTTAGGGGCAGTGGATTTATCGTATTATAACCGAGTACCCGTGATATAAATAAATATTTTATTGCTATCTTATTCTCACGCAGGCTAAATCCTATAGATGTATATGTTTGTCTCTTCTTAGTGTCGCTCGCTTCAGTTTCATATAATTTCAAATCACAACGGTGCTAAAGAAGTTTAAAGTTTTAAAAAAAATCGAGTGCAGTTTACACGCGGTAGAAGCGAAACTTTACCAAAACAATCTCAACCAATACTTGAAAAGCGAGGTCATAATCAAAGCGATCAATGAGCGTAATTTCCGTTTCATATCTTAACCAATAGGAGCCTTTAAAAATGACATCATGACAAAATGACATCATGACAAAATGACGTCAAAGCGGACGATGAGCGCAGTTGATGCGTCGCAGGTGCAATAATCGTCATTTCCGTTTCACCCGAAATCCAAATCACAGCTGTAGAAGTTTCACTTTTAAAAAAATGGCCATTTTAGTTTGAGTTTCTGCAAAATAACTGTGCCTTGGTGTATCTCAACAATTTGATTTGGAATATTCTCTGCGGGCTGTTTAAATGAGGTAGGCATGTGGTTGTAAAATGAAATGGCGTGGTACAATATTGATCGAAAGGCCACGTGACAGTGTGTTAACTTAAAGGCAGTTTGGGAATAGGCGATCTGAAACCTCAAGTTAAGACAACAGGTCACGGCCAGGCCGTATTTAACTTGATACAAAGTTGTTCGTCTTATTATTCAGGCAATCGGAATCCGCACAACACCTTTGGCCTCTGGAACTGGAACTGAAACTGAAACTACAACTGGAACTACTGTGTTCTGGAACTTTCAGGTGTTTGGGGGTTTACTGCTGTAATAATAATAATATCACAGTACTTACTGCGAATGAGGCAGAATTTGAGTGATTGACTTGACAAGAGTAGTAGGTAGACTAGTAAGGTTCTTAGTTCTAAGTTTTTCTTTTTGAAAATAATACTGGTTTCTTATATTCTAAAAAAATTATATTAATTGAACTTTTTTTTCAAGTAAAACTTATTTAGCCTCGTTGTGATTTAGAATTCGAATGAAATGGAAATGACGCATTACAGCACCTGAGAAGCATCAATGATTATGATGTCCACTTTTCAAGGCTCCTATTGGTTGAGATTTGAAACCGAAATTACGCTAAGTCTGCGCTCATTGGCCATTTTGATTATGACCTTACTTTTTATGGCTCCCATTTGTTGTGATTGTTTTGGTAAAGTTTCGCTTCTACCGCGTGTAAACTGCACTCGATTTTTTTTAAATTAATGATTTTTTTTTAAAACCAACTTGTTCTACATTCAGCAAACGGAGTTACGATAAAAATTATAAAACTAGTGCGGACCTTTGAGAAATCACGGAATATTACAAGATTTATTAAGATATCTAAGATTTGTGAAGCTGAGATATTTAAAAAAATATATATTTGCTTCAGAATCATTTACTAAAGACAAACTTACGGAACAAATAAAAATTATAATACAAAAGAATAAAACATATTTGTACACGTAACACGCAAAACAATTATGAAACCCACATCATTCACAAACACACTATTCGCAATATATATGCCAATTTTAATGTAATTTTTTTTAATGTTATTTTATTGTTTTTTTTTGCGTTACTAACTTTATATATTTTATCAAAATATATTATCTAGTTCATCTTATTATTTTTTAGTTTTATAAAACGGGGGACTCAGCAGTCTTAGCACGGGTAGGCCACCCACTGAGGCCAATATTATTAAATTATAAAATATCAAAATAAAAAATAGTTAAAAAAAGAAGAAATTAATCTTTCTAATTAAGAGCGTTTAACCAGCCAGCGGACGAAAATCCACATTTCGTCGAAAGTTGTTCTTCCGAACGTGCAGGACGGTTACAATGAGAAAGATTAATTATTCTCCGTACCAGCTTTTTTAAATTATAACTCAATATCGAATTTATTTCAATCCAAATTAGCTTTAATTTATACCTTCATCCAAAAATGCTGAAAGACGTGATGATAAAACTATTAAAATAGTGTACTTTTTGTAGTTATTTTTTGATTACAAGTATTTATCATTTTTCAATAATGTATAAGTTAAATAAGAATGTAAAAAAAATCTGAAATATATTAGTTTGTAAGTGCGCAAATAAATACACAAACGGACCAATTTTCGTCAGGAAACACATGTACGTACATATTTTTTAATGATTTTATTGAAACTAAAATTAAAATTCTAATACATAACTTTGCTAGATAATGTATTGATTTATTTTATTGCATGATTACATTATTTGAAATGGGTGTGGTATAATACAAAAACTTTTTTGAAAATTTAACAAATCTGCCAACGACCTATGGAATAACCTTATTATACTAAAAATTAAAAAAAATTCTAAAAATTTATTACATACGAATGCTAGATAAAAGAACAATCTTTCGAAATCCATTTATAATTTTTTGTGGAAAAGAGTCAATACGTCTTAAATCTTTTTTGAAAATGACGTATTTCAGGCTTTCTCTGGTAATGCCCTCTTAATGAACTTGAAAAATTTAGACATCTGTCTAAAATATTAACAAATGAGTATAGAAGAACATTGGAGATGTTACAATCACAGATGCCTTAAAAAAGCCGCATCTCCAGCGAATATTTTATCATAAACCCAACGTTTGAACAAACATTTAAAATTTTGGGCAGGACCAAAATATTTTAGTTTTCCGTGACCAATGGAAAACAGAAAACCGTGTGGTTCCTACCCAACGTTTTGTTGTTGTCCTATGTTTTGAAAACATTTTATCGATGGAAACCCGACTCAATGCATAAAAGTGATCAATAAATGACTTCATTATTTTTTTTTTTTTTGATACTACTCTTTTATTTTTCTATCCTGAATCTCTCCTCATTCTGGAAAAAATACAAGTATTTTGTTTTGTGATCATCCTGTAGCCTGTAGAATTCGGCAGAGAATTCTCCTGACAGGCGGAGGCGCCTAACTAACTGAAACATAAACTGAGAGGGCTTGCATTCATTAAGCCGGACGCATGTTGTATACATTAAACTATTCCCTGTACAAATTATTAATTGCAGGTGCGGTAGAAGCAAACTCCTAAATACAATATATATTATATACGAAGTGTTAAAATTTTGGTCTGCGGCCGCTTTTTTATGTTATTTTTGTTTTTTTTTTCACCAAAACCAAACAAGAACTAAAAATTGAGTGCAGTTCACATACGGTAGGAATGAAACCTTCAGAAAACTAAAGTAGACGAGGCTACGAAGCACTGCACAAAGAAGAGACCGATTAGTCTATCTCATTCTCTCACAGGCTAAATTACATTTTTTACTCGTCAGGAATCACTGGTTAAATAGAGTCGAGTAAATCCCTTAACACCCTTTAAGTAAACACTTTAATCAGAAATGCGTGTGCTCCTGTCATCCATATAATAACTATATACTTGGCCGAAGGCTGCTTTCAATTGTGTCGTTCTCCCCATTATACTTGGTTTTTAAATCCCGCACCTTTTTCAAATCCCCGTGATTGCGGGATATAATTCAAAAATTCCGCGAGATTTGAGAATTTTTTATTAATGGGTATTGTTTAAAAATAATGCCTTCGTTTTTTAAAATTGGCATCAATAATTTTGTTAAACAACTAAAACAATTTAAACTAAAAACAACCAATAACTCTTAATTGCATCATAAAGACTGTACTAAAGGTCCCCTTTTTATACAGATATTTTTAAACGGTTTAATATTTCAAGAACAAAAGAAAATCTATGCCAAAAATATTCAGTTTCATTACCTCACAAAATACACAAAGAAGAACACCTCACACAATAATAAAACCGTAGCCAAGCAAGTAGAAATACTAAATATACCTAACTGTAATTCGACTTTTGGACAACGAAGCCCGAAATATCTAGCAGTAAAGTTATATGAGAAACTCCCAAATAGTACCAAAAAAAATACATTAACGACATCAAATCATAGCTCAAGAAAATATTGGAAATTTTGGAATACTAGCAAATTAAAAACATCGTCATCGAAGTTTCTGAAAAACAAAACCTTAGCCAATCCATGAAGTTATACCTTAGAAGTCGATGAAAACTTATCCAAAACATAGTCCCCCTCAGTACAGGATCTCAGTGAGGGTGAGAAAGACTACTAAAATAATCTACATATATAATAAGTTTCTAAAGGAATCGCTTAGGTTCCTGCTCACGCACTCTACACCTCCTTCCTTGACTGGACTAATATATCTTTTTTCACAAAATAAATAATAATAATAGTAAATAATTAATATTTAAAAAAAAATGCTTTATTCACTTTGAACATGTATCTTCTATACATGTAAATATAAATAAATAATGTAACCAAATAAACAAAAAATAATCTCTTAAAAAATGTAACTCTCACTGACAGGACTCTCCGCAAATCATTTGAGATCAATCATTTTTGGTACCATCAGTATTATAAAAAGTCGTTGTAACCGTAAGTAGGTACTTTAAGAACTCTTTGATCTTCGTCGGTTCTGATTTCCGGCTGTTCTGGTGCTTGCTTTTCACGTGATTCGCTACTCGCACGCACGTGCGAATCAAAATTTTCAGCATGTTTTTGGCGTAAATTAAGTTTTTCTTTTTAATCCCGCAGATAAAAATCCCGCAATTTCACAGGTTTGAATTTTGCTGAAATCTTGCGAGATTGCGGGATGGCAAATCTTAAATAGGAGATATTCGAGGTAATAAATAAACAAATAAAACTAGCCCATTTTTGAGTTAAAATTATAGAAAAAATTCCAAAAACAAAAAAAAATATCACAACTTAAAAGGTGAAATTTTAAAAGTTTTAGCAGTAATAACGTGGTTTAACTAACTAACCGAAAACGTGCATTTATGTGCCAATTTGTAATCGTTTTTAATGTTATGCAACATAGCACATAGATTTGACCAATTGTTTCACAGAAAAACTACTTATTTTGTTTTTTTAAACGCTGAAGGCGCTCTGCTTGCTGACAAGTTTAATAACACGGTAGTGTCATTAAACACAATTCGTTGAAAAGCTGAAACTATTTAGAATCGGCATCTAACGGGAACCTTTTCACTGTCAAACAAACAAAATCGTAGCGTTGAATGGCCATTTGATGAAATTTCTGATAGGACAGCTGGACCTTAGTATAATAATATTATTAATAATTTTGTAGCAGCCAGCCTCTGCTACCTCATGCTTTGGAATGTTTTCAAAAAGTAGCTATCTTTCCAGAAGCATATTGAAATGTTTGAATTCAGAACCATTGACAGTTAAACGACGTTCGTTTGGTTTTCCTAGAGACGCCAGTAGTTGTGTAAATCTGTAACGCTGTCCATACATAAATTCATTTTTTGCTAATTATATTTTTTTAAAGTAGAACTCAATAAATATCTTACAACACGCAACCATAGTTCTACAATTTCATTATGTGAAGCATCAATAAAAACAAATAAACTAACTTTCACGGCGTATGAGGATGGATCGCTAAACCATTCGGTCTCGGTACACACCCATTGCTTACTTACATTAATTCTGATACATTTGCCAACATATATTCGTATTATTGTAACGTTGATTTTTCATGTTAAGTTTGATGGAAGCCATACCAGAGGAAAACTACCCTCTCCTTGACTTCGTAACCAACGTGACTAGTACGAGTGCAATTCCAATTCTTTGGTGATACTGATAATCAACTTCCGATAAGAGGAGACATCAAAAAAACACGGAATAAATATTTTTAATTAAATGAAAACAATGACTAAACAAACTCATTGGCTGTTATCTTTAAGTATGATAGCATGATTCAAACCCGAACTAAACACTATTTAGATAGTGTCTTGGATAAATTTTATCCAATTTTATATCTTTTCTGCAAGTCTAGGATGAATATTTATTTTTATATCATTGAAGAAGAAGATAACACTAAAAGAGAACAAGGCGCAAAAAAATAAAAATATATATTTTTCGTAGTATACAATACTTTTTTATTTATTTATTTTATTTTAAATGCACATTTACAGTTACACATAACCAATAATAAACATACATTTTATTTTGTTAAGTAATAATAGCGTTTTTGAATTGATGAATATTTAGTTGAAAATATCTATATCAGGGGACAGGTAATTTAGAAACAGAATCATTTTTCCGAGCGGCATTACTAATGGTAAGTTAGTTCTGCATCTCGGAACAACAAAAGTTCTGTGTCTGCGCGCTCTTGTGAAGTTGTCGGGGACATAAAACTCAATTTTTTGTATTATATCGGGAATACGGATGTTACCGTTTAAAAGTTTATATGCTGTTGTCAGCAAAGCAGTTTTTCTTCTATCGGCGAGGCTATTAATACCCAGCATTTCATTGGAAACAAGTGTTCTAAGAACTGAATTGTAATATTTTCAATAATATTTGAGTTAATTTGTACTATGACAAAAGAAAAGATAGGAAAGGTGTGATATAACGGCAGAGGAACGCTTGAATGTTCGTCAAGTGTCTACATATTACTTACAATGATAACGATAATTATTTACGAGATTTTCAATACAAAAAAGAATAAAACCCATTTTTCGGAATAAGGGAATAATAAGGTTTCTACGTAAAAAGTGGCTAATGATTTGCCAAGATTATTTCTTAGCAGATAACAACTTTTCTTACACCTGCCTTTTACGTATGAGGAATACGCTTCCAGAGTGATACGTCGCTGTGCTTGTGTTTACGTTTCAACTTTTAACCTATAAACTTTTATTTATACTTTTGATGTGGATATTTTACGTTTTCCCAATGTGTTTTTAAATACAGGATGTCAAGGGACGCAATCGACTTATTTTAAGCAGTGATTAATTTATTTTTTTTACTTAACATTTAAACTCACTTTAACTGAACATTTTAACTATAACAGTTGAAAAAAAAGTTAATAACATTTTGGTCTCCGGTTTAAGAATTAAAATATATATATTTAAAAAACAAAACGAACAAAAAAATTCGCCCACATGTCACATCATTGGCCACTAAGCCGAGTAATCGCTAAACCCCGCTCCCAGAACCTAACTGTCCAAAACCTACTATTTTTTATGTTTTAATTTGAAAAAAAAAAACATAAAAAATGTCATCGAAGAACCGATATATATATATTTTTTTTAAGTTTTATTTATTTAAAAATTTTGCTCTAAATAATGTCCAAATTCACTGGTTAAATACGTCTCTTAATATCCCAGTTTAGTAACAGCTTTTCAATAAATGTATTACTTTAAGTTATAATTATTTTCTTTCCAGGTAGTTTTGCCTGGCACTTGTACGTAAAACTGTTGCATTTCGTGAGATAAAGCGTCGAAATGCACTGGAAACTTGTGGAGCCTGTTGACTGACTACGTAGGTATGTACTAGAACGACGTAACCAAATGTTAAAACTTGAATGTGGTAAAATTGTGCTTATTTTATTAACCACTAGCTGGGTATCCGACATCGCTCAGGGAGTTGAAATGAGATTGAACTGACGTTCGAACCCACGACCGATCTTGCTTTAGATACCCCTACCAATGGTTAGCCCCACCCATATAAAAAGGCTTCGAACTTCTAATGGTCCACAATGTTCTAAAACATTCCAGTTCATTCGAATGTGTTATGAAATTTTACACAATGATATTCCCGATCCCCTATTCCCGGACATTCCACAACATTCCAGAATGTTCTGGAATAGTCCATAATTATGTTCCCGATTCCCTATTCTCGAATACTCTCGAATGTTCTAGACTGTTCAAGAAATTTCTAAAGGGCGAAACTTCCAGCCTTTATGTCTTCAAAAGCACGCCCTTCAGGTAAAATACGGGAAACTTCTTCATGGATGGGTGACAGCGGGCTACCACACCATATAACTCCCTTGATCGTACCGGGACTCGTATCTGAGTTTTAGTGGGACGCACACAATTGTACATTTTATTTTAAAATATATATTGATTATATAATAACGGGTACATGATCAGACACATAAAGTACCGAGAAATCTCTTCTATACCAGGCCTTCCAACCATAATAATATGATAACATTCCAAACGAAATCACTGATCGTGAGTTTTATAAAATATATTTATTAAAATATTACGTTTGACAAAAATAATGTCAATTGTTATATATTTATGTTGGTGAAGTTATTAGCAAACACAAATTCTTTTTAACTCGGTTCCTCATTACTGAGGAGAAGAGAGACTGGTGTAGAGAGCCCTTTTGTCCCCTCCGGCGGACTTTTCCGACCCATCGCTTTGCACCGCAGCGGGTGCCAGGCAATGGTTCATACGTTCGTCACCCCTGGACACACTGACCCCCAGATTCCTACTCACCCCTCATGCCTTTTTCGTTCCCAGAACTTCCTCTCCTTAAAAAGTCCCTCCACATTGCATTCCCTAAGATGACTAAGGACCAGATGGAAATTTTCAGGACCCCCTGTGTGAAGCTTATGTGAAATAAATAATTAAATATATATAAATATAAAATAGGTGCATTTCTGAAATGAAAACTTCTTTAGCACCGTTGCAAATAGCGCCACTAAAAAGAGACAAACACATATCTATAGGATTTAACCTGCGAGAGAATGAGAGAGTATAATCGGTCTCCTCTTTGTGTGGTGCTTCGTAGCTTCTCCACTCTTGTCTACTTTAGTTTTCTGAATGTTTCATTTCCACCGTCTGTGAATTGCACACTCTGTTTTTTTACAGTAGCTCCACACTTTCTGGCTATATATACTCGTATATGGTAAATAGAGGCTTCCTAGCTATGTGTATATACAGCTGCAAAGGCTTAATAAATACTTTCATGGCCAATAATTTTAATAAAAATTTCCCATTCGTATTTTCAGTTTTCAAAAGTGAGACTTAAATATAATTTCAATAGACGGCTGTAGCCATTCCGCAGGTGTGCTTGTTTGCATTAAACTTTGTCGTTTTAAGCTATTCCATATTTTTTGTTGACACCCGTATCTGTTGTACGACAAAGTTTCTAAACAACAGGAAACCACGGATAATTCAAATATGTTTTTAAAATGATGTGTTGATTTTTAAACACGTGTAGAAAACATTGTTAAAAGTTTGCATTTCAAACAATTGCGACAGTTTTGATTTTTGATACGTGGGATTTTTAAGTCGTCGAGGGAAAAAATTCAATAGTGAGTTCCTGAATTTTAGAGAAAATTGCCTTTTTATATTTTTCATTGAAAATGTTTTATTTTTGGTGAATTATTGAAAAAGTGGTGTTTTATTGTATGACTTTTGGACTTTTATATAAAGGTGAGATTAATTTATCCTCCGATGAATCATTTTATGGAGTTAGAAATGGTTTTAGAAAGATAAAATATGTTTTATATGAACACCTTTACAAACTCTTACATAGTGAATTTTAAAGTGATATATGCTGACGATGCGGTGCTGATTTCTAATAGTATGAAAGATCTACAGTCTCTCGTGTCTAAGATGAACAAAGTGTGTATGAAGAATGAGTTAATGATGAATAAAGTAATGGAATTAGTAAGTATAAAGTCATGGTATTTGAAAAAGAGGGTACGAAAACAGTGTGCAATATAGTTGTGAATATGGATACTTGGAGCAGGTGGATGAGTCTGTGTATCTGGGTAGTATGTTTACGAGAGATGGGAAAACTGGTAGAGATATTGAAAGAAGAGTAAATGCAGGTAACTCCATTAATGGAGGACTGAATGCCGTTGGCGCCAACAAAAAACTGTCCAAAGAAGCGAAGCTAGCCTTCCACAATGGAGTGCTGGTACCTACCCTGATGTATGGCAGTGAGGCATGGAACTGGCATAGGAAGGACGAAAGTAAACTAAATGCTGTTGAAAAGAGAACCCTGAGGCGGATGTATGGTATAACCATCTATTCTCATGTGAGATATGTGGTTATCGGCGAAGAATGTAAGACTGATGTGAGCATAATGATTAAGATTAAGAAAGGTACCCTGAGATGGTTTGGGCATGTAGAGAGAATAAAAAATAAAGTAGTGTGAAAAGAATATATGATGCAAATGTGAATGGAAGAAGAAGTCGGGGACGCCCGAGGAAGACATGGTACGATCAAATGAATCAGATACTTGAGTCGGGCCATGTCAAAAGTCAGAATAATGTATGAGACGATGTATGAATATGAGTGAGGCAAAGAGTTTGTGCCAAGTCCGAGTTGTTTGGTGGTCCGTCCTCTCTGTCCCGCAGAGAAACGGCGTGACGTTAGTTAGTTAGTTAAAGTGAGTAAACAATGGCATTGGAAACACGTGTTCTGTAACAGAGAGGAAATACAAAAAGAAGAGCTGTCACATCACTATTATGATGTCTTGCACATCACTAATTGTTATCTATGCACTCTATCTAATATGTCGTTTTTCAAATTTGTGATTAATAATGTCTCTATTGTAAATCAGTAAACAGGTTTTCCATTTAGTCGTCCACTTTCAATAACAAACTAAACTAAGCCCAAGTAAAATTACACGAAACGACGACAGTGTCTAAAAACGATTCATCTATTATTAAATTTTGAAGTGGAAAGTAATCCACTTCCCGATATCCGATCAAGCTGAAACTCGGCTGTAGATCGTTGTCGATGACAATGCATTTCATCAACTTTGGTAGCACTCACGCACACGCACGCTCACACACACGCATTTCTCTAAAATTTGATCACATTATAAAAATTTTAAAGACTCTTCGGCATTTAAAAAATACAGCATGTAATCTACGAGATAAACGTACATGCACCGGCTCAAAAAATGACGCAAATAAGTCGAAAATTGAAAATGGATGAAGCTATTCTAGAAAAATATCTTTGACAGACTTTTAAAAGGGAATTACTGGAGTTAATGTCTGGACATAACCGGCAACAACCGTCATTTCAAATCAAATTATAGACGTATCGACTCTTTTGTAGAAAAAAATATAAATTGATTTCAAAATATTGTTATTTAGCAAAGTTATATTTTAAATTGAGAAAAAAAAATATTATATGTAACTAGCTGTTCCCGGCATGCGTTGCTATGCAATTTAATAAAGAATTTTTTTCTCCCTGAGTGTCCTTTCCCATTCGTCCCGTTCCCCTTCCGCCTCCCCTTCTTCTCCTGCGTCCTCTTCCCCTCTCGCGTTCCCACTGCATCACCTCCACCTTCCCTCTCCCTACTCCACTCCGCCCCCTTCCCCCGTCCCGCGAACCCCCCTCCCGAGTGTCCCTCCCCTCTCACACGTCCCCTTCCCCTCCCGCGTTCCCCTTTCACCTCCCCCGCCTTCCCTCTTCCCTTTCCCGCTCCCTCGTCCCACCAACCCTTCTCCCGCGTTCTATATATTCAATCCCAGTACATTCAGTTTTAAACAGCCCGCCTGCCACCTTTTACAATTTTTATTCAAATTTCCATTTTTCTTCTATATTAAATTTGGTACCTAACATAGGTACCTATTTAAAATATCTAAAATTCTTGATTCGATTCGAACTATTAGGGGAGTACCTACATTACATAAATTTATCAACTTAAAGATTAATAAAAATCGAGTACAGTTCACACGCGGTAGAAGTGAAACCTTCGCCCACACAATCTCAATCAATGGTAGCCTTGATAAGTGAGCTCATAATCAAACCGGCTAACGCGATAAGTTTTCATTGTATCTCTTCTCTCGCGGGTTAAATTCTATAGATGTATGAGTTTATGTCTTTTTAGTGTCGTTTCCGTTTCACCGAGTTTCTAAAGAAGTTTCACTTCAAAATAAAATAAAATCGCACACGTGTTTTCCGATGAAAATACTTCATAAAAAAATACTACGTAGTCGTGTTGGTGACTTAACAGGGATGCCCGGGTTCGTGTGTTGCAACCCTACTGCGTTTCTGGCCGGACCGGGAGAGGCTGATTGAGGGAGACCTTTTGACCAAGGGCTGCTGGTTGCACAATGTGTTCGTGGGCAGCACTGGTAAATTAAATTGCCTAAAATTAAAATTAAACCCTATGAATCTCGTTAAAAATATCACCTACCAATATAATGCCTAATATAATTAAAAATCAAAAATCAGGATAACTTTACACAGACAAACTCGGGCCGATTCACAAGATCTACATTACAACATACATTCTACCAACCTACAACTAAAACGACTTTTGGACAAAGAAATATGGAATACTTCTCTGTAAAATTATTTAATTTACTCCCTCTTGCAATGAAAACCACAAAAAAAATAACCGCCTTCAAAAGAAGCATAAAAATATGGATTATGGACATGGGAAGGAAGAAAATAGATTCAATTTTGCAACCCAACAAAGAATAATGCTTTGTTTTGTACTTTCTTTTAGATATAACTTAATAATTTCCCTTGGCAATATTCTAACATAGATTAGGTATTTACTTATAATTCAAATAATAAAACTTGTACAATGTGTCCTTAGAACGGGCTACCCCAGTTAGGACACATTTTCTCTAAAAAACTGTAAAAAAATATATAAATAAATTAAAAAAAAAATAATAATAATAATAAATTATTTAACAGGTATAGCG
This sequence comes from Limnephilus rhombicus, assembly GCA_929108145.2. Classification (NCBI taxonomy): domain Eukaryota; kingdom Metazoa; phylum Arthropoda; class Insecta; order Trichoptera; family Limnephilidae; genus Limnephilus; species Limnephilus rhombicus. Next base: position 7,210,810 of record OV815275.1, on the reverse strand, counting down.
AATTCTCAAAGTTCCGCGTGTGCAGACCGATAGCAAGCGGAACGAAATATGTTTTAGTATCTTAATATCTCAAACATCACTGGCGCGTCACGCAGCGCCTGCCGTATGTGTCAAAAATTAAGCAATCCGCGTGTGTCACACGAAATTATAAAACGCAGATCATTAAGGAATTCAATTTTTTTTTTAAGGTAACCTTAACTACAGTACTTGCCCACGTACTGTTTAAACATTATAATGAGATATAAAATAAAATAAATTGAAGATTGTAAAAAAAAAGAGTTATATGGGTTGAAATTTTAGATTTATTTACAACAAATGTGTTTTTTTTCAGTTACTGAAAAAAAATTGTACAAACATATTTAAAATTTTAATTAAAAATAGAAGTTTTCGCCCTTCGAAAACAGCTTAGAATAGACCATCTCACCAAATAAGATTAGTGGAATTATTTTTACCTAGTTGCTTAGTAATTATGTCTTCTCATAAGTACGGATTATCAGTGAAACACCACATTTTAAGGGGGCGGCCACCACAGCTTTTGTTTGACTTCTCCAGCCGGACTCTCTCGACTCATCGCCTTGTATCGCAGTGGGAGAAATGGATTCATACGTCCGTCACTTCTGGACACACCGACCCTAAAATTCCTATCCGCCTCTCATACTTTTTTCCTTTCCAGAACTTCTTCTCCTTACTTTCTCTAAAAAGACTCTCCTCACAGCATCCCCAAAGATGACATAGACTTGGAAGGTTTTTTTTTTCTCAGAGCCTCCCGTACGAGACTAACTTTTAAAGAAATCAAACCTCAATAGCAAACCATTCTGTTATCTGTATGTACGTACCATATCTGCAAGTTTTTAAAAATCTTTAAATCATCGTTTGTACATTTTTATGTGAATTTATATTCTTAGTTTAATATTATTAAATTTAATTAAAGAAGATATTTCTTATGAATCACAAGCTGCTTTTCAGTTGAATACTTAATGAGAGTTGGATTTTACCAAGCGCCCAATAAACATCGCTACAGGTGTTTCCATACCGGAGTCTCCATAAAAAGCTCACAGTAGTTATTTCATAGGAAGTAAAGAAAACTTGAGGTGACTCACCCACGCACACTTCTAACCGATAGAATGTCATTTAACATGAAATCCTATTTAGATACTATTTTGATTAATCTTTACGACGAATCGGCTTACAGTATGAATATCGAACAATATGCTACGGATAAATCGAAGCTTTTTCTAGCTTTTCTATGTATTGGAATTACAATAAAATTATTATTTACGTAACAAAAAATATAAGCGTAAATCACCAAAAAAAATGTTTTTTCATTACTTAACTATGAAGTAATACAAGAAACAATTTTTAAAAAATACCCCTTTATGGCTAAGATTATTTTTGAGGCTTTCCATGTTCTACATTTTTTTCGTTTTTATAAAATAATGCACAAAATAAATAAAAACCACTTTCTCGCTTACTAGCCTCATGCAAAAACACGCACGATTTTAAAATTTTGAAGGCATGAGTTTCGAAATATTTCTAGCGTTTATATTCCTCTTAACTCTTCATGTGCCAAATAATAATACTAAAAGAAATATTAACCCCTCGGGCTGATTTGTTCGCTTTTCGGAATTTACCCGTTTAATAGAGTCAAATCGCCTAAATCAGGAGTCAAACATAATCTCATATTTTAACATTATAATTGAGACAAAATTGGTGTTACCGTATTCCTCTTTGATTCACTTTATTTAGATTTCGATAAATCTATTCAAGACACTATCTAGATTGCATTTAGTTCTAGATTAATCGTGTAATCGTATATAAAGATAAATAATGTAGTTCTTAGTTGTTAGTCGAAGTACGAGTATGATACAGTTAAATACGACTGAAGGGGATAGGGTCCCATTAGTTCAATAATAGAGAATCGCCCCGATAAGGCTAAGGGGTTCTGTCTGATTACGTTCAATTCTTAGATGGGACCGTACCTTTTTTTAATTTTTCTGTTTCAAATTGTCGATTGAGAATCGCTTATATTATTTTCAGTGATTAAATATTACAATTTGAGGTTTTATTTATTAAGTTAAAAATAATAATAAATATTTTTTATAGGTTTTTTAATTAGTAAGGTATTCACATTTACGGTTGTTTATCAATTGCGTAAAATATTCACGACTATTTTAGTAAGACAGTTTATGTACGACACGTTCCTGTTTTTGAAGTAAAAATTTTTTACGCACGCTTGACTTGGGGAGTAAGCTGGTGAATGCGTGACGAGAGCGTTACGAAAAGTGTGATCGGGCGAGGCGAACGGTCGGGCGAGGCGAACAGAAGTTGAGAGGTAGAGTATAAGTTTTACTTCAGTCGTGTGGTCTAAAGCACACTCGTTTTTTTACATTAACTTCACACAGGAGACCCTCAGGCAAATAATTTCCCTCAGGGCCTATCTTTGGGGATGCTGTGTGGAGGGTCTTTTTAAGGAAATGAAGAAGAGGAAGTTCTGGGGAGAAAAAGATATGAGAGGTTCAGTTTGTCCAGGTCATTCGCCGCCAAAACCTAGAGAAGAACCCGGGAACCCCTGCTAAGTCACCAAACGTACCAAACCACTTGGGGTGACCTACGGCAGCGGTATTGATTATCCAATAAATTGTGCCCGGGGCGTTGGTACCCATAACCGCCTCACAAATTACATTAATTCTTATATATTGGAAGATTCTCTCAGAAGACGCCCTGTTTGGTGACCAGATGATCATCCAGGTACATTCCCATCTTCTCTTACCCAATTTCCCTTACACTACCTTCAATCTCAAACCAATTGGGGATACCATAGTCTCACTGGCTCCAGACGGAGAACTTGAGAATCTCATCTGGTATTCACATTTTAAAAAAATCGTGTGTAATTCACACGCGGTTGAAGTGAAACTAGAAAGTCGCCGGATGTCACTTTCTATTATTTTGCCTATTCATTTTAAAGTGGTTTGAAGATTGAATAATGATTTCACAATATTTTTTTTCCTAGGATTCGAACCTCCGTTCGCTTGTTGTCTGTCTCTCTGACCGCTGAGACTAGTCAGGCATCATCTTGCCCACTGCGCTATGGGAGGCGAGGGGCGAATTATATTGGAACTGAGTATTTGTTTAGAACTGAGTTGTGACGCATTTCCGTTTCATCCGAATTTCAAATCACTAACGGCGCTAAAGAAGTTTACTTTAAAAATTATAAGTAACCATTTTATTCCGACTTTTCAATTATAACATTCATTATAAAACCCGTTTCTAACGATAATACGCGATTCGAATGCTCCTGGCGAATCGTGCAAAAGTTAAAACGGGCTAAATAACAGACCAACAACTGCAAGGAGCCGCTCATCCTAGTTAATAATTTAGAAACAATTTATTCTATGTCCGTGCACTGCGCCCGACCTCGTAAATAATTGATAATGATATTCTATTTTGCATTGTTGGCATCATATTTAATCCAATGCCGAAGACAAAAATCAATATGAGTCAGCCGTGTATGACGCTTGGACGCCAGAGTTGTTAAACATTCATGTTGGTGGCCACAGTGCCCATGTGTCTATCTCGATTATTTGTTAATACATTTTTAAGTGTGGCTTTGTGATATCTTTGCAATAATTAGTTTGCTAAGAACACATGTATTCGAATATACCTAGCGAAGATTGTTAACGCAGTCCCAGATTATAGTAAAATTACAGTTAGAATATAACTACCCCAAATTTTATAAGGCAGTCCCAGATAATAATTACAGTTAGAATATAATTAACGCAGATTTATAACGCAGTCCCAGATTATAATTACAGTTAGAATATAACTAGTGCAGATTAAATCATTACAATAGAGAACTCCAGTCCAATTTTTTTTATTTTTTTTTATGAATAAAGACCTTCAAACTTAAATAACTGCATTTTTATTTTTATTTTTATAGTTAGTTTTAATAGTTAAAATAATTGTCAAAGTTTTAATTTTTAAAGACTCCCAGAAACGCACCGTATCTATGGTGGTCTTCACCCACCCATAGTTTTTTACTTTTTAAGTTGTCATTTTGAATCAGTGATGTCATGTCGAGGGAAATTTCCCTAGATCTAGGGGAGAAAAATATTTTTTAGGGATAAGGGAAATCAGGACAAAATCTAGGGAAATTTCGAACTCTGGCAAAAATTTTATTACATATGACAATATTACTGGTAATATTTATATATATATATATACGTATATATATTTTTTGGAATTCCTATGAATCTTAATTATTGTTCATGTACTTACATGCAATGTTATTTTTAACACTGACAACTCAAAATGATATTATGGAAAGTACCCATACTACGTGACACGTTCGGGGGGGGGGGGGTCTTCAAAATACCACGCTTGGTACAAATGAGCGGCGGGTTGCTTATGATTTTTATTTTGCAAAGTGTTTTTTTTTTATTTGGAATTCAGTTTCTAATTCAGTGGTGAGTGTATTCGTACTTTTAAATTATTACTTCACGTAGCAAAAAGTGTTTTATTTGGAAAATCACGGTATTATTAGTATATTTACCAAGTTCCGATATCTTTCCAATTAATTATCATATTAATTAACATATAACAGGATTAGTGTTACACAATCGGGTGGCTACGTAGGTAATTGCGTAACTGTGAAATTTCACTTCGAAATCTAGAGAAATAATTTTCTTGGGCTGAGCATCCCTGATTTTGAATTTAAGAAAATGGCGGAATAAAATTAATATAGGATGACTCAATGACTTTTGTGTGAGAAATTGAGGCGTTTTTATTTAAGATTAACTGCTTTTAATATAGAAAAACATTGGTAAAATGTCCACATTTCACCGCTACTGTTATTGTATTTTAACAAAGTGCAATATAAAAATAATAAATCATCTTTTTCATTGCAAATACAAGTGACATCATTCTTCAATTTTGTGTTCAGGCGTGATTTTGTACATTGTTTTAAGTATAACACATACAGAAACACTGGTATTTATAATACACTGATCATGACGATTGTGTAGTAACTTGTATAAAAAGCCCTATACTAAAAACAATTTGAAAATACAATGTCAAATATGACACGACTTTAACCTCAAATAGGCAAAATTTATTGCAGATTGTCCGCAAATATAGCCCTTTTCGTTAATTGTTGAGGGCCTAAATTATGTTTCAATAAACACAATAACTATTATTTATCTAAATCTCTATAAACAGTATGAAAATAAACCAAACACACGAAATGTTGAATTGCATAGGTACGTGTGCACTTCAAGTCATTTCAAATGTCAACACACTATCACCAGGTGACAGGTTAAGTGTGACGTCACCGTTAACCATTTCAGTAATGCCAACTTAACGCTGTGTTTTGAGAAGAGGTTTAAAAATGCACTTTTTAATATTTTTTTAAAAACTCTGCGTTTAATATTATGAAATAAAACTTATATATTCAGAATCAGCGTTTCTTGGTCTATATGAACATATTTTTTTATAGCCATAATATTTTTCACTGGAGTTCCTTATTATAATATAACTAGCGCAAATTTACAAATAGCGCAGTCGCAGACTATGATAATTACAATTATGAAAAAGACGTTTAAAATTATTATTCTCTGTTGAAATATTATGTTATATGTTAGTCCATATTTTATCGCTCGTCTGAATTCTTCACATGAACAGTTCCAATTTTTGAAATTGACACTTGAATTCAAAGCAAATTTAATTACTTGAACCAGATTTCATGCAGTAGGTATTAATTAACGCACAGTACAGACAACTGAGTCCCTATGTTTAATTTAAGACGAGACAGAGACGAGAAGACGAGAAACGGTCATAAAGCTTTTAAGTTGTGAGACTTTTTGAACTTGTGTGAATTTTGCAATTGTAGCCGCGACTAAAGTCTCTCGTCTGCCGGCGCCCTAAGAATTTTCTTTGTAATTAAAATTATTTGCAATGTTATTTGTTTAATTATTTATTTGCTTTTGCAATGTCTATTTTTTTTTTGAAAATGACTGTGCGTGAATCATGTCTGTGTCTTCACCCTCTGTCTTTTTTTTAAGATCCTTGCAATCCATCCTTCAGAAAAAAGTTTACAGGATGCAGAAAAAAGTGTGTTTATTTGTAGTGTATATAGATAATTGGCCGAAACATTAAATGGAGGAGGAAGATAATCCCAAAACTTTTTAAGTACATATTATTATTTTTTTTTACCTTTTAAGGTATTTAAAAGCCCAATTGGCATGGAATTAATCTGGATTTCTTGGGAGTATTCTGATAGAAAAAAAAATCTCCTCATATTTCCATAGTTGAGATATAAAAAATATTTCCTTAGAAAGATTTTAAAAGTTATAACCATTTTAGTGTCGCGGTTTAGATGGAATCTAACTAGAATCTGAATAGAACAAAACTTTAAACGCATTTTCCTTGAAACTACTTTTTTCGAGACTGTTGTCACGATATGTCAATTTCTACAAAACCAATTTACTTGAAATTTGGTGTGAATCTTCACTATACACTACTCTATCACATGAACCAAAACTATAACAAAATTTAATTTTTACTATTTTAAAAAAATTTGGACAAGTCAAAAAAACTGGTTAAAACCTGTATTTTTATTTCAGATTGCCGCCATTTTGCAAAAAAAAAAAACTTTTATGAGGCTTAGGCCACAGCAGCATTTGTTTAGAATAAGACCTCCCACTTCAACACCTTGTAACTTTTATAATTTAGAATTTTTCATTTGATCTTTTTATGTATTATTTGATGTTTAATAAATATTTGGTAAAATAATGGCAACTTTTTATTGCACCTGCACAGTATTCAGCTGCTAAGAAAACCAGGGCAATGGATGCCGTTCTGAGCGTGTTGGCGTCGCATCCCCAGCTAGTACCAGCCAGCTTATTGACTAAGTTTAGTCTTGTCCTGGTTTTTCTCAGCAGCTGAATACTGTGCTCCAGTATGGGCCAGAAGCGCCCACACTTCCATGGTCGACGTTCAGCTTAATGCCACAATGCGAACCATCAGCGGAACCTTAAAATCGACTCCTCTTCCTTGGCTCCCCGTACTTGCAAATATAACCCCGCCAAATATCAGGCGAGAGATTGCAACACTGAGGGAATACAAGAAGGCGCTGCAAAAAAGCGAAATACCCTTGCACGATGATGTCGTTTCTCATCCGGCATGCCACTTAAAGTCTCAAAAACCCTTCTGGACGGAAGGAGAAAGACTCCTTCGAACACCTCTTACCCCAGAAGATAGGTGGAAGCTTGAGTGGCAATCAGCCAACGTCAAAAACGCACATCTCGTGCAAGACCCCACTGAGAGACAGCCTGGGTTCTCATTGCCTCGCAAACTCTGGACTGCCATCAATAGGATAAGGTGCTCCCATAGCCGTTGTGCTCACATGATGCATAGATGGGGCCTTAAATAGTCGGCGACGTGTGAATGCGGTGCGGTGCAGACCACCGAGCATGTGGTCAACGAATGCCCGCTCCATTCATTCCCCGGCGGGATTGATGAGGTCCACAGGGCAACGCCTGAGGCCCTAGACTGGCTCGCAGATCTAGATGTCTACCTCTGACCCCCCACCATACGAAAGAAGAAGAAGAAGAATTGCACCTGCAAAAAAACCTATAATTCATGCTTCTAGACTAGAATACCCGCTTAATGTACCCATCTGGGTAATGTTGTATAAAAAATTATATGTGATATAAATGTAATCGAACCGGCAAAATGCTGGATTGATTACTTGCAGACGAGACAGGGTTGCACGGAAAGCAAATCTTCATAAATTTGTGATACGTATATATTCTTCTCAATTTCAGGAAAATATAAATCATGCATGGGAAATGCAAATCACATGACATTCTGTGTGATGAAGATAAAGAAACGGTGTCTGCCTGTGACCGCCTCTGTCTCGAGATATTGAAATTTCGCATTCTTGTGGAATTCGGTGGAATGGAAAACTGAAATGGAAATTTCATAAATTTGCATTGATTTAAAAAAATATTTCATATTTCTGTAATTTTTGTATATTCAAAAAAAAAAGTTTCACCATTTTTCTAATTCAATGCGATTCTTAGGAATGCTACGAGAACGGTTTTTACCGCTTGGAGCCAGTGAAACTTTGACAGTTTTAAAGACGGAATGTCGGAAAATAGAAGAAAATCAATGCAAGAGTAGGGGGGCAATATGGATAAGAACTTTCTTGCTATTCAGACGTAATCACTAAATAAAACGTATCACTTTTCAAGAACATTTATTTCTGAAATTTAAAATTTTGCAAGGGTCTTTTGAAATAAAATTCTTCACCGCAACATCACACAGAGACATCCCTAGAATGACGGGTGAAATAATTATTTTAAATAAATGATCGTAAAAAAAAATCTGTCAATTCACACGCGGTAGAAGTGGAACATTCATAAAACTAAAGTAGACAAGAGTGAGGAGGCTACGAAGCACCGCACAAAGGTGATATCGATAGGCTACGAAGCACCGCACAGAGAGGAGACTGATTATATTATCTCATTCTCTCGCAGGCTAAATCCTGTGTCGCCATTTGATGTTTCATCGAATTTCAAATCACAACGTTGGTAAATAATTTTTCACTTCAAAAAAAATCGTCAAATAAAAAGTAACATAAATAAGTGGTTCTTACCAATTTGTAAAACAAAGGAGTTTTTACAATTTGTTGTAAAAAACTAAAAACATTATTTTCCAGTTTATTTTTTAGAAAAAATTGAGTATTAGAACTAGAACACTTCTAAAACACAACGGGCAAGGTTCGCAGACATTTTACCTTAAACACTGTCTAGACAGAAAACATTTTCTAACGTTTTACAAAACTAGGTTTTTGAAGTACAACTTTTTTAGTCCCATTAGCGATTTGAAATTCGGATGAAACGGAAATGCGTCACAAAAATTTATTGTTTGACGGTTCTCGGTTATAATATAATGCGGTAAAATCGCGCGTCAACGCGGGTCTTAGTAGCGCAGTGAGCAAGGCGGCCGACAAGTCTCAGCGGCCAGAGAGACAGACATCAATTTGTATCAAACGCATTAATTTGTACCCTTATAATGCTTAAGCCGGTCGGTAAATAAAGTAATTAAAACTCGTGGTTTTACACAAGATAAGTGCTTTATTTTAAACATAATATAATATTCCCCATAAGGGAGTGCTTTGTCTTTCCGTGTAGGTATTATTAATATATCTGGGGGCTAGTTCTCCTCCACACTACTGTAGTTTATATTATTTGTCAAATGAAAGTGACATGACTTTTTTAATATTCGCTACAAAGGAGAACAAAAAGGGAACAAGCATTCAAAAGTAATAAATTTTTCTCATTCTCGTTTCTCATTGCATTTTTCTTTTGCAATATTTAAACAGTTCAACCTCCTTAAGGGGGGATTCTGGTCCAGCCGAGTGTTTTTTCAAATGCGTTTTATACAATAAATCATTTATTTTCATTCACGAAACTTTAGTTACATATAAAGGTACCAGGGAGAAAAAACACTAGTGAAAATTTGACCTTATATATACAGGGTGTTAAGGGACGTACATGACTTACTTTAACCAGTGATTCCTGACATTATTTGGAGTAAAAAATGTAAATAAAATTTTGGTCTCCGGTGACAATTTTGATGTTTTTTTCTTTTTTTTTTCTACAAAAACATAAAAAATGGTAGTTGTTGAACAGTTGGAGGCGGGGTAAGAGGTTCGTCGGACACCCGGCTGAGTGACCAGTGACGACATGAGAAAGAAAAAAAAAGTCGTCAAAAAAAGTCACCGGAGACCAAAATTTCATTTTCATTTTTTACTCCAAATAATGTCAGGAATCACTGGTTAAAGTAAGTCAAGTACGTCCCTTAACACCCTGTATAGCGGCCGCAAGCGGAGCTGGAATGCTGGAGTCCTTAGAAATTATCTGAAAAATAAAATTTAAAAAAAAACGAGTGTGCAAAACTTGTCAAGCGTGCGTAAAGGCCCGACCGTTCGCCTGGCCACTTCACACTTTTCATAACGCTCTCGTCACGCATTCACTAGCTTACGAAAAGGCACGGTGACCATGTCAAGCGTGCGAAAAGGCCCGACCGTTCGCCTGGCCACTTCATACTTTTCGTAACGCTCGTCACGTATTCACCAACTTACTCAATTTGGGAGGCGGATATGGGTACCGCGCCGCCCCAAAAATATGCGATCATAAAAGAAAATTGAGGAAAAATTCGGCCTTAAGTCTGCAATAACTTTTTCATAAAATTATATTTTTTTAAGTAAAACTTCTTTATGCACGCTTGACTTGGGGAGTAAGCTGGTGAATGCGTGACGAGAGCGTTACGAAAAGCGGGGCGAATGGTAGTTGGGAGGGAGATATAAGTTGTTGAAGATAGAAAGAGACAGAGTTACGTCTCGTATATTACTGTAGGAGCAAGAGAGAGAGGTGCGAGCACACATTTTCTTTCTCTCTTGCTCTCATAGCCAGTTATGTTTCGTATATCGAAGACACAGTGCAGGCCTATTGTCTGTATCACACTGTAGGAGCAAGAGAGAGCAGTGCGCGCTCACATTTTATTTCTCTCTTCCTCATATAGATGGAGCTAAAGAAGTTTTACTTCAGTTGTGTGGTCTAAAGCACACTCGTTTTTTTGTAATTAGATGTTCATACACATTAAAATTAAATTTTTTTGAATTTAAAATTTAAATGAAGTGAATCGTATTGAAACTCGATAAACTACGATTGCTGCCAACCTGAAAAACGTGGTTTTGAGAAAAACGCATTTTAAGTTTTAGCTTGTAACCGAGCCGCTTCGTTTTCCGGTCTACCTTATGGGCGCGCGTCGCTCCTAATTATATTTAAAGGTCGAATTTGATGCTATAACTTTGGGAAAGAATTTTCCACACGTATAGAAGACAACAAAAAAGACGATATTTTGGATCGGCTGGACCATACTCCCCTCTTAAATGTACATTTGTGAAGATTATTTAAATAGTATATACATGAATATATCTTACCCATTGTGCAGTAGGTATAGATGATAATTAAGAATGCATCGGTGCGCGGTGACGAATGTCCGTACTTTCCACGTGGTATAATGCAACACTCTGCTCTTGTGGGCTTTTACCCCTCCCACAACCCTTCTCCTGCCAGCAAATTTACAAAGCCTATACCATTTCAGTCACGGTGACGAATTTAACAGATTAGCTTTTGTATGTGCAAACCTAGCATAACCTAACCTAAACTACACTGCAATGGAGGAAACCTTGCCATCGTAATGGACATAAGTCATGTTTTAAAACAACCATTTGGTATTTCATATTATAAATTTGTTCGTTACGTCCCAGTTCCGCTTTTAGATGGTGGCGGTGTTGAATACCATATTTGTTATCACTCGAAGTTCAGCGTTCGTATAATTGTTGTTCTTACTACGAGTTGTCAAATCTAAATAATCAATATTGTAGCAACTACCGGCAAGAATAAAAATTGGATAAAAGATTTCTGGTGACTTCTACGGTGACAATTATTTTGACAAATTATATAACTCTTTTTATATGTGAATGCCAGCTGCTCCCGTCTCGGCTTTGGCTTCCCCAATTGGGGAATGCTGTGAGGCTGAAGATAGTGGAGAAGAGAAAGATATGGGGAAGAGGAAGAAGAGGGTGGGGAAGTGCCTAGTAATTCAGATCTGATCACCAAACACGGTTAAAGCTATTTCGAGCAACGATTCAATTCTGAATAGTGGTCTTACACCAAGGCGCCACTGAGAGTATCTTCCACTCGGGACTGTGCCGTAAATACACCATATATTATTTAAATTAAATTACTTGTGAAATAACACAAATTACTCTTGTTTGAAAATTTCAAAAATTTATTTGGTCATGCCGGGATTCCATCCCGCGACCTTCGCATTGTAAGAATAACCTTACCCCTCGACAATGTAGGCGTCATACTTGGAATATTAAAAAAGTTACATAAAATATTGATGGTTAATAATTAAGGAGGTAGATTTTTAAGTACCTACTTAGAAAATTTTACTTTTGATTTAGGATTAAATGAGGGAAAATTTTAAACATTATTTTTTTGGACGCGAACTCTACTATTCACAGAACTCTTAGTGCAGTGGTTCTTAAACCTGTGTTCGATTGAACCCCAGGAGTTCGGTGGAACATGACACAGCCCGAAAAAATATTGTCACTATCCCATATCCCATCCCGCCCCATCCTATCCCATCACACCCCCCCCCCCCCCTTGTGGTTATCCGCCGCCACTGATGACACGCCCCGCTTTCCAATTAAGAAGGGTTCGGAATGCATATCAATACCTCCAAAAAGGTTAAGAACCACTGTCCTAGTGAATCTTCCAACATGTCTATGAACTGAATAATCTACTACACCCGGCACGGTGACTGAAGTGGTTTTGGCTTTGTAAAAACGAAAACCACCCCCCACCTCCCGCCCGCTACAACTTCCGCTATGCGACATATAGCCCGTGAGAATAATATGTCACATATAACGTACATGATATATGATATGCGTACGTTGTACGACACATTGCATTAATGTAATGCCAACTAACGGCGAACAAATGTTTCACCGCCAAACTCAGTTTGCAATATACGTAACAGTACACTGATAGCAGTAAGCTAATCACTTAGATTACTATTTTGTTTGAAAATAATATAGGTACCTATGTATAAAAAATGCAAATGATTTATTTTTAAAGTGAGAACTTCTTTAGCACCGTTATGATTTGAAACTTGATGAAACGGAAACGAGCCACACTAAAAAGAGACAAACACATACGTCTTTTGGATTTAGCCTGCGAGAGAATGAGTGAGATAGCAACAACTTAGGAGAGGTGCCCGAATTCATGGGTGGCGGATACGACAGCTCACCATCTGTATGTAAAGGGAGCCCCTTTTACTTCTCGCCGAGCCATACTCTCTCGGAACATCGCCTTGCACAGCAGTTGCAGGGATGGATTCTCACATCCGTCACTCCTCGACACACTGACCCACAGATTACCCTTTTTTAAAAAGACATAAAGACATAAGATAAAAAGACCCTCCACATAAGACCATCCCCAAAGATGATAATAGCCTGACGAGAATTATTTTCCTGTGTGGAGTTAATGTGAAAAAAAGATACCAGCGTATAAATCGCTATAAACTCATCGCTATGGGTTTATGTATGTATGGGTATGGGTTTGTCTCTTTTTAGTGTCGCTATTTTTCATTTCACCGAGTTTCAAATCACAACGGTGCTAAAGAAGTATTCACCTCAAAAACTATACCTGGGTATCCCAGTACAGCAATTTTAATTTAAATAAGGAATAAAATAATCTCGACGCAGAGTAAAAAATCGAGTGCAGTTCAAACGCAGTAGAAGTGAAACCTTCGCCCACACAATCTGAACCAATAGGAGCCTTGAATAGTGAGCTCATAATCAAAGCGGCCAATGCGGTAAGGTTTCATTCTATCTCATTCTCTCGCAGGCTAAGTCATAAAGATGTAAGTGTTTAAGTGTAAGTTTAGTGTTTCTCTTTTAGTATCATTTCAAATGTGATGTCATCATGATTATTTGGACTTCTATTAGGCCACTTGCATGGATTTCATAAATGACTTGGAAAAAATAGTCTGGATAGATTTTTCTATTAAGATTATGAAAATGTTACAAAATTTTTTTAGAAATTAATGATTTTTTTAAAATAAATAAATAAATCCGTTTTTTGATAAAATGTTGTAAAATTCCACACTGCTTTGTATTTTTTTTATATGGCAACACTTTGATTTCAGGCGAATTTTTGTATTAGACATTTACAATTCACTAGATTTATTGTTTACACTATCGTTTGGTTTGACGTTTTGACAGATGTTACGAAGAGAACCCCTTACATATTATGCCTTATGTACCTGTCTTATAAATGTAATGGTAATGGTGCTGATTTTAATAAAATCAAATTTTATAATATGTCATCATAATTATAATTTACCAGTACAAGTTTATTACATTGGATTTAGTCATATGTGGACGTTGAACATTATAATGATTAATGATCAATAAGATGGATCAAGGAAAAAAAATATTTTTGAAATGTAATATTTTTGGTATGCCTCGTTATTCTCCTGTGCTATTTCGTTTGGAATACGTCGTTTTTTTTTAATGATTTTCGGCTTTGTAATTATCGTTTTTCGCACCAATAAAATTATGTCCCGTCTTTCCGGTTTATAAAAAAATGATCCTATTTTTCAGATTGAAATTTTCAAAAAATCGCCAGGGTTTCAAAAATACGATTAAAAAAAAATACGGAATGTCTTAGAATATTTGCCTGAACCGGAAAAAAAATGTATTGCAAGTGGCCTATTCGATTTTTTTTAAATATCATGGTACCTATGTGTCTGAAGAAAGTTTAAAAACAGAATTGTTGTAGTGATAGTTTCTTTGGACAAATGGTAAAATTCCTTATATAAATTTGTTGAAGTAAAACTTCTTTGGGGAGTAAGCTGGCGAATGCGTGACGAGAGCGTTACTAAAGGCGAGGCGAACGGTAATTGAGAGTATTTTTTTGTTTGTTTTAATTTGTGTGCGAGTTTGTTACACACCTTTATTGCTAAAAATTCAGAGCTTCTTTGTCCAAAAATTTAGTTTGATTGGTTCCAAGTTTCAGGGTTTCTGAGGTGAATAGCATGTTAGGAGAACTTCATTACGAGTAAGTATACACTTATAACATGTTGCCCAAACCATCCATCTCGTTTTTTTCCCTTCGTGTACGCAGTGATTCATCGTTCAGCTCATATATTTTTTAATAACGTGTTTGAAGAGCGAATCGGGGGAATTTTTACTCATTTAATGTTTTTAGTTACTTACGTCTAGTCAGAAGGGGATTTAAAATGAACTACTCTACCATCTTCATTTTATTAAATTTCATGCCAGAGACGTTACTCACGTTAAAGTCATGGTATTTGAAAGAGAGAGTACGAAAACATTGAGCTTCATAGTTGTGAATGATTAAAATTTGGAGCAGGTGGATGAGTTTGTTTATTTGGGAAGTATGTTTACGAGGGATGGGAAGGCTGATAGAGACATTGAAAGAAGGGTGAATGCAGGTATCTCTATTAGTGGAGGACTGAACGCCGTTGGCACCAACAAAAAAAACTGTCCAAAGAAGCGAAGCTAGGCGTCCATAATAAAGTACTGGTACCCTGATGTATGGCAGTGAGACATGGAATTGGCAGAGGAAGGATGAAAATAGACTGAATGCTGTAGAAATAAGATACCTGAGGCGTATGTGTAGTAAAACCATGTATGATCGTGTGAGAAACGTGGAGATCCGCAAAGAATGCAAGTGTAATGAGTAAGATTAAAAAAGGAACGCTCCGATGGTTTGGGCATGTAGAGCGAATGAACGAGGAAAAAAGTGTAAAGAGAATATATGACGCAAATGTGAATGGTAGAAGAAGGGGACGCCCGAGAAAAACATGGCACGACCAAGTGAATCAGATACTTGAGTCGGGCCATGTCAAGAGTCAGAATAATAGAAGAGCACGTATGAGACGATGTATGAATGTGAACGAGGCAAGGAGTGTGTGCCAAGACCGAGTTGTTTGGCGGTCCGTCCTCTCTGCCTACCCCTGCGGGGAAACTTGCGTGATGGTTTGTTAGTTAGTTAGTTAGATGTTACGAGATAAAATAATGTTACCGCCCTTGAGGTGATTTTTCACAAAAACGGCGCTCTACGAATTGTTCAATTTTTATTATTATCATTATTATGACCGCAAGTAAGAAAAACAAACATTTCATTGTAATATAATAAAACAAACATAATAAATATTTCCACTTAATATATGTGTGACCTTAACCGGTTGCAGCCTGTTAAGATAATTTTCAGATTGGTACAATTGTTTCTTAATCAACATTTTAAATGCATAGCATTTGGGGGAGGGGGGGATTTTTCTGTTTCAGATTATCGATGGAGTTTCCCTAATATTGTCTAAATTAATTACATACTTTAATATCGTTTGGGGCCTACCTTACTTTTAAGTAAAATGAAATATTAACGACCCATTTTATTTTACAACACATTCAATTTTACATGTACATTTTATAATAAAATATGTACATTTTTTCCACAAAAACTAAATGGCGTAACACCAACTTTAACTTTTGTTGTTGGAGTCCTATTACAAAGTAGGTTATAATTTCGGACAATACTTATATATTTGGGGTATGGTGAGTAGGTACTACATAAAAAAATCATTCAAATGTATAAATGTGTATTCAATTCATGTGAAGCCACGAGAAAAAGGGAATAACTCAATTAAAAATAATTATAATAATAATATGCAACTTCTTTAAACTCATAGAAAAGTAACTTTTTTCTTAATTTTCTCTTTCTTTCTTAATGAATATTATCTACTGTGTTTTTATAAATACCTTCTATAATAATAATTTTTATGATTTTTTTCACACACAGGTAAATCTCAATCAACGGTAAGGCGATTCGTCAAGGAAGGGGAAAAAGCAGATGGAAAATTTGAAATACCGGGAAAACGGAAAATGGGGTGCCCTAAAAAAGAGTTGGATGATTTTGATATTTGTGACATTCGTCAAAAAATTCTTTTTTTTACATAGTACGTAAAGAAGTCCCAACTTTAAGAACTTTACTAACCGTACTATTTTATTTTATTTTATTTATTTAATTATTTTCATATTACATTTGGTTATAAAATGACGTATTGCCCATCTCACTAGGTGTGAAACGCCTGTGTTGAGATGGCAATTTACAGAGTGGTTATCTAAGATTTTGTAGTAATATTATGAAAATGGCAGGTTAATATATATTTTTTTCTTTAAATATACAATTCAAGTATGTTACATATATATTTCAGTAGGTACATGGTTACATATATACACACAGTAGGTATAAAGGTAAGTCTGTTATTAAATACTTGTGATGGATATGTTTATTTGAGGTGATCAATGATTTTACTTTTAAATGTACTTTTGGTTTGCGTGTTTCTAATTTCAGGAGGTAGATAATTGAACAGCTTTGTTGCATTATATTTAAAACTTCTTTGCCCATAAGAAGTTTGACAAACTGGGATGTTGAAAGATTTTACATTTGACTCTCTTAAGGCTCTTGTGTTCATTCGTTCTTCAAACATGTGTGTATTTTTAAATTGATGAAGCAGGATATTTTTTTAATACAATTTTTGCAGGTTCGAAACATTTAGTGTCTTAAAAATAAAAACAGTGCTCGTTCTCAACGGGACTTTAAGAATAACCTTCAAAATTAGTTTTTGAATCTTTACTAAAGGCTCTAGGCAAGTATTTGTGGCACTTCCCCAGCTGATAATACCATATTCAAGTGATGATTGTATAAGAGCACAGTAAACTTGTTTCAGTTGTTTTCTATTTAAAATATCTCTAACATTTTTAAAGAAATAGACGAGTTTCCTAAGTTTTGTCGTTAGGTTTGTAACATGTACGTTCCATTTAAGAAGATCATCTATTTGAATACCAAGATATTTAATACTGTCAACTCTACTTATAGAAGGACAGGTACATGGAGTTCAAAGAAGACATTGGATTTGATGGTAGCTGGGAATATTTACGAAAAATTTTGCATTTCATTGGCTTTGTTTATAAACTTTGATAATACCGATAGACAATATTTTTACAATATTTCTCACAGAATGGGCCTCTACAGCTGTAGGAACTAATGCAATATGTAGAGTGATTGAAAACCGATTGAGAACCGTGTGTTGAAATTGGTTAATTTTAATTTATTTTTTTGCAAGCGTATCATCTTTAATATTTAAACTGGTATTTTCCCAATCGGTGTCCATTTTAAATGCTGCAAATATGAGATTAATTTAGAAAATTAATATGTAATAAATAGTTAGTTAAGTAGAAAAATTAAAATGAATGTGTAAATTAAAATTAATGCGTGAATTAACATGGAGTCGGTGAATTTTTTTCCCATTTGGTCTCTGGTAGGTTGACATGTTGTTATTGTATTTTTTGTATTTATAATACCTATATATAGGGTTGCCATCCGTCCGGGTTTCCCCGGATTTGTCCTAGTTTAGAGGGCGTCCGGGGAGCGTCCGGGCGGGGTTTCATTTGATGTCCGGGTTTAAAAAAAAAATTTAAAGTCTGAAAATTTAAAGTCAAACGTGTACGTTTGCCCTGAGGTAGGAACGGTCGTTCCGAAGCCGGTCGGCTTTAAACAAATATAAAAGTGGTTCAAACAAAGTAACATTGTTTTTGTATCTTTAATTAAAATTAAATCCAATTTCCAAGAATACAAATGCATTGGTTTTTACAAATTCCTTTTAAAAAGGGAATATATTCTAAAAGCTATCGGAAAGAGTGATAAATACAAAAAAACTGAAAAGTAAAAAAGGCGAGAGGATGAGGAAAAAGCTTTAATAGCTAGGTAACCAAATAATGTACCTACTTATGAGTACAATAATTTCTTTTCATTTTTGTAGAGTTATGATTGTTTTTATTACGTAAAAGAAATTTACAATATGGCTGATGATTAAAACTTTAAGGTGATATAAATGAGTATAGTTTTTGGTTATTTTATTCTTAAAAAAATTAATAATGTAACGTACATTACAGTAAGTCTAAACATTAAAAGGTTTCAGTTTTGTTGCCGAAGATTTAAGAAGACTGAATTTATTTCATATTATGTTAAGAGATATTTTGTTTAAATGGCTGCTGATAAAAATTTAAAGATATAATTATTATTGAGTTAAAAGAGTTACCTCAAAAATTTTAAGACTGAATACTGAAATGGTCTCAGTACTTTTAAGTTTTTTGTTTAAAAATTTAATTGAATTTTATTAGGCTTAATATTTTAATAAGGTTTTGTTTTCATAACAGAGCATATTAATAATTTTTGTTTTAATAATCAGTTAGAATAAAAAATTCTAACTGATTATTAAAACAATTTGTAACAAACTGTAATAAGATTCTGTTTTGTTAGGTATATTTAAAATGATGATAAATTTAATTTGAAAATAAATAAAAAGGTGATTTACGACATTTTCAAGTGTTTTTTTATTACACTGACTACCAAAAACCTGTTGACATGTCCGGGTTCTGGGCCCTAAAATCCGGGGTTTTCACGCGTCTTGTCCTGGTTGCCAAATTTAAGAGATGGCAACCCTACCTATATAGTGCAATTGCATAGCGTGGATTGACTAGATGATCATTTGGGAAGTGTGTGAAAGGGTTTAGTTTTTCCTGTGGGGAAAATTTAACCCCGACATTTAAATCTGGTGCGTTTAAAAAAAAATAATAATTAATCTACTATTAATTCAAAAACTATACTTCCTATTGTTATATGTATTAGATTTAAAGTACCTACTTGGTATTTTTTTAATTATTACGATGGTCAAAAATGAATAATACGTAAACAGGCCTTTTATAACCGTTCGCATAGTATTTTCATCAGGGACAATCCTTCACTGTAATTCTATAATCCCCAACCTACGTTCGTTACACAAAATAAACAATTTCGGGATACCTCTAAAAACTAAGGAAGTGCTCCTGGTCGATGCACACCGACCTACATCCGTACATTTTTAATAAATAATCAAATCAAGTCCACCTATTTGAGCGACACATAAAAATTCACGAACCGTTTTAGTGGTTACCAATTTACGCCGAGCGTCGATTTCTCAATTTCCATTTTGGGGCCGTGGATCCGTTTATGTGAATTTATAGGACACCGATCTCCCTGTCTAAACACTAATTAGGTATTTGAGACTGACGCAGCGGCCCAGTCCGGTCCATGGAGCGTGCCGGGACGGTCTCGGGAACTACCGCCAAATAACTAACCGTTGAAAATAACGGCTAAATGCTGTCAACGCCCAATTCTATTGATGAATAGAATTTCATTAGAGTTTCATTTATAGAGAAATTCATTCACATTTCAAAAGATGTTGTTAAAAATCTTTAATATATAAAATTTAGAAATGCATTTCTTTTGTTTAGGGAATCTGCAGAAAACGGTCGCAATTTTTTTGTCTCGTTTATACAATAAAAAAATCGAGTGCAGTTTACACCCGGTAGTAGCAAAAATTTACCAAAACAATCCCAACCATAACTTGAAAAGTGAGGTTTTTCAAGAGTGAGATCATAATCAAAGCGACCAGCTTACAACAAAATGGCAAAGGAAACCAAGAGAATCATAAATAGGTCAAAATTCGAGCACGACCAGCAGATCAGCAGAAAGCTGACTGCATGCCCGCATGGCAGCAGGCAATTCTGGTCGCTTGCGGGCTCAATAGGTCGCAATTTCTGCAAATCCAGTCTGCCACCTCTTACCAGACCTGACGGCTCACTAGCAAACACCGCCACCGAAAAGGCTAACTTACTAGGTAAAATGTTTGCGGATAACTCAACCCTCGATGACCAAGGTGCTGTCCCGACGTCGGTTCCTCACTGCGGTTTTCGTATGAAAAAGCTGAGGATCCGGCATCGGGAAGTACTCCATGTTTTACGAGGGCTTGATGTTAATAAAGCTAGTGGGCCTGACGGAATACCTGCCCTGGTACTGCAAAGGTGCGCTGCAGAAATAGCTCCAATTTTGACGAAGCTTTTTAAACTGTCCCTGAAGACTGGCTCTGTGCCCTCTGGTTGGAAAAAAGCGGTTATCCATCCTATTCCAAAGAAGGGTGACCGCTCCAACCCGGCCAACTACCGCCCCATAGCGATCACATCAGTTCTGTCTAAGGTGATGGAACGTGTGATCAACGACAAACTGCTCACATACCTCGAGAAGAACAAAATTATTAACGACCGTCAATACGGATTCCGGCGGAACCGCTCGTGCGGTGATCTTCTCGCGTATGTGACGCATGTTTGGGGGCGATGCCTGGAACGTTTCGGTGAGACCCAAACGGTTGCACTGGACATATCCAAGGCCTTTGACCGGGTTTGGCACCGAGGACTTGTCAACAAACTGCATTCTTACGGACTTCCCGCATCCTTGTGTACGTGGATTGCCGACTTCTTGAGGGAGAGGTCGATTCAGACGGTAGTCGATGGTTTCACCTCTTCCTCTCACTCGATAAATGCCGGCGTCCCGCAGGGATCGGTTCTGTCTCCAACTCTGTTTTTGTTGCACATCAACGACCTTTTGTCATGTGCACCAATTCACTGTTACGCGGATGACAGTACAGTTCATGATAGCTTTTTGTTTGACAAGCCCCCAAAGGGCTCACAAACTCCAACAGCTCGTAAGGCTTTGAAGCAAAGAATGGACGGTTACCTCGAGAGTGTTTTCTCTTGGGGTAAAAATAATCTCGTTGAATTTAATGTTTCAAAGACCCAATCTTGTCTGATTACGTCTAAAAGGGATCGCAATGAAAATCTAGTCTCTTTCAACGGAAGCAATCTTCCGAACAGGCCCTCCATTGATATGCTTGGTGTAACCCTAAGTGACCAGCTCAGGTATGGGGGCTCCATCGAAGCCAGAGTAAAGTTAGCCTCCCAAAAACTGGGCGTACTGTACAGGGCCCGCAGATACTTTAAAAGTACGCAGTCTAACCCTGTACAAATCGCAAGTGCGCCCCACGGTTGAATTTGGCAGCCACCTCTGGTCTGGAGCTCCAAAATACCTGAAAAATACCCTCGACTCTGTGCAGAAACGGGCGGTCCGTTTGATAGATTCTCCCATCTTAACAGACGGATTGCAATCTTTAGAGCACAGGCGTCGGGTGGGAATGCTATCCTTGTTCTACCGGTATTACAATGGAAGATGCTCCGAGGAACTAGCATCATTGATCCCTTCGGCACCGGTGCATAGTCGGGAAACACGCCAAACGCGTGCCCAACATTTGTACACAGTTGACATTTGTCACATGAGAACGGGTCGTTTCTTCGACTCGTTCTTGTGTTCAACAGCTCGGCTGTGGAATGATTTGCCGGCCTCTGTGTTTCCTCCTTCCTACAACATGGGTCTCTTCAAGACCAATGTTCATTCCTTCCTCTCCTCAAAAAGACCCTCCACACAGCATCCCAGATGACATAGGCCCTGAGGGAAATTATTTTCCTCAGGGCCTCCTGTGTGGAGTTAATGTAAAAAAAAAAAAAAAAAAAAACGACCGCAGACCTAGCGTAATATCCGTTTCATATCTCAACCAATAGGAGCCTTTAAAAGTGACATAATCAAAGCGGCCAATGAGCGTAGTTGCTGCGTCGCTGGTGGAGTAATCGTCATTTCCGTTTCATCCGAAATCCAAATCGCAGCGGGGCTTTAGAAGTTTCACTTAAAAAACAATATGTAATGATTCCCAGGGAATAACTGGATGGTTGGTAGTTGGGATGTGTTTTTTCGTAGTATGTTTAATATCTAGTATAAGACGCAACAGATATTGATCTCAACTCAACAGATCAATTATTGGCGGCGAACAACGCGTCCGCCTCGCATGAAAATATCAAAATTCAATCAAAAATAAATCACGTGTTATTTATAACGTGTGACACTTTCAAGTAGTGGTGATCATTTGATAACCGCGCTGCGTCGCGTTCGCATCTACGTAAGACTCGGCGTTTATTCCCTTATGTTGACAGTACTATCAATATCTTTAGTTATTTATTTTGTCAGTGTTGGCGTCAACTGCGACGTTATTTCCAACGGCTGTATTCAACGGTTGTCAAACGTTGAGGGTAGCAGCGTTGGCGTTGTTACTAATTGTCCAGTACCTACCAGTACTGGGAAGTACGGGGACATACAGGGACGTACCCGGGAAAGGTCCGCTGCGAGCTTGTCGTGTGGTCTCAATGGGAAGGGACCTACACAATACAAGGCAATTAGGAAGGAATACCCATTCGTTAACCGAACTCCTCGTGCTAACTGCGCGCCAGATTGCTAATGCTCTCTAATTGATTTTACTCATTAAGTGCACTGGGAGACTTAATATTCTGATAAATAGACATTCTTAATGAGGCGAACAAGCCAGAACGATTTGACATTTTCATGATTTTCAAGTCAGTGGCTACGTCCTGCCGGCAGCCGCTCTTAACTTATTAAATTCAGCAGTCAAAAGAAGAAAATTAAATATATGAAATCAAATGAGCGATTGATTTTTTTACATCTCTCTCACACACCGCACCATGACGTCTCCGTAGACCCCTATAATAGTACAATAAAACACTTATTTGTCTTTTAATAAAATAAATAATGCCATCACAAGGTAAAAACCTTTCAGAAGGAGTTTGTAATAATAATTTAATACTTTTTAATTATTATTTTCTTTTTTTTTTAAATTCTATTAATTGTATTGTATTATTTTGTGTGCGTTGAATTGGAGATTTGATTTTTAAAAAAAATTTATGTAACTTTTTTTAATTGTATTTATTTTATTTTTAATCAAATTTTTTAGTTTAGACAATGGTCTAGGTTCGAATCCCAGTTGCGACCACTGCCTTTTTTCTGTTTTTTGTGTCTTGTTCTCTTTCATATTTTCGTTTAGATTATTATTTTTATCTTCTTCTTCAATGATATATTACGTTGATGGGAAAAACCTTCAAAAGTTATAAAAGAGAGTTTTTCTTATAAAAAATTGAATATTTTATTTATTTTTATATTAGAGGCATTGCTGAAAACCAGCTGCCCTCAAGGAGAAATCCTGAATTGTAGCTGGGCAGTGACCTTTTCGTCAATAGAACCAATGATAAAAGAACAAAACATGTAATTAGTATTGTAAAAAAATCTATTGATGAATAAACGTTTTATTATTATTACGAAATTTAGTTTCAATGATATATACATATATTTAAGTGTGAGTGAATTCTAAAACTTCAAAAACGTCAAATGCCAGTGCGTTGATGGTTTTGCTTTTGTTCAACATATAACGCTGCAGCTCTTTCTTACACACTAAATAACGACAATAAAAAATGAGACAAACGTCGAACGTTTATTTGCACCCGTCTCCCCCCCCCCCTCATTTCCTCCAAAGGAAAAAAAATAGTACTTTGGAACACACTCAAACATATTTTGTGTGTCTTGTCTTTGTCTCCCCATTATTTGATGTATAAGAAAGAGCTGCAGCTTTATAACGATAAGGAACGCATGTTTATTTCTCTTTTTGCCGTCACGGAACCGTAACCGCGAGTCGTCACGTTAATAATAAAAGCGCTCATTGACCACGTCATTCCAACTTCAAAATAAATAATAAAATAACGCAAATAAAATAAAATAAAAGCATAAGAAGACGAAGTCTATGAAATCAATTGTGAATATGATAATGAATTTGATCCCTTTCAAATATACTTTAAACAAACGACACTTGTCCCTACTGGCCCCTCGGTGCGATCCGTTTGAAGTGGCTCGCGGCTGGTTCTATTCGTATAGCAAAAATTCAAAAGAATGTATGAAAGATTTTTTACCTTTTTATAAATGCGCAAGTAATTTCTTGGCGCCATGAATATTTTTAAATGCATCTTTTTGATTGTCACGTATGTTTTCTTTGTTTCAATGATCGTATGAAGTGCAATCTTGGAAATGAAAATTAACCACTGTCGATCGGGCTGAAACTCGGCAGACAGAGTCGTTGTCAATGACAATACATTCTGTCAACTGTGACACCCATGTACACTCAAGCGGACATTTATACATTTCTCTGAAATTCGCGTTTATTAAAAAATAGGAATTATAGAAACAATAATTAATTTATTACACATTATGTTGCCCTTTAGACCGCTTATTTTTTGAAGTACGTAAGTATGAAGCTATTGGTGTTGAAAATTGTACTGCATAAATAAAACTACCGTTGTTTCACATAATTACAATTCACTGAATACTTTAACGCTGTCGTGCGCAATACTCTAAATATTAACCCCTGAGGCTAATTTGTTCACTTTTCGGAACAACTCATGTACATAGGACTCATAGAAATAGTTGTATCTTCCTTACTATCATAGTGACAAATATGATATAAACGGTGTTAGAAAGAGAAAACACCACGCTTTATAATCAAATCTAAAAGTTAATTAACTGCTTTATAAGCAAAGTGTACACCTTCATGAATCCAAAATTTCGGAACATAATTTGAAAAAAAATTATGAAACCTTGGGAATTTTTTATTAATTATATTTACTCGTAACGACAAAAAGTTATGTGACAGTTTATAATGTTTTATTTTTAATGTCTAATATATATATATATATATACGTTTTATTTTTTTGGTTATCAGTAATTTTAGTTAGAAAAAACGTAAGGTGAGCCATTTTAATAAAAAAATTGTTTGTTTGCGTGCAAAATTTTTATATTTCAAAAATAATATGTTTATTTCGATTTATAAAATTTGAAAGCGTATTTCATCACCTTTCAAAAACACTTTTTGTCCAAACAGTCCAAAAATATTCCGGATAATTACACCTGGATTTTATTTCAAAGCGGAAATATTTTGACCCTCTGTCAAAATACAGTGGTTTCAAAAAAATGTTTAAATGCGTTTTGATATTTGTACGACAACCTCGAATATTTCTCTTTTATTAAACAAAATAAATTATATTTTCTATCTGTTGCTTACACAGAAAATTTTGTAAAAGCATTGTATTAAATTCGCTCATTTCTCTGTCCCCTACCCAGAACAAAATAATGTTGAGTGCCAGTTCAAAGTGAGATTTACTTTACTGCGAACTCCACCCGAGAATCAAATCGTTTTTATATCTGAGAGTTTCTTGAGAAAACGATATACTAGCGCCTCCTGTTGGGATTTTCCAAAGGCAGCGACTGTGACCTACGGTGGAACGGAGCGCGTTGTGCTTATAGGTCAACCGTTTTTATTTTTACTATTAACTTGACAATGGAGTTTATTAATATGACACGCTGCTTTTTATAAACAGTCAAAAGGTTTCTTGTATTCTTACAGTGTTTTATATGACTTTTGTAGCTGAAAGTTAAACAATAATGATGTTATTTTCTATTACAAATTACAAAGCCTTTTTCAAAAACATATCGTAAAACATTTTTAAACCTATATAAAGACTTTGTATTCTTGATTAAAAACATAAAAATAAATAATAATATTCTATCAATTTTATATTTCGATTTTCCATATTATTTAGAACGGGGGAAATTACCTCGCAATTGCCCATCAAAAACCTACGTGAATACTTATTTTTATTTTTTTTAATTAAAATACCTGTTAAAACAAATTAAGTGGTTTTGTCAATAGGTAGGTACATCAATGCCTAAAGTTTTTGTTTTCAAATATACGCCAAAGGAAACATTAATTTTTGTACAAATAAAATAAAATATTTACAAATCAACGATTATTTTTTTTTAAGTGAGTTTTTTTTTTATTCCGTGAAAACCTCACTAGCTGCCCCCGTTTGGAGCCGGTGAGGCTATGGCAGCCCTAATTGAGGTATGCTGTGAGGCGGAAGGTACTGGGAATGGAGATGGAGAAGAGGAAGGTGGGGAAGTACCTGGCTAATCAGATCTGGCCACCAAACACGGCTAAAGCCATTCCAACGTTTCATTTCTGAATGGTGGTTGTTCACCAAGGCGATACTGAGAATATCATCCACCTGGAAAATGTCACAAATATGCCATACAATATGTTAAATTAGTAATTGTGAAATAACGCAAATCATTCAAATAAAATTTATTTGCGCACGCCGAGATTCGATCCCACGACCTGCAAATTGTGAGCCAAGAGCCTTACTCTTCGACCACGGAGGCCAGAAAGAAACAAGAAAAATTGATCAAAAATGGTTTTGAACATCTTTCAAAATAGGTATTTCAACAAAACACGTGCCAGTTTTATAGACTTAATTTTCTGTCATAGATACGATTGTCTCATGTTCATTTTATCTTAAAATATGAATACGTAAATTGAAAAATTTCCGCCGAATATTTTTAATCAATAAACACAAATTAGTAAGAAAGCAAACGGCAAGAATATGGACCCTACGGATTAAAACCGAAATAGCTATAAATATAAAATACTTTGGGTACTTCTAATTACGTTGCGTCAGAAAAACAAAAATTTTGTAAACGAAGTACTTTCGGGTAGGGACAGTCCCTTAACGGGGGGTCAACCATAATTTTCGATTCAGCGTGTTTCGGCAGAGCGGAATAATGTAACAAACGTTGGGTCTTTTGTCCGCCTTCTGACTCTCGACCAGCAGATGAAAGAGCCTTTTGGCGTGGGGGTCACTGGATTGTGGATGGATAATTCAATGGGGGTTTTCGGAATTTAGCTTATTCCACCGTTCGTGAGGGAACCCATGCGTTAAATTGATTTAACTAACAGGGCCACATTGGGTTCAATGAAGGAATTCTTTTTTTTATGTTTTCCTGGCCTAGGCGTTGATTTTGATTTAAGTATTTCTGTATCTGGTTTTATTAATTAGTTGTCAAAAATCTTGTTTAATTAAACAGATTGTCCTATAACTTGTTTTCTTAACTAGGTTGTCAAATTTAAGATTTTGTTAAACAGTTTGTCTCATGTCAATTTAGGAGGCGGGCGTAAATATCGCCTGGTTTATTTGATAACCAACACCCTTAATTCGCTACGTTTAGTAACACAGTTATGGTGCCCGGGTTCGCTGGGTGAGGTTTGTCTAGGTCTTGGCGGCGGATGCGCACATACTGTATGCCTGCCGGATCGAGAGAGACTGGTTGAGGGAGATCGTTTGACCTCTCCAGCCGGACTCTTTCGATTCATCGCCTTGCACCAAAGTGGGAGTAATGGATTCATCATTCACTCCTAGACACACTGACCCCAGATTCCTACCCATCCCCCTTTTTCCTTTCCCGAATTTCCTCTCCATCATTTCTCTAACATAAACTCCACACATCATCCTCAAAGATGGCGTGGCCCTGAGGGAAATTGTTTTTCTCAGAGCCTCCTGAGTGGAGCTAAAAATAAATACATCCCGCTATCATTGCAGCGGTAAACGAACGCAGGATCGCACACATGTAATTTTCAAGTTTTCCCCACTCCTGTTCCCTTATACAGTCCAAAAACGAAAACAAGCCGGACGCGCTTTTGGTACCTAAGTGAACTGAAATATATTATTTTAGTTCAGTGCTTTGTCACCGAGTTGTACATTTTTACATTGATTCGCGTATCGCAACTCCTACATTAGCATCATCGCTTTTTAAGCCGCGGCATACCACATTTCTAACGATTTATTACATATATTATGTACCTTAAACACTAAAATTAAAAGCTCTTAAAAAAATATGTGTTATTCTTGGTGAAAATCAACACGGTTTCCTTCCAAAGAAATCAACAATCAGTTTAGACTCGAGGCACCAAACAGATGTAGTTTACACCGACTTTGCCAAAGCATTTGACCGTGTTAACCATGATATATATACTTCTGAGGAAAATGTTTAAAATAGGCTTCGATCTACCAAAACTGAACTTTTTCTCACCGTATTTAAAATTCAGAAGCCAATTTGTTTCGATAAATGGACATAATTCAAAAAAAATCTGGAATTCTGGAATCTGGAATTCCTCAAGGGTCTAACCTCGGACCTATTTTGTTTCTAATACTTATAGATGACATACAAAACTGTGTTAGGAACGGCAAATGTCTACTATTTGCTGATGACCTTAAAATTATTATGGAAATAAGCTGCCAACAAGATTGCTTTAAAATGCAAACTGATCTGGATGCACTATCTGAATGGTCGTTGGCAAACAAATTAGATTTTAACACAAAGAAATGTGACTCAATGTCCTTCACGCTTTGTAAAAACAGTATAGTTTACGATTACAAAATAAAAGGTGAAACGTTATCACGTGTAAAATCCGTGAAGCATCTCGGTGTCGTCGTTGATCCCGAACTGACATTCTCTTGCCATATATCACAGCTCACTTAGTCTTGCTACAAACTTCTTGGATTCATCATCAGGACTTGTAAGCAATTTGATAACCAAGATGCTATGCTAGCGTTATTCGATGGCATACTGAGAAGCAAGCTGGAGTACGCGAGCGATGTTTGGGCACCGTACCACCAGAAGTACATTGATATGTTAGAGCAAACCCAGAAGAAATTCCTCGGGTATGTTTATTTGCGGAAGCATGGAACCTATCCAAGGTTCATGCACCATATTGACTTACTTGAGGAAACTGATTCTGTGAGCCTAGAAACTAGAAGGAAAGCAAGTCTTGCTATTCTGTCTTTCAAAATTTGGAACAATTTTATCAATAGCCCATTTCTCTTGGGATGCTATGATTTATATGTATCAGACAACTACAGCCGAAGTCGACATCATGACTTATTTATAGTACCGAACGGCAGAACAGACGTCTTGGCAAAGCATAGCATGACGAGGGGAGTGGTGCTGTTAAATGAAATTGCAAACCATTTGGATGTAAGTGACTGTTCTTTATATGCCTTAAAAACATTATTGAAGAGTCACTTGCCTAAATGCTGATAGGGTAACTAAATTGTACTGTAATTGGAATTATTCTGTTGTACAATAATAATAAAAAAAAATTAAAAAAATATGTATACATTCCTCGCGCCTAAATATAAATCGTACGAAATTCCCTCGATTGAAAAAAATCGCGAAGTATGCTCTGAAAATTATTATAAACACGTTTGTTTCAGTTATTTTACGAGTTATAAGTACGAAAAAACACAGTGATTCTTGAAATGCGGTTTTAGACAACCTCCGCAAGATTTTTGCTCTATTTAAAACGAATCGGGTTTTATGAAACATTTCCACCATTTTCGTTATTCTCGATTAACATTAACTCGCTGTCTGTCATTAATCCACATTTCGTCGAGAGTTGTTCTTACGATCGTTCAGGGCGGTTCCAACGAGAAAGATCAATTAATCTCCGTACCAGCTTTTTAAAATTATAACTCAATATCGATTTTATTTCATTCCAAATTTGCTTTAATTTATACCTACATCCAAAAATGCTGAAAGACGTGATGATAAAACTATTCAAATTATGTACTTTGTGTAATTATTTTTTGATTACAAGTATTTATCATTTTTCAATAATGTCTAAGTTAAACAAAAATGTTAAAAAAATCTAAAATATTTTAGTTTGTAAGTGCGGAAATAAATTCACAAACGCACCAATTTTCGTCAAGAAACACATGTACGTAGATATATATATTTTTATTGATTTTATTTAAACTATTTTATTTTACTGCATAATTATATGATTTGAAATAGGTGTTGTTTATTACAAAATCTTTTTTTTTTTAATTTAACAAATTTGCCAGCGACCTATGGTATAACTGGGTATAACCATATTATATACTAAAAATAAACACTTTTTTCTCAAAATTTAAAACATGCATTTCCTAGGTAAAAGAACAATCTTTTGAAATCAATTTATATTTTTTTGTGGAAAAGAGTCAATCGGTTTCTCTGGTTATACCCTCTTAATAGCGTTTATTCTGTTTCCTAGAATGGCGAGAACAGATAGATCAAATAAAAACATCGCACATTGGAACATAATAAGATAAAATTTCATTCAAATCTCAAAGAAAAACTCGAAGTCAAAGTTTTGTCTAGAAAATATGCAAATTGTTGAGTTATTGGTACAAAAGAATAAGTTGGTTTTAAAAATTTAGCCTGTCATTAAGGTTATTAGGTATTGTATTTCATCATATCAGCAACCCTCAGGTGCCCGGGTTCATGGAGTGAGGTTTGTCTAGGTCTTGGAGGCGGATAATATGATACACTGAACCCCAGATTCCTACCCACCCCCTAAAACCCTTTTCCTTCTCAGAACTCTCCTCTCCTTCGTTTCCCTAAAAAAAACCTCGATACAGCATCCCCATAGATGACATAGACCCTGAGGGAAATTATTTTCCTCAGGGCCTTCTGTGTGGAGTTCATGTAAAAAAAAAAACTTATTTTTTTATATGACTATTTAAACAACATTCCCAGAACTCTCCTCTTCTTCATTTCCCTAAAAAAACCTCCATACAGCATCCCCATAGATGACATAGGCCCTGAGGGAAATTATTTTTAATTTGCATACACATCAAATCGATCGGTCGCTTCATTTATATTATTATAGCGAGTTTCCGGTAAGCGTTGCTATTCCACTTACTAAAGAAATTATTTCTCCCTGCGTGTCCTTTCCCATTCGTCCCGTTCCCCTTCCGCCTTCGCTTCATCTCCCGCGTCCCCTTCCTCTCTCGCGTTCCCACTCCCCCTTTCCTCTCCCCACTCCCCTCACCCGGTCGTAAGTGCTTAACAGGAAAAACAAAAATCCAAAAATAGGTTAGTAAGACAAATATGAATTAAACAGGGCAAAATAAAAACTCATTCATGAGACTCCATGAGGCGGCATTGCATCGTGTAAAAAACTTTCAAGCTCGTGTTTAAAATAGAAAACATAAAAATATGTATAATAAATTTCAAATTATGGCAAGTACCAACAAAAAATGTGAATGGCATTCGATCTGACCATTCGATTTGACCACACTTAGCTTCCGTGTTCCTTAGCCAACCACTCATCATTTGGGACTCATGGGAATAGATTCTTCTCCAGATTATGCGTTCAGTGCACTCTATCTACTTGGTTATTTAAAGTAGGTACTTCGCAGCAGCGACCATTAACGGCAAGTGCGGCAACGAGACAAGTCCAGTTCTGTGCCATTTTCAGGAGACGATAAAATCGTGTTCAAACTTTCAAAGGGGGAGAATAGTTTAACTTAGAGGTTTAATAGAGATACTTTTCGCGTTTTGTTTTATGGCAGTTTGGATCCCGCGTCGCCCGGGGCACTCTCGGGACGGGGAAACTGCACCGGGAGAGTTGATGAAGTTCCGGACTCGGGGGCCGTCATGACTCAAGGAGCGGTACTGCTAACTGCTTACCCAACCCGCTGCACGTTAATGCTAAGTGTTATTGAAAATTCCGCTCAAACGAACCCAACAGTTTAAATGATGGTTCAAATTATCTAATTAGATAATTTGTATAAAATGTGTATGTATTTATAATATGTACAAAATCCTCAAACTGCTTCGACTCGCAGCAATAACTTATCTCTGTTACGTGTTTGTACATATACCTATAGAGGTTTTTTGTTGTTTGGTTTTTAATGTTATCACTGACAACCCTGACAGAATCTAAATCAAGTATTTTGAAATGTAGATTCATATGTGAGTTTTAAGTCACAGGTTGTAAATATGTTCGACATTAAATCACTAGTTTTAAATCAACTATTATAAGTCTTAGTCATAAGTCACTAGCTATAAGTCTTAGTGTCTTAGATATAAGCCACCAGATTTAAGTCTTAGATGTAAGTCACTAGTTATGATTATAAAACGGCGCTTTATAAATCAGCCAAGTTTTATTAACAATGTACATTATTGAGAAGCAATTAATTCTGGTCAATTTAGACTCAACATTCGACACGACAAATGCAAGGATTACGTTTTGGTTTAAAATGAAAAGAAGGTAGATACTCGAAAAACAAAAATATATTGTGGATAAATAAAATGACATCCTGATTCTAAGGCTGTCTGGCATAAAGGGCTTGCTTAGACAAATATGCTGATCTAGTCACCTTCCAAGATGGCGAGAGTCACTTTCAAGATGTATGATCACAATTATAACGATTTTTAGTCGATCCGTCGTATTTTAGTCCAGAGGATCGCCCAATGCTTTGGACTGCCACACAAAGAAAGCAAATGTTGTTGAAAACAATTTTTGGTGTTGAAAACAATTCAACACCAAAATATTCCAGGGCTGGCAATCGGACCAATGCCCAATTGTCAAAGCGCAAGTACTGGAGGTGCCAAACTCCGAGACTTAGGTAACATGTATAAAGTTTTTAATTCATGATTTGTCTGCCCTGACGCCATAACTTTGCTGTCCTTACATATACCTACGAAACATAATAGATGGAATCTTTTATTTCACAGCAATAACTTCGTTATTTATTGTTATTAAGTATAATTTGTAGAACTCTATTTAACGAATTACCCTTGAAATTAAGATTGGAAACAAATTACAAAAAATTCAAAAATTTTATAAAAACTCTTTTTATATAACTTATCAACATAACAACTCAATTATAATATTAGTTATCCTTTTCTCTCATTATTTTTATCTCCTCCTCTTCAATCTGTTGTTTTTCTTATCTAATATTTGTTTTATACATATGTATAAAAAAATATTTATTTATATATATAAAATCATATTTATATATATATATTACTTATTTTAATTAATTAATTAATTAATTACTTATTTTCTGTTTTTATCTATTTTTTGTTTTATATATGTAAAGGAAATATATTCCCTTTAAATTTGAATCCTATAATGTCAATTAGAATGCAATCATCGATTGTCATTTGTTTTGTTATTCTATTATTTGATTGTTAGAAAAAAACCATTCAAAGTGATATTAATAAACATAAATGTCGTTTCTTAGTTAAAAAAAACTTTGCAACACAAGTGTTTTATTTAGAAATTAATAAAAAGGAATTAAACCTATCAACATATTATAAAACGTAATAAAATGAACATAATAAAAATGGGGGTAAAAATCCATGTAAAATTTGTGAAAAATTGAATAAGGGCATTCGTTACCACCCTGAAGCTACATGCTGGTTCAAAACAAAAGAGGATGAAAAATTTAAGAGAAATGCCATTAAACATGTAAACAATTCAGTGATAGAAACTGAATTAAATGAAAATGATCAAAAAAACTAATAGTAACACCATTAATAAAAGTCAAACTATTACTAAATGATAAATTAAAAATATACGGAATTTATGATTCAGGTTCAAATGTTTCTCTAATTAATTCTAAATTATTGAAACTAAAAGGAAAAGGAAACAATTTGAATGAAGCAAATTTAGTAACGATTAATGGTGTTAAAAAGACGAGTGGTTTGACAACGTTAAACATAAAAATTTTTGAATTGGAGAATAAAGTTGATGTGTACATTATTGATGAACACAATTTCAAGTATGATTTTTTGATTGGATTAGACATGATAAAAGACTTCAAACTTATCCAAAGTGAAGACTTACAAATATCACAGAAACACTGCCTAAATAATACAAATAAAAAAGAAAAATATTCCAATCATTTTTACTGCAGTAAACTCGCCTTTCTCAAATGGATTAAATGAAAGATTAAATCAAACGCTAGTCAATAAAATTAGATGCAAAATCAACGAAAATGACTTAAAAGTGGCTTGGACAACTATAGCCCGTAATTGTGTAAAAAACTATAATGAAACGGAGCACACTGTCACTGGTTATGCGCCTCAGTACCTACTTAACGGCACAGATGTTACGATTTTGCCAAATGAGTTAAAACTTAAGAAGACTGACATCGATTTGATTCAAGACAGAAAAAAAGCTCTGGAAAATACTATAAAGTCACATAATTACAACAAGA
This sequence comes from Limnephilus rhombicus, assembly GCA_929108145.2. Classification (NCBI taxonomy): domain Eukaryota; kingdom Metazoa; phylum Arthropoda; class Insecta; order Trichoptera; family Limnephilidae; genus Limnephilus; species Limnephilus rhombicus. The sequence continues at coordinate 7,176,441 of OV815275.1, read as the reverse complement.
TGATTTACGATAAAACCAGGAGACATATTAACTTCAAAGTTGGTGATACTGTTTTTGTGGAGAATGGAAACAAACTTAACAGGAAGAAGCTCGACGAATTGAGAATCGGACCCTACAAAATAATAGAAAAATTATCAAACTCAATTTACAAGATAAATACTGGTCGAAAAAAATTAGAATCAAATTTTTTCCACATCTCGAAATTAATTCCAGCACCTGCATTGATGAACCATGAAGAGGATATCGAAGATGAATGAAAATTTTTGCAATAATTTTCTTTCCCGCGGGGGGGGGGAGATGTAAAGGAAATATATTCCCTTTAAATTTGAATCCTATAATGTCAATTAGAATGCAATCATCGATTGTCATTTGTTTTGTTATTCTATTATTTGATTGTTAGAAAAAAACCATTCAAAGTGATATTAATAAACATAAATGTCGTTTCTTAGTTAAAAAAAACTTTGCAACACAAGTGTTTTATTTAGAAATTAATAAAAAGGAATTAAACCTATCAACATATTATATATATTTAAAAAAACATTATTTTTCCTTTGCTAAATTGTGGTTAACGTGCGTTTATCCGCCTTTTTAACACGAGCTTTGCTTTTAAAAAGGGTGTAAAGCGTATTATTAAATGTATTTTAATAGAAAAATTTATTTAATGTATATAAACATGTAATTGATACAATTATATTAAATAAACAATAAATTTATTTCTTTTATATATTCAACAATATTATTATTCAATTTATAGTTTTACAATGTGATGCCTTCAGTGGGCGAAACAGCAGTCATAAATTAATTACATAGCAGAACTTTTTTATAAACTGTTTTTTTAATTGAATAATAATATTATTGAATATAAAAAAGTAAAAAAAAATAATATTAATAACTTCATGTTCAATTCTTTTATGAAGAGAATACACATACCGGGCAATGAACTAAAAGATATCGCTGATACTTTAGATTTGAATTTTGACATATTCAAATCCAAATAGTTCAGCACTTTTTAGTTAACGTAAATAACTAGTAATGAGAATCATCAGTGGTTGAGTGGGCATCGCGTTGGGTCCCACCCAGGCGTTCCGTGTTCGATTCCTCGGCTGGTTAAGTCCTCCATCACGACTCAAGCAACATTTTCGGCTTACTGTGGTGGTAGTAGGAGATTTTCAAATATTGTCACTTTATTCGTTATCCGGGAATGTTTGTCTTCCTTTGTAAAAACAATTTTAAAAAATAAGTTATGCGTAAGCTTAAGTATTCACAATGTCTTTTTTTGAAGTGAAAACTTCTTTAGCGCCATTGTGATTTGAAACTCGATAACACGAAAAATAGCGACACTAAAAAGAGACAAACACGTACATCTTAAGGATTTAGCCTGCAAGAGAATGAGACGCATAATCGGTCTCCTGTTTGTGCGATGCTTCGTAGCCTCTCCATGCTTGACTACTTTAGTTTTCTGAAGGTTTAACTTCTACCGCGTGTGAATTGAACTTATTCGAGCCGGATTTTTTAGGAGCCGGGTTTGGAATAGTCTGTGTTTGTTACTGCCCAGGGATTGAACTTATTCAGGTTTCCTCTTTGTGCAGTGCTTCGTAGCCTATCGGTCTCCTCTTTATGCGGTGCTTCGTAGTCTTCCTACTCTTGTTTAGTTTCGTTTTTTCTAACTAAAGTTACTGGTAGTGTGTAAAAAGAAAAACTTATTTTATTAGACAAATGTATTACGTACGTTATCATCACCTCACTTTTTGTCGTTTCATGTAGTTATAATGTACGAACTTCAACCGCCAGTTGTTTCACAAAATGTGTACAATTTAACCAATTTAAACTTTGTTTTTTCAAGTTCTTTAAAGGTTTTAATCAAGTTCTATTTGTATATCGTTATGGGCCAGTTGCTTTACAGAACTTAAATAATACAAAAACTTTGTAAAGAGAACTTGAAAATTAATTTCGATATTTGAAGAATGTCTCAAATTCTGTGAAACAACTGGCCCCAACTTTATTGAATTATCGATTTCCCGGAATGCGTTGTAATTCCTAAGTGGCATTAATTAAGTATAAAGAAATTTGGATGCGTTTTAAGATTTTTTCAAAGCATTTTCGTTATTTGTTTTTGGGGTGTTATGCTGTGTTGCGCTACCTCTTTCTACATCTACCGGATCTGCCGGATCTGCCCTAATGATGGACACTGCAACGATGTCCGAAACGTTGGCTAAAGAAGGAGGTAGCGCAACACGACATAACACCCCAAAAACAAATAACGAAAATATAAATAAATTGTTTCTCCCTGCGTGTCCTTTCCCATTCACCCCGTTCCCCTTCCACCGCCCCTTCTCCTCCCATAACCCCTTCCCCTCATGCGTTACACATTCACCTTCCCCTCTTTCCCTCAACCCTTTCACGTCCAACGCTCTCCCTCCCGCGTTCTAGTACAGTCCCAGTACATTCAGTTTTCAAACAGCTCGCGTGCCACCTATTACAATTTTTTTATTCAAATTTTAATTTTTCATGTATTAAAAACATTTAATTCTGTATATTATTAGAACAATCAAACAAATTTGGTACCTAACATAGGTACCTATTTAAAATAATTCATTTGATAAAAAGTATTCGATTTTGGTTAAGTACTTCATTCATTAATTTAAAGAGTTTATACGAAAACTTAATGTTGATTAAACAATCGATAGCTTGCAAAAGTCATTCTCAAATTGTGACAATTTTGACAGTTTCTTAAGAATTTTTGTAAAAATTAACAAACTTTTCCGATGTATATGTGGTTGTAATAATCCAAGATATAAGCAAACTTCTTTTGATTTATATATATTTAGATAAATCAGAGCATATTACATCTACGTATTAAAATAATAAGTGAGGAAAACCAAGTGAAGAAAACAGATTTCTGGACTGCTTAAACAAAACACTGCGACAATATCAAATTTATGGAGATTTTTAAAATTGCACAATTTTACAAAAGCAACTTCCGCGTATAAACAGGGTATTATGGCATTGATGGAACGAATAATAGCTCGCTGCGCCTTTGTTAGAAGTCGGCTAGGCAGATTTGAATGCAACTGTGCGCCGAAGAATCCGAGGCAATCTGACGCTTAACAAGATTAAAGGAGAAGTGGTCCAAAGGAAATGTATCATCCCTAAGCTTCCAAAGAAGATACACAATTTAAAAGTTTACAAACGTTACAGAGTAAATTGATACTACTTATGTAGTAGCTAGTATATTACTGTCATTACAAAACAGTGTTTTTTCAGCCAGAGGAATTTCTGGGAAGAAAAAAGATATAAGAAGAGGGTCGGAATTTAGGGTCCTCAGAGCCTCATGTGTGGAGCTAAAGAAAAAAAAAACTAGAAAATGTTCTCAGTTTGATCGGAATGATTTATGTTTTTGATGAAATTGCTTTAGCTTTAAGGGGTAACAATTATTATTAGCAATAATTATCAGCCTGAAATACTCATCTACATTGAAAAATCTTCCGAGAAAAGATACTTGCCGCCAACGGGACTTGAACCCGTGTCCTTCTGATTGCCGCTCAGCTGCTCTTGACCACTGAGCTATGGCGGCTTATCAAATACCCGCCAAATAATTCAATATATACTAGTGTTTCATTCAACAATTACTGCTTATTATATTTTTCCACCTGAAAATAACCAACTTTATATTCAATATATACTAGTATTTCATTCAACAATGGTTGTTTTCAGGTGGAAAAAATATAATAAGCAGTAATTGTTGAATGAAACACTAGTATATATTGAATTATTTGGCGGGTATTTGATAAGCCACCATAGCTCAGTGGTCAAGAGCAGCTGACCGGCAATTAGAAGGACACGGGTTCAAGTCCCGTTGGCGGCAAGTATCTTTTCTCGGAAGATTTTTCAATGTAGATGAGTATTTCAGGCTGATAATTATTGCTTATAATAATTGTTACCCTTTGTGCTATGCATAAAAATCTTGTCTAAACGTTAGTTTATAAATTAAAAAAATAATGCTTTAGCTTTGTTAAATATCTTGAACTGACGATCTCCTCCCATATTCTTCGGTTTGACAACATTCCTTAGTTGAAAACATGTTATAATATTCAGTGAAAAATGTTTTATTTGTGATAGAAAAGTTGTATTTTGTTATTCGATAAATCTAGCGTAAGTAAAACTCCATTTTCAATGATAAAATCATCAAATATGCTCGAAATGAATGCCGGAGTCTATAACTAGAACGTTTGGCACAAAGGCGAGACAAACAGAGAGTGCCCGTTTACTTTATGCGGAATTCGGTATTCCAAACCGCTGTTAAAATATTGGAAAATTGGAAAATGGGTTGAAGGAAAATATCCTATAAATTCCTGAACATATTGGCTTACAGCGTATAGCATAAACCAATGCCAATGTAGATATTACATCACAAAGTCTACACAGCGCACATTTTTAATATATAATACTAGCGACTTCCCGGCGTGCGTTGCAATGCCACTTAATAAAGAAATTGTTTCTCCCTGCGTCTCCTCTCCCATTCGTCCCGTTCCCCTTCCGCCTCCCCTTCATCTCCCGCGTCCCCATCCCCTCACGCATTCCTACTCCGCCTTCTTTCTCCCCACTCCCCTCTCCCGCTTCCCCGTCCCGCAAACCCCCCACCCGAGTTCCCCTCCCCCCTCCGCATTCCATACATTCAGTTTTCAAACAGCTGGCATACCACCTATTGCAATTTTTTATACAAATTTTATTAAATTATATATAGAAATATTGCGGGGATGCACACTTGGACACATCTAATCCCTAATGTTTAATCTCAATCGGATGAACGGTTAGCCACGCATAATTTCATAATGCCAGAACTTATTATTATATATAGAAACCATAGCGGGCAAGCGCACGTCATATCCTTAAAGTCTCATAGCAATCGGATGAATGGTTAGCAACGCATAATTTCATGACACCAGAGCTCACTATTTTATATAAAAACCAAAGTTTCACCGCAATCTGATGAATATTATTGTGAATAGAAACGCATAATTTCATGATACAAAGCTCACTGTTGTATATAGAAATTATCACGGGGATGCGCACATCAAATCCCCAAATTTTCATGGCAATCGGATGAATGGTCATATATTATATTCATGCATATACGCCCAAGCAAGCATATTTTTTTTTATCTATAGAAGAAGAAGATAGAAGATGTTTATTAATGAACCTGTTTTGTAAAAGACAAAACAAAATTTTATGATGGGCGGTACAATAGTGTAAGGAATTGATTAGAATATTTATCCTCCTAAATGTGATTCGTCCTTCAGTAAGAGACAGGTTCATGCTTCGAATAATATTAATCTAATAAAATAAATGTGAATAAAACAAATTATAGGCAATACAAGAATGATACTCTCAGATGTATTAAATTTAGGGGTATGAGAGCCCAAAAAAGTAGGTCTTTAGTTTGGACCTAAATTCGATTGCGCTTGTTATGCATCTAGTTTCCGGAGACTATACATGTAACAGTGCTCTATTCATAAACATGTAACTGGACAAGATATTTAACGTACCTCCACATAATACCTATTAATGTATCTGCGTCGAAACCTCTCCCTCTTTCCCCTGTGCAGCATATGTATTCAAAAAGCGAGGTAATAACGAAGCTCTCAGCGGTAGTACCGTAAATCCGAGTGTCGAACCATTCCGTAAATTTTTGGGGAGAGGTGATATTTTTTCGAGCAATTCGGCATTTATTAACAAGAGGGTAAATTAAAAATGACAATAAAGTGAGAGGAATTTCTGGATTACATGCCAGACCCACTGAACAGACAAACCGATAGATTAGGGTCGTGAGCGTGTCGGAATGCCCGAAGTAAGCTATATTTTACTTACATCTGCTAAAATTAGTCAAACATTTTCAAAAACAGATTATCTCTCCTTTTTTACTTTATTTTCTGGTTCCATTTATTGTATAGAATAACATTTATCTAATCGTTGATTGGCTCGCTAACAGAATTGATCGCATAATAATTAACATTTTCAATATGGTTTTTGCGATGATTCCAATTTTAGGTGATCTCACCATACATCGATACATTATTATTGTGCAACGATAAGTTTAAATTACAAGTACATAAAACTAAGAGGACCAGATTTACGTATTAGTAAATACATAAATATTTATGTATAATTGTGTACATATATATTTGTATCCTTTATTCTAGATCTCGGGGAGGGTGGTGCAGTCCCTATATACATTCACAATATATCAAGTTAAAATATTGCAAGATGAGGAAAAAATATTTTTACATGGTAAAAGTCTAAAGTCACGGTGTTTGAAAGAGAGAGTAGGAAAACAGTATGCAATATAGTTGTGAATTATGAATACTTGGAGCAGGTGGATGAGTTTGTTTATTTGGGAATTATGTTTACGAAAGATGGGAAGGCTGATAGAGATATCGAAAGAAGGGTGAATGCACTCTATTAATGGAGGACTGAACGCCGTTGGCACCAATAAAAAACTGTCCAAAGACGCGAAATAATGGAGTACTGGTACCTACCCTGATTTATGGCAGTGAGTGGAACTGGCAGAGGAAGGATGAAAGTAGACTGAACGCTGTATAAATGAGATCCCTGAGGCGTATGTGTGGTAAAACCATGTGTGATCGTGTGAGAAATGTGGAAATCCACAAAGAATGCAAGGCTGATGTAAGTGTAATGAATAAGATCAAAAAAGGAACGCTCCGATGGTTTGGGCATGTAGAGCGAATGAACGAGGAAAGGAGTGTAAGGAGATTATATGACGCAAATTTGAATGGTAGAAGAAGTCGAGGACGCCCAAGAAAGACATGGCACGACCAAGTGAATCAGATACTTGAGTCGGGCCATGTCAAGAGTCAGAATAATAGAAGAGCATGTATGAGACGTTGTATGAATGTAAACGAGGCAAGGAATGTGTGCCAAGATCGAGTTGTTTGGCGGTCCGTCCTCTCTGCCTACCCCTGCGGGGAAACGGCGTGATGGTTAGTTAGTTAGTTAGTTAAAAAAAATAATAATCCAAAATAAAATAAGAAAAATATATTAAAAAGTTTACTTTTTGATTTAAATTTATTTCATCAGGAAGTGGCTCCATCGCTTGTGTATGGGACCCTGCCCTGCCAGAAGTGGAATGCTGCCATCACAGGACTACATCTGCACATACAGACACATTCACATGCATGTACGAATGCATATAATTTTTTTACATTAACACCACACAGATGGCCTTGAGGAAACAAAATTCTCTTAGGGCCTATGTCATCTTTGGGGATGCTGTGTGGGAGGTCTTTTTAAGCAAAGGAAAAGGGTGAAGCTCTGGAAAGGAAAAAGGTATGAGGGGTGGGTAGGAATCAAGAGAGTCCCGAATCCGGAGTAAGAGAGTCCGGCTGGAGTCTCCATCAACTAGTCTATCACAATCCGGCCTGCCACGTAGTAGGGCGACAGATGCATCCAACGCCAAAACCTAGACAAACCTCACCCCCGTGAACCTGGACATCCCGGCTAAGTCACCGTAGCGAACCACTTAGGGTGACCTATGGCAGGGGTGTTTGTTATCCAATAAATGATTTCCGGGGCGGCGATACCCAAATCCGCCCCCCAAAAATACACACATATTATGGAACAATTGCGTAAGTATATACATAGTACAAAAATTACAAAGCTTCTCTAAGTGAGTCATGTGCAAGTATAAGTTCAGATTCAATTAATTAACAGATAAACACTAACCTATAAAACACTACAAACACTAACCTATCTTGAGATCAGGAGTCGAAAGGTTTGGTAACTCCAGTTTCCTTTGAATGGATGTAGATTGTAGATCATACATCTAGATATTTCCTCTTCGGTGGTAAGGGCGTTGTACAGTATCGCAACTTGGTCGCAACACTCCGGCGCGACGTAATGAGGGGATCAATTAAGCTTTTTCCAGGCTCACATTATTGATCATTTAAATTTTATGAATAATGTATGTACGGGTATTAATATCCGCACGACTCGTTGATGTATTGCACTTCGGTGGCAGGGAAGCTGGTATGTTTGCCATGAATAAATACCTACAATAAATAAATTATCTACGTGGAATACAACACATAGTGGCACATTAATTTTTCTCTAGCATAGACAACTACAGAGGCGTCAAATCTATAAAGGCTTGAAAAGTTGTGCCTAAGACTCTAAGAAAAAAATCGGAGCGTGCAATTTACACGCGGTAGAAGTGTAACCTTCAGAAAGCTAAAGTGGACAAGAGTGGGGAGACTACGAAGCAGTTTTTTATCAATTTGACGGAGGATTTTTTTTTCTATATTTTTGTCGTCAAATTTCAGAGCACCTTTTCCTACATTTGGTCATATTATTAGTATTTGTGTTTTCTTCTTCGGAGTCGCTAGATGTGGCTTTTTATTGTATTTTTTTGCCTGTTCACTTTGAAGTGATTTGAAATTTTAAGATTGGATTTTGATTTTACAAAAATGTTTAAAAAAATCAGAGTGTGTAATTCACACGCGGTAGAAGTGAGACTAGACAGTCGCTAGATTCGCTTTCTTTTCTTTTTCTTTTATTTTACGTGGTTTGAAGATTGGATATTGATTTTACAAAATAAAAATGTTTTTTTTTTTTTTATTTCGTAGGATTCGAACTTCCGTTCGCTTGATGTCTATCTCTCTGGCCGCTGAGACTTGTCAGGCACCTTGCCCACTACGCTATGGAAAGCACGCTCCGAGATGCGAATATAGCTCATTACATTAGAACCGAGTATTTGTGTATAACTGAGTTGTGGCGTATTTCAGTTTCACCCGAATTTCAAGTCACCAAAGGCGCTAAAGAAGTTTCAATTAAAAAAAAAAATGATTTCTTAGGATTCGACCATTGGTCCGCTGAATGTCTGGCCAGCTAAGGTTCGTCAGGCGCTTTTTCCGTTTAGATCAAAGGAGACTTGCGTGGGTCCGTGGGACGTATTAGGTTGGAACCGAGTAACCGTGAAATAAATAAATATTGTATTGCTACCTCATTCTCTCGCAGGCTAAATCCTATATATATGTGTGTATTTGTCTCTTTTTAGTGTCGCTCTCTTCCGTTTCACGAGTTTCAAATCACAACGGTGCTTAAGAAGTTTTCACATCAAAACATTAGGAAATTGTATAAAATAGCGTCAAAAACTTATACTCATTTATTCAGTTGTCTCAACAGCAATCAGCAGAAGATGATAAATCTGGCATTTTCAAAATACATCATTCCCGGATTTCACACAGCACTCCTTTGGTCTTAGAGAAATGCTCGTCACTGGACAAAAAACTATCATATCAAGAATTATTTAAAGTAATCCATTTAATATAGTTGCTTCTCGCACTAATTGTTCTCGTATGTACAATTCTTTTTCCCGGAGATTGAATAGTGTGGGGAATGACACTTGCCATTCGATTTACTTTGAGTTGTAGATACAAATTATTATTATTGCTGTTGTATAGTGAGGATAAATTTCTGTATACCTTATGTTAGTTTTTATTTTTGTTCTTCCAACTTCTTTATTCTTTATTTAACATTTACAATGTTGTATTTTTGTAAACTTGGTAGCATACGGGTACGGGACCCATAGTTTTTTTTTATTAAAATTTTAAGTTATGTGAAAATTTATTATTATAAGCAATAATTATCGGCTTGAAACACTCATCTACATTGAAAAAATCTTCCGAGAAAAGATACTTGCGCCAACGGGACTTGAACCCGTGTCCTTCTGATTGCCGGTCAGCTGCTCTTGACCACTGAGCTATGGCGGCTTATCTAATACCCGCCAAATAATTCAATATATACTAGTGTTTCATTGAATAATTACTGTGTATTACATTTTTTCCACCTGAAAACAACCAACTTAATTTTTGTAAGAAAGACATTGTTAGTGTTAAATCTCTCGCTAGGTGGCGTCGTGACAAATTATGTCTACATTTTTGGGGGAAATACTTTAACTTGCCAAATATTAATTATTAGTTTATCAAATGAAAATAATAATGAAAATTTATTAGTGGATTTTATCTGTGTTTTTAATTTTAATGTTATGTGTGTAAATATTTTGTTGATTTTCACAAATAAATCAAAAATAAAATAAAATCCAAAAAAAAAGTTAAATCTATATGCAATCTTCAAACCACTCTAAAATGAACAGGCAAAAGAAAATAAAGTGACTATGTAGATTTAGCGACTTGAAGAAGAAAACACAAATACAAATGTATAGGAAAATGCGTAGTAAAAGGAAAAATAAAAATAAAAACATAAATAAAGGAATTTGGAAAAAATCATTCATCACATTGATAAAAAAAAGTGCTTTGTACTCTCCCCTTCTCTTTCACTCTTGTCTACTTTAGATTTCTGAAGGTTTCACTTCTATTGCGTGTGAATTATACACTCTGCTTTTTTCGAAATATTTTATTTCAATAACATTGCTTCCTTTAAAAAGCATGTACAAGCAATGCAAAGCAATAATTCTTATATGAATCAATAGGTTATGTTTGTATTGTTATTATGATTATGTACAAGATTATTGTGAAAACTGTTTACCCATATTCTTTATAGCTTATTTTTATGACTTTATGTCCGGGTTAACTCTTCCCCACAGGAAAAACTAAACCCTTTCATAGGCCACTTGCATCACATTTTTTTTTAAATACCGGTTCAGGCAAATATTCTAAGACATTCTGTATTTTTTTTAATCGTATTTTTGAAAATTTCAATCCGAAAAATCAGACCGTTTTTTATAAACCGGAAAGACGGGATATAATTTTATAGGTGTGAAAAAACGATAATTACATAGCCGAAAATCATTTTAAAAAAGAACGTTTTCCACACGAATGGCACATGAGAATAACGACGCATACCTAAAATATTACATCTCATAGATATTTTTTTTCCTTGATCCATCTTATTGATCATAAATCATTATAAGGTACAGCGTCAATATTACTAAATTCAATGTAATATACTTGTAGTTGTAAATTATAATGATAATAACAATATTATAAAAAATTTATTTTGTTAAAATCAGCACCATAATCAATATACCTCTAAAACACGTACCGACATCATCTTCACGTTCTGAAGAGAACCCCGTACATCATTAAATGTACGGGGTTCTCTTCAGAACATCTGTCAAAAAGTCGAACCAAATGATAAGTTCGCAGAGAACAAACAATAAATCTAGTGAACGAATTCAAAAATTCGCCTGAAATTAAAGTGATGCCATATAAAAAAATAAATCAGTGTGGAATTTTACAAAATTAATAGGAACATTTTCGGAGACGGGACATTTTCATGTAGTTACGTCGCGAGCCTAAATAATGGATTTATTTATTTAAAAATAAATAAAAAACTGTACATTTTTAAACAATTTTACTGACATTTTCTTAATCTTAGTATAAAGATATATCCAAATGATTTTTTCCAAGTCGTTATGAAATCCATGCAAGTGGCCTATTGCACTATAAAAGTTTAATAAATACAAAACAATACAAGAACAACATGTCAACCTACCAGAGACCAAATGGGAAAATATTTCACCGACTCCAGATATTTAGATCAGAGTGTTCGGCTCGGTAGAACTCCTAATTGGACCAATAAATCCTACTGATCCCTAAATACAAATATTCAAAAAGTTTTTTGTAATCCTACAAGTATTTAAAATGACTGATTTTTGCATTTTTATATATAAATTCTTTTACAAATCTAATATGCCTAAATTTTGAATGAGAGGGCTAGATATAATGCCAGCAGCCGAAATAACTAATGGTAATATTTTTATAGTCTGAGAATGCCAAATTCTTTGAATCTCATTTCTTATTTTTTCAGAAACAGATTTTTTTTAATATTACAGGAATTTGGAATAGCGACATCAATGATACAAGTTAGTTTTTGTAATTTTGTCATGTAAAACTACGTTTTCTTCGTGTGCCTTATATTGCCACGAATATAGGTAATATGCATAAAAGTCGCTTGGCAAGCAGAGTCTAGAGGTTGCGCAAAAGTAGGTTTTCTTTTTGTGAAAATTTTCACAAAAAAGTAAATAGGAATGGAAACTATCACACATATAATTTTTGCGATAAAATGTAATGCACACTGTACTAATATAAATGTTAAATGTATAAAGCTCAAAGTGGACGTAAATAAATAAAATTCATTAAAAGAAAACATTAATCAGTGCAGGTCGCAGTGGATTGTTTGCCTTGGGGCCTTGGGGTGTGTATCACTTCCTCCATGAACATTCTACGTGAATACCTTACAAGAGTCCTTCTACAAGTAGCAGGGGACAATGGTCCCCCAATTGCGGAATGCAGTGAGACGGAAATAACTGGAAGGAGTGGGACGAAAGAGAATTCAAATCAAGTTATTAAAGTTAGATGAAGCTATTTCAACGATTTAATTCTGAACATTGTTGCTTCACCTTCTAATGTTAGTGACAGTTTAGTAATTTGATGATATTTAGTAAACCAATATATTTTGCACTTTGTCAATCAATAATAGAATACGGAATAACCGTTTGGGGAAGAGCAATAAACTCGACTATCCATAAGATAGAAATCGCACAGAAAACCATCTGAAAAGTAATAAAAAAAAATATAGACTGACTGATTCGGACCAAATATTCAACAGGTATGACATACTTGATATACGCTAATTACACGTTAAAACATTACTAAACTACGTTTTTTACCAAAAAAACAAATTTCGACAAACACAAAATATCACTAACAGGTCAGTTAGACATGCGTACAAAGAAAACATAAAAACTCCGATGGTAAATACAAGCTTTGGATAAAGATACCATAAATAAAATAAATAAAAATAAATAAATAAATAAATACCACACCATAAAAACATCCAACAGTCTTTCACTTGATACAAAAATTGGGGAAAACAAAAATAAATTCAGAAGCAAAATTAAAAGATGGATTAAAACCAAAAAAAAAATTCCAAATATTAAATAATTAAAAAAGCGTGTACATATAACACACAAAGCCATTATAAAACACACATCATTCACAAACTCATAATATATACCGATTTTCAATTTTTTTTCATTACCAACTTTTTATATATTTTATTAAAATTTATTATCTACTTCATCTTAATGATTTTTTGTACCATAAAATGCGGGCAACGGGTACAGCCACCCAATGAGGCCAATATTGTAAAACGTTAACCATAGTATCAATACAAAAAAAATATTTACAAAACCTCCTTATATAAAAACTTACATATGTAAAAATTTGGAAGGTGGGTATGGGTACCTCTGCCTCGGTAACCATTTATTAGATAACCAACACCTTTGCCATACGTCACCTCAAGTAGTTAGCTACGTTTGGTGACTTAGCCGGGGTGCCCGGGTTCATAGGGTAATCTTTGTCCGGGTCTTGGCGGCGGATGCGTCTGCCCACCAGCTGTATGGCAGGCCGGATCGGGAGAGAATGGTTGAGAGAGTCCCTTTGACTTCTCCAGCCTTACTCTCTCGGAACATCGCCTTGCGCCGCAATGGGAGGGATGGATTCAGTCACTCCTGGACACACTGACCCCCGGATTCTACCCACCTCTAATACCCTTTTTCTTCCCAGAACTTCCTCTCCTTCCTTTCCTAAAAAGACCATCCACACAACATCCCCAAAGATGATATAGGTCTTGAGGGGAATTATTTTCCTCAGGGCCTCAGGAGAGAAAGTCACTACTCCAGAAAAAAGTAATTATTGAATGTTTATTGAAATAACTTTTTAAGGTTACACCCATAAACGAAACGTGAAACAATAAAAAGGCAAAAATTCTTTTTTTAAATCAGAATGTGTAATTCACGCGCGGTAAAAGTGAAACTAGAGAGTCGCCAGAAGTCGCATTCTTTTCTTTTTCCAGTTTATTTTAAAGTGGTTTGAAAATACTAATGAATGTATATCCGCAAACTGTAAACTTCACCCGCCATAACACAGGGTCATCCCTAGCATGGAGGGTGAAATATCACAAAAAAAACTATATGTACTTTCGATAATTCATGTATTAAATAAATAAATAAAATTGGATATTGATTTACAAAAATAAAAAGATTGGATATCGATTTACATAAATAAATGTTTTTTTTTTTTTGGTTTTCGTAGGATTCGAACCTTCGTTGGCTGGATTTCTCTGGCCGCTGCGCCACGGGGAGCTCGCGCGGAGTTGTGCACTTACTGCATTATATTAGAACCTAGGACTCGTCGTAGTGACGCATTTCAATTTCATCCAAATTTCAAATCACTAACGGCGCTAAAGAAGTTTCGCTTCAAAAGAGCTTCGCTTTAAGGCGCTGTGTCCCGGTAAGACTAGATATCCTGATAGATATTTTTTGTACCATGTTTTTTTTTGGGTTTCGTTTAAATTTTTAGTTTTATATCAACAACCTCCCGTTAAATCTAAAAATTATCGAAAATAATCATGAATTCCAACTTAAATTGAAAAATTACCTGAAACTCCTCTAAGAGTTCATAACTATGATTATTATTTTTTTTTAATATTGAAAGGTTTCTGTTTGTATTAATTTTTTTTTTACTTTTCTTTTTGTTATCATTTTAAAAAATGTATTATATAACTAGCTGGGGTACCCGGCTCCGCTCAGGGAGTTAATATGAGATAGAACCATAGATATCCAAATTTAATAGTCCAGAAGTTACAGATGATGGGTAAAACCAAACTATGGAGGGTGAAGAAGGGAAGATGACTGTGATTTGTTAAAAAATCAATCTGACAGTATATAGGCTTCTCGCATTATAATATCACCATTTAGTTCTTAAAAGCAAAACTGCTTTTTAATGAATAGACCTTTTTACATGGGAGCGCGAATTGCCCGCCACGTTATTATCATATTTGCGTAGTCGAAATCGGCAAAAGAAAGTTCGCCCTTTTTCACACGGGAATATTTTGTTGCCGTGTTTAGTTGAGACACTTTTACAAATGTTTCATAATTTACTTACCCCTGTTACTCACTGGAGAAACGCTTACATTCGCTACGTTCACATATATTAGGGCATAATTTATAGCACAAGCTCTCACTTTTGTTCGTAAAATGTGCGATGTGACCAGCGCGCTGCTCAGGGCAAGAATGATGACGTCACATTTTTTAGATTCAAGCGACGCTCTCGTAAGCCCGGCTGGCTCCAAGGCGGAGCTATAGCCGGCTCCATGGGGAGGGGGAAATAATACGTTTTTATCACTTAGGGCAGGTCCAGATATATTCATATGTCCATGGATAGAACTGACGTTCGAACCCACAACGGACCTTGCTTTATATACCCATACCAAAAAGGCGTCTAATGGTCTACAATGTTCCAGAGCATTCCACAACATTCGAGAGTGTTCTGGAATGTTCCACAATGATGTTTCCGATTCTCTATTTCCGAAAATTCCACAACGTTGTGGAATGCTCTCGAACACTCTGGACTGTTCTAAAAATTTCTAAAGGGTGAAACTTCCAGCCCTTAAATCTTCCGTGAGGGGTAGAGGGCCACCACACCATACAACTCCCTTGATCGTACCGGGACTCATTTTTAAGTTTTAGCGGGACGCACACTTTTGTACACTTTCTTTTATAATATATATTGATTACTTACATGATATAATATAATTGAGCGTTAATTCCCTCACCAAACACAAGACCCTTTATGGTGAGGAAATGCTCTTTTTATATTGCCCGGAAAGAGAAAGGTTCTGGGTTCGAGTCCCAGAGGTGCAAATATCTTTTTCTGATTTTATGTTTCCAGATTTTCGATTGACTTTCGCTAATTAAAAATTCATTTAATTAAAAATTACAATTTGAGATTTTACTCATAAAGTTTAAAAAAAAATGAATATTTTTATAATCATTTGCATACCGTATAACATGAAAAAAAATGTGTAGGTACTTATGGTAAAAATTACATAAAAAATATTTTGAATATAATATATCACAATATGATGACGGTCTCTATGGTTGAAATATTTTGATCCTTGTGTACGAATCCGGAGAACACGGATTCCAACCCCAGCGCAATAAATTTCATTTGAATGATTTGTATACATATTATAAATTAAAGTCCTGCGCCGCGTCTGTCTGTCTGTTCGCAATAATCTCAAAAACTACTGAACGGATTTTCATGCGGTTTTCACCAATAGAGAGAGTGATTAATCAGCAAGATTTAGGTATATAATTTGACTAGGTTTTATCTAAATTGGTTGAAATATATAATATATACAACGTGTCCAGAAACTCGTAGTACAAACGGGAAACTAGTGAATCTACATCACGTGGAGAACCCAAAAAACTTCTTTTTTTTCGATCTGGGCATTTCGATTTTTATATTATTTTTTGACAATTTTTCCATTTTTTCGGCAACTAAAGGGTTAAAAAAACTTTTGAGCCCGGTTTACCCTTCAATGCATTTTAAAAGACATTACGCAGCAGATATTAAAGTGACCGATTTTTTCAAATTTGACTGAAAAAATTCCAACTTTGGACACGATTTACTCGAAAACGAAAGGTCAAATCAAAAAAATTAAATCACAAATCAACTCCAATTGTGATGTAGATTGATCAGTTTTCCCGCTTGTACTACGAGTTTCAGGACACCGTGTATATATAAAGGAAAATGTCTGTATGTGGTGAACGAGCGGGCTGGCAAGCGGATGGGGTGGATTTGATTTGTATACAAATCTACAATATTATGCCGATTTTGATGAAATTTTGCTCATGTGACCTTCAAAATAAGGAAAAGGTCACTGTTTACGTTTGATTTCGAAAACTCTTTGTAAAGCCCGCATATCGCCGGGGACTTCGGCTAGTTAATAATAAATTATATTTGCGGCACAATCCAGAGTGGTAGATATTATCAGAATCGTCATATAGAAAGACCACCATTCAGAATTGCTTATTTTTTTAAATGGCCGTGACCAGATTTGAATATCCAGGTACTTCCCCACTTTTCGAAACACAACAAATCTTGATATTATAGTGGTTTCAGGAAAACAAACAAACGAGGTGACCTATTGTTCATCTAGCACAGATCTCAAGAGACCTTGTTAAGGTAACACTAAATTATTCTTCTGGTTTCCCCTCTCATACCACGTATCTCCTCTTGCAAGCTGAAACGGAACTGCACTCGCACCGCATGCGGTATTCAAAATATGATGTAAGAACACCGCAGTGAACACGTAAACAAACAATATATTCAAAATTAACAGATTTACTTAGTTTTAACCACGTTAATGTAAAACCGACGTGTTTCGTAAGCAAAGCATACTTTATCAGGGTTATTTTAAAACTATTTACAAAAATAAACTTATAGAGAATAAATTAAAGTTTAATAATAAATGTAAGAATTAAGGAATATATAAGGTGTTTAACAATAATAGTTTCTCAACAGGAGTTTGTCAATCATTTATTCGAGACGAATCACATTTTTGACTTAAATAATGAAATTGAGTTACTACATTGTAATTTCAATGATTTTCATTTAGATAAATTAGATATCTTAGAAATTATAAAGAGTAAATATAATATATAATCAAAAAATCAGTGTGTGCAATTCACACTCGGTAGAAGTGAAACTTTGAGAAAACTTTATTGAACAAGATTTGGAAGGCTACGAAGGCTACCGCACAAACAGGAGACCGATTATTCTCATTCCCTCGCAGGCTCATCCTATAGATGTACCTATGTGTTTTTCTCTTTTTAGTGTCGCTATTTATTTTACTATCGTTTTATCGAGTTTCAAATCACAACGGTGCTAAAGGAGTTTTCACTTCAAAAATATTTTTAGCGACTTGTTCCCTTTGTAAATTATGCCCAATTACCCCCTCCTCCCTTCCCACTTACACCTTTAAGTCTACGTCTCAGACTCTGGGGTCTACGTCTATTGTTGTAATTATCTATGTAAAATAGCCCTGATAAAGTAAGCATTGCTTACGAAACAGGTTGGTTTTTTTAACAATAAACTAGTTAAAACTAAGTAATTTAGAAATTTTTAATTAAAATGGTGCCACAAAATAAGTTTACTGTGTTTGAAGAAGAAACAATATATTGTCTATTATTATAAATAACTAGCTAGAGTACCCGGCATTGCTCGGGGAGTTGGTATGAGTTTGAACTGAAGTTCGAACCCACGACAGATCTTACTTAATATGCCCCTACCAATGGGAAGCCCTGTGCATAAAATCCTTCGAACGGATGAATGTTCCGGGATGTTCTAGAAAGTTGTGGAATGCTCTCGTATAGTCTCGAATGTTCTGAACTGTTCTATAATAAATGATAAATTTCTAGAGAATGAAACTTCTAGCCTATATCTTGAAATGCACGCCCTTCAGGTAAAAATGGAAACCTTCTTCATGGATGGGGGATAGAGGGCTATATATATATATATAACTTCCATATATATAACTTCCCTCTATCGTTTCTGAGTTTTAGCGTTACGCTCATTGTAGTAACTAACTAACTAACTAACCATCACGCCATTTCCCCGCAGGGGTAGGCAGAGAGGACGGACCGCCAAAGAACTCGGTCTTGGCACACATTCCTTGCCACTTTCACATTCATACATCGTCTCATTGTAGTACACTTTCTTTTATAATATAAATTGATTATTTTTGAAGTGAAGGATAAAACAGCGCTCAAGGCACCTCGTTTGACATACAAAACGGAAACGACGATAGGTCTGCGCTCATTGGCCGCTTTGTTTTTTACGGGTCATCGGAATGTAGTGCGTAAATTCCTGCCGAGCGCGTCCCATAGCGCAGCGGTACAGTGCGTCGCAAATCTCAGCGGTCAGATAAATCCAGCGGACGGTGGTTCGAATCCTACGAATTCCAAAAAAAAACATTTTGGTTTTTATAAATCAATATCCAATCTTCAAACCAATTTAAAATAAACAGGCAAAAGAAAAAGACATCTAGCGATTTTCTAGTTTCACTTCTATCGCATGTGAATTACACACTCTAATTTTTTAAATAATGGTTTTATCTTTTCATTGTTGATCTTCCACCCCGGTCGCCATTTCCTTTCCGTTGTTTAAATTAAAAGAGTTCCGTCCATATCTATGTAGATTTCATAGAGAAAAAATCCGTCAAGAATTGATTATTCCACCCTCGTTAAAGCATTATGGACACAGCGCAACCCCTGGTGCGAGTGCGCGTATCGGGAAATTAACTGTCGTGCCAATAATTTATTCAATACTCCGCGAACAAAAATCTAAAAGTATTGATGGATATAAGTATTCAATGTGGTACAGGAAACAGTCGCATTAGCGGCTATTACCTAATGCAGGATCGTGACGCATGGAGTTAACCTCTGTTACTGTTATTTGCATGCAACACGAGGTACAGCCGCAGAGAAATTGAAGAAGGAAATAACACTCACGCTCATTGCTTTATTATGTTCTTTCTCTATGACATAAGCATGCTTTAATAACGCAAATATTATTTCAATATAAATTCATCTTCCTTTTCAATTTGGTAAAATACAGAGTGTGCAATCATACGCGATAGAAGCGAAATTTTCCGTAAACTAAAGTGGACAAGATTGGGAAAACTACGACCGATTATACTACCCCATTCTCTCGCAGACTAAATCCTATAGATGTATATGTTTATCTGTTTTTAGTGTAGCTATTTTTCGTTTCGTCGAGTTTCAAATAACAACTGTGCTAAAGAAATTTTCACTTCATCTTATCTTATCTTTATTAATATATAAAACAAAGTCGGGTTAGTTACACCATGGATAAATCGAGAACGGCTGGAGTGATTTTTATGATCTTTGATTCGTTGGATTTGTCTCCGCCCCGAATAGCAGAATAGCTGTTAAAACATAGCAAAAAATCACGGAACAAAATTATGAAGAAAATTCTTTTCCTCGTACATTTTTTGTTCTTAAACATTTAATGCTACCCCTTTTTCTTACACGCTAAATGTGAACAGTCAAAAATGGGACAAACGGTGAACATATGTCTACACCCCCCCAAAGGAAAAATACAATAATTGTAATAAATCTCCCTCACACATAATGAAAATTAAACTCATTTCCCGTAAGTAAGTGGAAAAGTAAGAAAATCACAAAAAATATAAATCCGTACACAACTCCATCTCTGATACTGACAAAAACAAAACACAGACAGTTGCGCATCGATAATTGCTTCATTGTAAAAATTTTAATTTAATAAAAAAACTGAATATAATTCAGCTAATAAGTTAACACAACAGTTATTATTCTGAGGCGGTACAAAAGTTCTCCGGGTCAGCTAGTAAATAATAAAAACACTCGTATTTTTGTAATTTCTGGTTGTGCCTTTCTGCTTTAGTAGAGTGTACATGTTTTTATGCAATACGGGAATTACGTTACTAGTCCATTGCATGCAATTAGTAATAACCTTGTATTCGTGGCACGAGTACCTGTGTATAATAACGCCACATTATTATTTTTTTTAATCTGGATAATTGAGATGTTGTCGTTAATTACTAGGGAATGCATTAAACAGGAACGCCAGTTCTATGGCATTACGATGATAGGGGGTGTGGAGGAAATGTGCGAGCTCACAAAGACAAATAAATAATCATTTTTGAAGTGCAACTTCTTAACCCCGTTGTGATTTGGAATTCGGATGAAACGAAAGTGGCGCATTACAGCGTCTGCGAAGCATCAAACTGCGCTCATTGGCCGCTTTGATTACGATATCACTTTTCAAGGCTCCTATTGGTTTAAATATGAAACGGAAATGACGCTAGGTCTGCGCTCATTCGCCGCTTTGATTATGACCTCACTTTTCAAGGCTCCTATTGGTTGAGATTGTTTTAGTAAAGTTTCGCTTCTACCGCGTGTGAACTAAACTCGATTTTTTTAATTGGCTCTTGTTATGATAAATTAATAAATTAAAGTTATACTCATTGTAATATATTATCGAACGAAAAGATAATACTAATAAATCTAAATGAAGATATGAAAAAGAACAAGACACAAAAAAATAAAAATGTCACTGTAGCAATTGGGGCTTGAACCCAGGATCTCTTGTTTTACCGGGATGTTGCCTTAACCAATTGGGCCATTAAATTTAAATTAGTCGAAGATAACATTGTTTCAGTTCTCAATTTGGGAGGCGGGAATGGGTACTGCCGCCCCGGGAACCATTTATTGGATAACCAACACATCTATCATAGATCACCCGGTGTGTGTTCGGGTTCTTGAGGTGAGGTTTGTCTAGGTTTTGGCAGGGGATGACCTGGACACACTGAACCCCAGATTCCCATCCACCCCTCATACCTTTGTCCTTCCCAGAACTTCCTCTCCTTCCTTTCCTTTAAAAGTCCCTCTACACAGCATCTCCAAAGATGACATAAGCCTTGATAGTAATTATACTACTCGAAGCCTCCTGTCTGAAGTGAATGTAAAAAATAAGTTAATTCGGAATTTGAAATAAAAGATGGACTAAATTGACTTAAAAATATGAGGTCGCATTAGCCGAATTGGTTGAGGTGTTTGTCCCGGTAAGATAAGAGATCCTGGGTTCGAGTCCCAGTTGCGTCCATAAACTTTTTGAAGTGAAAACATATTTATCACCGTAGTGATTTGAAACTCGATGAAACGAAAAAGCGACCCTAAAAAGAGACAAACACATACATCTATAGGATTTAGCCTGCGAGATAATGAGATAGAATAATCAGTCTCCTCTTTGTGTGGTGCTTCGTAGCCTCTCCACTCTTATCTACTTTAGTTTTCTGAAGGTTTCACTTCTACCATGTGTGAACTACACACTTGTATGTTTGTATGTGTCTTGTTCTTTTTCAAATGTTCGTTTAGATTTATTTGTATTATCTTCTTCTCCAATGATATTTAAATAGTATTGAACTATTGAACTACATCCCGTGGTGGGATTTGATCTCCACAAAAATTGCCTCCGGTCATCTGTCCTTCACATACCTGTCCTTCCCGTCCTGATCCAATCCTCCTTCCCACAGTCAATCCACCTCTACCTCTGGGTCACTTCCACTCATAACTTACGGCGTGCTGTCATCTGGCATTATTTCCACATGACCACTCCACGCAGTCTTCGAGACCTACAACTACTAAATGGTTCATGATTAACCATTTATTATTTGCAAGATTTATTTTTATGACAAAGACTGCTAGCTCGGCGTGGCAGCCATTCGCGATGGTGCTTCCGATGGTGACTTCAATAGTCCCTTACAGATATGGTAACATCGTATTCCAGAAAGTTAAACAGGAGTTAGTCTGAAAATGGGGTGATGGGTTAACGTAATGAATGAGATAAATACAGAGAATATGATTAATATTATTTTATAAAAGTTTGTAGAAAAATATAAGAAAAAACAAATGCCATTACTCAAAATCTGTTTCAAAAACATTCATTTCTGAAGCCACTGTTTGCTCATTACGAAATGTTATAGGAGTTTTTAGTAAATGACTTTATATCTGAACAGATGTGGACAGTAATTTTCGTCTTATTGGGAACGTCAAGTGTGCTAAATTTCATCAAAAAATATCAAAATTCTGTTTAAGCGGGGTGAGAAAAGACACCCTTCATCAACATTACATAGTATAAAATGAAGTCGCTCAAAATGTATGTGCGCTTTAATCTTTTAAACTACGCAACGGATTTTCATACGGTTTTCACCAATAGATAGATTGATTGAAGAGGAATGTTTATATGTATAATACATGTAAATTATATTAGAGAAAAGCCGATAAATTCAAAGAAAACCTATTTTTGTGCGATTTAAAACGGCTGGCGGGCCGTACTATAGTCACTTTTGAAATTCGTTCTACGGAAGAAATTGGAAAATAGATGTCCTAGAGTAAGTAGGTATTTGATTTTCCGTTTTCAAATATCCAGTGTTGCATTGCAAGCATTGTATAATTAGTGGCGAGTTAATTAGTTTATATGACGACCTCCATAGTCCAGTGGGTAAGACTCTTGACTCACAATCCGGAGGTCGCGGGTTCGAACCCGGCATGCGCAAATAAATTTTATTTGATTAATTTGTGTTATTTCACAATTAATTCATTTAAAATAATATATAGTATATTTGCGGCATGTTCCAGAGTGGAAGATACTATCAGTATCGCCCTGGTGTAAGACCACCATTCAGAATTGAAACGTTGCTTGAAAATGGCTTTAGCCGTGTTTGGTGACCAGATCTGAATAGCCAGGTACTTCCCAACCTTCCTCTTCCCCACCTCCTTCCCCTCCCCACTACCTTCAGCCTCACAACATACCCCAAATGGGGATGCCATAGTCTCACTGGCTCCAGACGGGAGCAGTTGAGATTCTTGTGCGGTATACACTGTAAAAAAAAATATATATATGTATAATACATGCTTATTATAGTAGAGAAAAGCCTATAAATTCAAATATTCAATTCAGGCAGCGGGCAGCTGGCAAGCGGGTGGTGTGGATTTTATAAATATTGGGTAATGGCGTTGTGTTTCGTTAGCCACAGCAACGTGTGGCCGGGTCTGCTAGTCTTTATATAAATATATTTTCTTATTTTTAATTGTTAAACTAACGTTTAAGACAAGATTTTTATGCATAGCAAAAAGGGTAACAATTATTATAAGCAATAATTATCAGCCTGAATGAAGACATAATTTGTCTCGACGCCACCCAGCGAGGGATTTAACACTAACAGTATCTCTCTCGCAAAAATAAAGTTGGTTGTTTTCAGGTGGAAAAAATATAATAAGCAGTAATTGTCGAATGAAACACTAGTATATATTGAATCATTTGGCGGGTATAAGATAAGCCGCCATAGCTCATTTGGGAGAGCAGCTGACCGGCAATCAGAACGGCACGGGTTCAAGTCCCGTTGGCGTCATGTATCTTTTCTCGGAAGATTTTTCAATGTGGATGAGTGTTTCAGGCTGATAATTATTGCTTATAATATATTTTCTTAAAGTTTTTGTAAACGTTTAAAGCAACCTCATTTATCCTTTTGAGAGATTAATATTATTCTCGTTTAAATTTAAAACCATGTACCTAAGAGAAGTTTTATTGGTGTTATACTTCACTGGTCACTTACTTGATACTTGATTAGTTACTTACTAATTACTTGACCAGTTATTTATTACTTGAGTAGTTACTTACTTATTTAAAGACCAGTTACTATACTACTCTTTAAGAGAAAGGTGATTTTTTTAAGGACATTTTTATAGAATCATCAGAAAAAAACGCTATCCAAATTTCATCATTATCACTTACCACAGAAAAAAGATATTTGTTTCATGGTGAAATAAGATAAATCTTTATAAGTATTATTATAGTAATTTAGTTTACCTAGCGATAAAGCTAAAATTAAATTAAAATAAAACTTGATGAACATTATCACCCAAAAATGGTTCTAATAAGTACCAAGCTGAGATAAGCTTTTGAAGCAGTCGTATAATAAATATCTAGCTGCGTAGATAGATACCTATCTTCGTTTAACCCCTAAAGTCTATTTGTTCGGTTTTCGGAACAACTCATATACGTATCATAGAAATCGTTGAATTTCCCTTAGTATCATAGTTATAGTATCAAGTTAAAAATTGGATTATATAACAAAAAAAACAATATTTCCAAAATCTCATTACATAATATGAATAAAACATATACACGTAACACACAAAAATAAATATAAAACACATCATTAAAAAAATACATTTTAACTTAAATTATAAATTTATATTTTTAGTTTAATTTTAGCTTTTTTTATGCAGCATTATTTTTATATTGTTTTTAATGTAATATGTATAAATTTTGGTTTTATAAAATGGAGGCCTCAGTACAGGTGAGCTACCCAGTGAGGTCGACATTGCTGAATTGTATTTAAAAATGTTAGATATTATGCCAAATAAATAAAATAAATTGTGAGAAATATGATATAAACGGCGTTAGAAAGAAAAAAAATCGAGTGCAGTTCGTACGCGGTAGAAGTGATAACTTCACCCACACAATCTCAACCAATAGGAGCCTTGAAAATCGAACTCGTAATCAAAGCGGCCAATGCGGTACTGTACGTAGGTAATGTTTAATTCTATCTCATTTTCTTGCAGACTAAATCCTATAGCTATATGTGTTTGTCTCTTTTTAGTGTCTTTTCCGTTTCATCGAGTTTCAAATCACAACGGCGCTGCGCTAAATAAATTTCATTTAAAAAAACACGCTTTATATTCAAAAACAAAAACTATTTAGAAAATAAGTAAAATGTATACTTTACGAAACCAAAGTTTCAAAACGCAATTTAAAATAAATTTTGGATACTTTTGGAATTTTTACTCAACTTTTTTTACATGGAATTTTGAGGTTTCAAACAATAAAAAAGAACGTTGATAATATACATTTGTCTAATAAAATATGAATGCGTTTTTTTTATTTTTTAGTATCAGTAATTTTGGTTAGAAAAACGTACGATGAGCCATTTTTAAAAACTTGTTTTTGTTTGCGTGAAAAAAATTTATATTTCAAAAATTATATATTTACTTCGATTTATAAAATTTGAAAGCGTATTATATCATTTACAAAAAAACATTTTTTTAGTTTCGGATGCGTTTAGAAATATCCCATTTATTAGGATTTATTTTAAAGCGGAAATATTTTGACCCTCTGACATACAACACGATCGAGGCCTGAGGGGTTAAGTACGTCATACTCGTTCTTTGGCTTCCATCAGAGTTGAAACTGTACATACACAAACATTATTATTAATACAATATGTACGTGTTAACTAACCCAACGCAGTGAATAATACAATACCGTATAATATCAGATCATAACCTTTAGTGTTCAGTTGACGGCTCCTAAATCCGGACTAGTTGTCAAATTGTGAGATGGGAGTCACAGCTCGCACCTGAATACATTATTTATCTTCCGTCACACACCCGGAAAGTTCAATATCAAATGTCAGCCGTGACGTGGGTGGCTGGGGCTGTTGGCTGGTGGCTGGGCTGACTCGGGACTCGGTGGGGACGACTAAACTTAAATTAATTTTAAAAGGAAATTTTAAATTCCAAATTCAATAAATCATTCACCTTCGTGATAATTCTTTCACACTCTTATGTCACATTTCACATGAATGCAGTCAGTTGTATAATTCTAGTTAGTGATGATATAATGTGTAGATAAGTGGAAATAAATAATTTGTTTGTTCATGCGAAAAAGACCATAAATTCGATAAAAACTCAGACGTCACCCTAATTCATAAAAACACGATAGGTATCAGGTTGGATAATTTACAAGCACTAGAACTAAGGAAAGCCAAAAACATTAATAATAAGGTAATTAGTAATCAAATAAATTTAAATAGACCACATATTCGACACAGTAGATGGAATAGATTACGACTCCCTAAATTACGTCTATCAGGAACTTTAATATGAATATTGCTCAGAATTGCAGAATATTGCTGAATGAGTGGTTCAAAGCTTATCAGTATTAGTTATTTAATGGTAATATTAAAAGAAATAATAAAATAAATTGTAAATAAATAAATAAATCTCTGGTAGGTTGACATGTTGTTCTTGTATTGTTTTGTAATTATAATACTTATATAGTGCAATTGCATAACGTGGATTGACCAGATGATCATTTGGGAAGTGTGTGAAAGGGTTTAGTTTCTCCTGTGGGGAAAATTAAACCCGGACATTTAAATCTGGTGCGTATAAATAATTTTAATTTTGTCCTAACAAAGAAACAATTGGTTTTAAAATGTTTTCAAACTGTCTTCCAGTAACCATAACCAATAAATTTTTGCATTAGTGTTTTATGTTGATATGAGATTGAACTGACGTCCGAACCCACGACGTATACCCCTACCAGTTGATATCCCCACCCATACAAAAATGGCTTCGAATGGTCCACAATGTACCAGAATATTCCAAAACATTCGAGAGTGTTCTGGAATATTCCACAATGATCTGGGATGTTTCAGGATGTTAAGAACGTTCGAGAAAATTCCCGAACATTTTAAAACATTCCAGAATATTTCGGGATGTTATGGAATGTTGTGGAATTCTCTAGAATATTCTCGAATGTTCTGGACTATTCTAGAAATTTCTAAAGGGCGAAACTTGCAGCCCTTATATCTTCAAGAGCTCACCCTTCAGATAAAAACGAGAACCTTCTTCATGGATGTGGGATAGAGGGCTCCTACACCATATAACTCCCTTTTTCGTACCGGGACTCGGGTCTGAGTTTTAGCGGCACGCACATTGTACACATTATTTTATAATAATAATAATAATAATAATAATAATAATGTTGATGTGGGGATGTGGGGAGGATAGTGCAATCCCACACGTCCCATAAATTTGTACATATTTACACAACAGATAAAGTAAAAAAAAAAAAAAAAAAAGAAAAAAGTAAATAGAACAAACAAATATAAAAGACATGAGCGATAATAGAAATAAAATAAATAATCAATTATAATGTAGGACGTGGTCTGGAGTGAGCTAGGGCCCAGCGCTCGCTCAGGAGTGGCGCTTGGTGCTGGAAGGCTGCGATCACCACTTTGTTATCGGAAGCCATTAGCCGCATCCTGGCTCCAGTGACCCGGTGTCTCATCAGACCGGCGAATCCGTGTAGTCCTAGCTCCGTAAACATGGAAGATGCGCTGCTGTATCTTCTGTATCCAAATATAATTCTGCAAGCATCATTATATTGGATCCGCAGTCGTTCTATTGAGCTGGTACGGTAGTGACACCATGTTTCACATGTATATAAGTTAGTGCAAAATGCATTGAACAATGTTTTTTTTACATTGTTACTGCATTTGAAGAATCTTCGGGCAATCATATTACACAGTATACTGATACTTCTCCGCTGTCGTTCAATATCACCGTCATCCGAGAGGTCTTCAGTAATAATGTGTCCCAAGTATTTTACAATCTTAGATGCGTTTATATTTTCCTCATTAAGTTTTACAGGGAGCATTTTCTCGGGATTTTTTCCATGGTGGAATGCGATTAGTTCCGTCTTCTTGGGGTTGTACATCATGTTGTGGTCATTTGCATATTCTTCACAGATTTTTAATAATGTTCTCAACCCCTTGATCGACGGAGCTAGGAGAATCGTGTCGTCCGCATAACTTATGTGATTTAGGCATAAATTATTAATACGACAGCCCGCCCTGGTGTCCAGGCGATTTGATAATTCGTCCATGTATACATTGAACAGGATTGGGGACATACACCCTCCTTGCCTTACTCCTGATCGCAAATATATCGGTTGGGAGTACGTACTTGCCCACCGTACAACGTTTTCCTGCTGAGAGTGCCATCGGGATAGTGTGTATTATTGATATGTATTGATTATTTTCTTATTAGTATAAAAGTTAAAACTAACCAATAGAATCCCAGGACCTTTAAACTCGCAGCTACAGTTAGAATCAGAGAGCTAAGTTTCGTACAGATACCCTACATTAATACCCTACAATTCGGAGGAAGAAGATGATATCCAAATATTATTAAAAAAATTACGTGATTTTATATCTCCATTTAACACCCTTTTATCCCTACCAGAACAATCTAAACAAGATTTTTTCCTCATAGTCGTAACCCACCATAACCTACATAGTATTAAAGAAAAAATTGGTGGATTCCTTCAAATTCATACAAATATGACAATGTATTAAAATTCAAGTTTGAAAGCAATTCACTCTATAAAGGTGCCATTTTTTATTAGCATGTTATTGGAGTAGGTCATTAAAATGCAATAGGTTTTTTTTTTATTTACTCTTGCGTTTAGTGGCCAGTGTTACAAACCATATTTTCGTTTTACGGTTTTTCCATTTTTGTACAAGTCCCTTTATTTATTCGGTTCTTACGTAATCCTTCCACGAAATCGCTCAATTCTCCCGGCAGCTTAGTAATGATCCGAGTTGGTGTTCGTCGATCACGATGTGACTTAAATTATTCCTCGAATGGTTCGCTGTTGAATTTTCCGTTAATTTTCCTCTAGATCCCGTAGTAATCCCCGCGCTACGTTGCAGTCGATGCCACGCGATGCGACGGTTAGCCCTTGCAGACCTGAATTAAAACTGGAAGTGGTGGAACATATTTGATGTTCGATGAGAGTTATTTGAAAAAAAAAATTTTTTTACGGTGAATATCTTTCGGCGCGCCCAGGAGGGTAAGACCGATTCCAGCAAAGCAAGACCGGTCACTCTCTCGCACGAAACAACGCGTCATTCGGTATGCCTCATGACTTGTCGGCTCTTTCCGCCCGGCCGCCAAAACTCTGTGCTATATGTAAATATATACCGCAAAATTAATCAAATAAAATTTATTTGCGCGCTCCGGGATTTTAACCCGCGATTTTCGGAATGCTAGTCGAGGCCGTACCCCTCAACCACGGAGGCTGTCAAATTCTAAATGATGGTGGATATACATATTCATTATGTAGCATCCCCAATCGGGGTTTGTTGTGAGGCTCAAATGAGATGGGGAAGAGGAAGGTGGGAAGTATCTGGCTAATCAGATCTGATCTGATCACCAAACACGGCTAAAGCCATTTAAAGCAAAGTTTCAATTCTGAATGGTGCTCTTACACTAGGACGATACTGAGAGTATCTTCCACCCTAGAACGTGTCGTAAACAATATTTTTAATTAATTAATTGTGAAATTATACAAATCAATCAAAAAAAAATATTTTCTATTTCTAAATGATGAAGTATAGAATAAATTAAATGACTTAAAGCAAATAAAATGTTTTTGCGCGCGGGGATTTGAACCCGTTATTCGGATTGCTAGTCGAGAGCCTTAGCCATCCACAAAGGGCGTCTAATTCAAAATGATGACTTTCCGTGATGGCTATTGATTTTTGAGGTGAAAACTTCTTTAGCACCGTTAAAATTTGAAACTCAATGAAACGAAAAAGCGACACTAAATAGAGACAAACACATACATCATACAGGATTTAGCCTGCGAAGGAATAAGATAGAATAATCGGTCTCCTCTTTGAGTGGTGCTTCGTAGCCTCCTCACTCTTATCTACTTTAGTTTTCTAAAAGTTTCACTGCTACCGCGTGTGAATTGCTTACTCTGATTTTTATCTATAGTTTAGAAGTTGTAACTACTTCTTTTTAAATAAAATGGAATCTGAGAGGGCATGCCAAAAATATAACATTTCACTTAATTTTCAAAAATTACTTAATGATTAAAAACTAAAAAAAATAGATTCAAAACTTACATCACAAAAAATAAGGAGAAAAATTCGCACAAAAAAATTAAACACAAAAATCATATTTCAAAATATGCAAATAGCTACTACCTGTACATTGTACAAGTAGCTAAAATTCACTAAAAAATAGTACGCCAAGTCAGTTTTACCAGCAATTTCATAACGAAAAGCGTCAATTTTTGTTCGTCCAGATGGTCATGAAAAAATATTTAAATCAATGTATTTTCAAATTTACAAGCGGTCTGAAAGGGTTAGAAACGTTCAGAATTTGATCGCCGGAGAATTCGAGTACTAACTGTTCGGTAACTGATTCAGTGTTTGTTTATTGTTTAAGAGTATTGGCACAGTTTAAATAAAATTACAATGTCCAGATGTCGGTTAAACAAAATTTTATTGTTCATTTTTATGTAAACAAAACCTAACACGTTTCCTTCATTTATCTGGTAGAATTTTGCTGTGATTTTCTGCATTCGCAACTGAATTGAGACAATATTTATTTGAATTTGATTATTTCAACAAAACGGCTCCATGCCAACTCAGAATGACACCAACTCAGAAACACTTCAAGAAGGTCATTAAAAGCTATGAAAAAATAATTTTAAAATAGACGGTAACCCTAAACTAACTTAACCTATTTAACAATTTTTTTATATTTTTTAATCTTCACTCTGAATGACCTTTCTGAGGTGCTTCTGAGTTGGTTTTATTCTGAGTTGTCCGATCACCCCTGCCTCACAGTACGAACGGTAGAAGTGCGCAATATTAGTGTTTTTTTGTTACATTGTATGTTGGGGGAGAGGGGGGGGGGAATATAGTATTAGGATAAAGAGGCAAAGGACGGAAATTGGTGGGAAGGTAGATGGTGTGAACGATTTGGCGTTGCGATACTTTTAGGAGAACATTTAAAGCTGCTATGACAAAAAAAAAACAATTTCGACATACCTTGTACGGGGTGTTGGGATATATTTGACTTATTTTAATCAATGAGGAATCATTACATTATTTGGAGAAAAAAATGTAGTCTCCGGAGAAATTTTTGATTTTTTTTTACAAAAACATAAAAAATAGTAGGTGTTTAAAAGTTGGGGGCGGAGTAAGAGGTTGGGTGGTTACGCGGCCGAGTGACAGTTGACGACATGCAGATGAAATTTTTTTATTTGAATTTCAAGAAACAAAAATTGCAAAAAAAAGTAATCTAAACAGTCACCGCAGACCAAAATTTCATTTACATCTTTATTCCCAATAATGTCAGGTAATGTCAACTAGTTAAAATAAGTCATGTACGTTCCTTAACACCCTATGCCCTATCATGACTCTTGACCTATTCCTTGCCCTACGTTAGTTCAGAGTGTTGTATCTGAAGTGATAAAATATGATAAATGAAGTACCATAGTTTAAAATAGCTTCACTGGCTCATATGCCCTGAAAGAATCTAGTACAAATTGTGCTGGATGGTGTTTTAATCAACCAATGAAATGGCCCCACCTTACATCTCTAGGAAATACTGGTCGGAGGCAGTCAATCCTTAGATCAGCAACATCTTCAGCTTCAGGCAGACCAATGGAATCCAAACGCAAGCCAAATGCTATGTTTGATGATCGTGCTTTCGGAGTATCTGGACCTAAGGCTTGGAATAAACTCCCTCCGGAACTAAGATGCATAACAAGACCAGCAGAATATAGGTCCAAATTAAAAACCTAACTTTTTGGGTTCTCATGCCCTTAAATTAAATATACCTATCTTAGATTATCATTCTTGTTTTGCCAATGATATTTCTTAATCTTAATCACACTTTACTTATTGGATATGGGGAGGGGGCACTTCATCAGCTCTAGATCCTGTCGAAAAGGCACAGAAAACAATTATGAAAATTATTCTCAAACTTCCTCTAACTGCAGACAGTGACCTTATATTCAAAATAATGAGAGTATTTGATGTTCGACAGATCTATGTAAAAACTATCCTCATGCATCTCTTTAAAAACAAACATGTGCTTTACGAAAAAAAAAAAACTTAAGGTTTACACGTAACTACAACAAAAACATATTGCAAGTTCCAGCACTCTCTTCCACCTTTGGTCAACGTAGCTTTAGATACTTTGCCACAAAAATATTCAACATTCTCCCAGAAAACATCAAACTGAGTCAAACACAGAGAGAGTTTAAAAAATATGTTAAAATATGGATACATTCTAATGATCGAGCCTATACTGGTGCCCTCACCCAAACGCCCAGTCATTGACAGTTGTTATTGTAGTAATAACCTTGCAGTTTATGAATTGTGTAGGTATATGCAAACAATAATGTTAACTAAAATAAAGTTTTTGCTGTATGGAAACCTACTTTACACATTTATAAAAAAACCATAGATAAAATTGCGAGAAACAATTAACAAAATTTCTGCCTCAATACAGGTTCACCTAGTGAGGCAGGCAATGCACAACTAAAAATACTGTATAACTATACTACTCCTGTGTAACCTTTCTTACATTACTTTCTGTTTGTTAATTTTTCTGTACTGATTGATGTAATCTATTTGTAAACTACATTGAGTATGTAATTTTTTTTTATTTTTTTTAGTTATATTGTTGTTATTTCATTGAATAAAGATTATTATTATTATTATTATTATTATTAACATTATTCGAATCCTTACACATCAATCTTTCTCTTACATATGAAATCACATTTAGGAAGATAAATATTCTGATCAAATACTTGTACTATTGTACCTTTATTATAGTTCCCAATTATGTCCTCTGTGTGAGAACTGTTATTAAATTTCTCTTAATAAACTATAACTGTGTTAATCTCAATTGACCTCACAGGTAAGTATGGTCCTGTATGTTTTCTGCCTGTACAGTTCATTTTTACGCAGCATCGCGTTCATTGGTCAAATCTTGTATATATCGTTTCGTATCGGTAATCGATGAACTGGTGGATGCAATTTTAAGTCATAAGTTGTAATAATGGTTTGTATAGTTTGTAGTTAGAAGTAAGATCGTAGAAATGAATTACAAGTTTGTACAGAAATTGCAGGTGGTTACAGAAAAGGCGCTGTACAAATCATCCAAATATTATTATTATTAGAAGGTTTTATAAGACATATCCAATGATCTCAAATTCTAGTTTCTGTTTGATATTCTCATTTTCGATCGATACAATGCCTGTGTTTTGCGCCGGCCCAACAAAGTGCCCAACGATGCATGCAAAACTTGGTCCAAGCAGAGGGTGAAATTTCGGGGGGGACAGTTTTCCTCGGGTCCGAGTGCAACTGAACAGAATTGGAATGGGATGCATTCAATATAATGCATATTAATATCGTGGGGGGTGTTGTGTGGGGTTGCCTGGAAGGGTGCTTTACTGAACGGATCGATGACAAAACAAAACATTGAGAAAAAATAACAAGCATGCAATATACAAATTCTAACCTAAATTAAACTTACCTATCCTAAACTACTCTAACCTGACCTGGCCTATCTTTCTTAATATGACCTTACTGTTAACGTAAATTATTAAAATTAGTACATCAATAAAGCAAATAAATAAAAGGTTTTTAGGGTACAGTAGATTAAAAAAGAAGTGACACTGGAAGAGAATGAAAGGGCCAATAAAGGAGGGAATATTATTGCAAAATACCAGTCAGCTCCACAAAATGAGACTCGAAGAAGATCCAAGAAGAAAATGGAATTTAATTTATTTGGAAGACAGCAGAGAAGAAGTAACAAAATCATTCCTACCAAATTTCAAAAGCGTCTATCAAAAAAGATAAAGTTGCAAAAAACAGCTTCAATGTAACTATGCAACCCAAACGCTAAGGAGTCATAGAAATTTTAAGACATATCTGAAAAGATTTTTGATGATGGATTGCGAAAAATGCCCACAGATCGTCATGGAACAAAACAAGATAACAAACACATACCTTCCATAATTGTCCCATCTCTGGAAGGAAAAGGTGCCGACCACAGAAGGAAACAAGAATACAATTTGGAAAAGTAAAAGAATTAGTACATCCATGAACGGCCTTGAAAAATAAACAATGACATAAAAAAAGCAAGGCGGCAGACCCAAGACAAGTGAAATGACAAAAAATGTGATAAATTAAAGAACTAGAAAATCCTGTGCTTTACAAGCAGGGTGCAAAAAGAGAAAACACTGATCTAAACAACCTGTTTATATTTATAACCTATCATACAGGTCGTGTATGTAGAGACCAAAATCTTTTAGTGGATCTATGCGTCATTCAGTTTTGCACGTTCTTTGACTAGGTTTTTAAAACAATACTTTTAAAGTTCCTTCCATTTCAGTTCTGTAAAGTAATTGGCACATTAATTAATAATTAATTAATTAAGTTCAACATAACACGAAACCTAACTTCCAAATTTGATGAATTGTTGAAATTATACGAAACAACCTGTCAAAAATACTTGATTTTTAGTTTATTTTTTCCATCATTACAGTTTGACTCATTCTATTTAGTACTGATTCATAGTTCAGTAGGTCAAATATATCTGTGTGATGTACATATAAGGAGAAGTGAATAAGTTGTCATAATATAGGAGTGTATTCACCGTGTGCACGCGGAATGGTGACATTTTCGTACGAGTATAGAGGAATCGCAGTTGTCAATATTACATATAAATTCTGTTAAATTAATGTTTTTGAAGTGAAAACTTCTTTAGCACCGTTGTGATTTGAAACTCGATGAAATGGAAACGAGCGACGCTAAAAGGAGACAAACGCATACGTATATAGGATTCAGCCTGCGATATAATGAGATAGACTAATAGGTGTCCCCTTTGTAAGCTGCTCCGTAGCCTAACAGCCTCCTCTTTGTGCGGTGTTTCGTAGAATAAAATGTAACATAATTTTTAAACTTGATAACAATATCCTACTCCTGATACTCTGCATTCGTCTCATTCTCTAAAAGATTAGTTTTCTGAAGGTTTCACTTCTACCGCGTGTGAACTACACACATGATTTTTAAGATCTTTGAATCACCTTTGTTCA
The DNA here is from genome assembly GCA_929108145.2 of Limnephilus rhombicus. Lineage (NCBI taxonomy): Eukaryota > Metazoa > Arthropoda > Insecta > Trichoptera > Limnephilidae > Limnephilus > Limnephilus rhombicus. The sequence goes on along the minus strand of OV815275.1, from coordinate 7,141,228 downwards.
GGGAAGGCCTGTGCAGTTTAATTTTGGATTTGAGACAAAAATACTTAATGAAACTGACAAATTATTTTTCTAACCAAAATGCATAGCAAATGTCTAGTGCAGATGTGTGCTACTCTATTTATTTAAAAATTTAAATTATGGGGATTTAAAGAAATCATTTTTGGTGATTTTGTAGAAAACTTTTGCAACTATTTATGAATTAATTGTAATCACTTCATAAAATAATGTTGCTTTATTTCCTACAGAAATATAATGAAACTTAAAATAAATAAATGAAAAAAAATCGAGTGCAGTGTTCACACGCGGTAAAAGCGAAACTTTACCAAAACAATCTCAAATCTGAAAAAATAATCAAAGCAGCCAATGAGCGCAGACCTAACGTCATTTCCGTTTCATATTTCAACCAATGAGCCTTGAAAGTGATATCATAATTAAAGCGGCCAATGAGCGCAGTTTGATGCTTTTATAGGTGATGTAATGCGTCATTTCCGTTTCATACTAATTTCAAATCACAACGGGGATAAATAAGTTTCACTTAAAAAATATATTAAAAAAAGCTTTTCGTGGGGCCTGAATAATTATATAATTATATAATAATTAAAGTTTGTACCCAAAGAAATGTTTTTTAACGTGTTTATTTTTTTCATTATATTAACTCAGTCAAGGTCCTGGGTTCGAGTCCCAGAGGTGCAAATATCTTTTTCCGATTTTTCTGTTTCCAAATTTTCGATTGAGTTTCACTAATATTGTCTTCATTCAATTAAGTATAAATTAAAGTCATCCGCTGCGTCTGTTTGCCTTTTCGCGATAAACTCAAAAACTACTGAACGGATTTTCATGCGGTTTTCACCAATAGAGTGATTCTAAATTATTTCAAAAATAATAGAACCGAATCAGATAGGGACACATTAGCTCTGTTGGTAGAACTGAGCCCGAAGGTCCTGGGTTCGAGTTCAAAGAATATGAGACCGTATCTTTTTCTGATTTTTCTGTTTTTAGATTTTCGATTGAGTTTCGCTATTATTATCTTCATTTAATTAAATATTACAATTTTAGGTTTGATGATTTGATGTCTGTTAAATGTGCTGTACTGCATTTACATGTGTAATAACGCTCGCTCCTGACATACTCGTACATGCTGTGTAAGATGATTTCGTTCAAATTGTACCGGTCTGAAGATGCCCGTCGGAAGGTGAAGCTGGTCCGGTCATGAATAAAAAGTGTAAAAATATTTTTTAATTGATTTTTATTACATTTGCTCCACAAAGGAGGTCCTGAGGAAAATAAATCCCCTCGGGGCTTATGTCATCTTTAGGGTGAAATAGGTGTGAGGATTGCGTAGGAATCTAGGGGTAAGTGTGTCTAAGAGTGACGGACGAATCTATCCCTCCCTCTTCAGAGCTAAGCGATATTCTGAGAGAGTCCTAGTGGAGAGATTAAAAGGTCTCCCTTCACCAGTCTCTCCCCATTCGGCTTGCCACGCATTTGGTGGACAAACGCACCCGCCACCAAGACCCGAACAAATCTTACCCCATGAACCCGGGCTCCTCTGCTAAGTCATCGATCGTAGTGAACCACTTGGAGTGATCTGTGGCAGACGTGTTATCCAATAAATGGCCCCCGGGGCGGCGGTATCCAAACTCTTCCCCCAAACTCGCCTCCCAGAATTGGTCACAAAACAACAATTAATATTGAAGTTGTATCCATGTGATACATCGTTTCATGTTGTTGTTTTCCTATGACACGAGGTAATTTGATTGCATTGGCGCGTTAATTTATAAAGTTGGTAAAAGTGCGCTGGTGGGTGGGGGGGGGGAGGGTGCAAGAGATGAGAGGAGAGAGGGGCAGCGGAAGGAAGTCGGGTGAGGCACTGGAACCGGGACCGGGACAGGCGCTGGTCGGGACGCCGCGGGAAGGAGTGGCACGCGAGCGCCCACGACATATTAACGATCTAACAAAAGTCGCCGGCCGGTGCCAACTGTTTCGGGAGGGTTGCCTACTTGCTTGTTTTCATTATTCAAAAAGAAGAAAGTCCGGCTGTCGGATAGGGTCTGGTAACAGGTGTCGGCTTATTGAGAATCGATTTTCCGGTAGCGCTTGTGCTCAATATAGCGCCCCGGCGTTGCGCGTGCGCAAGCCACTAGTTGCAGATTTCCGCTAACTCCCCTCCGCAGGCAGTACGAAACTTTGTTCCATCGCGGGTGGGCGGCTGACTAGCTCGCTCGCCGATTCCCTGAACAAAATAAAATAATATTTAAAGTAATCCAGCGATCTCCGTAGCTTCCGGCAACTGTGAAATTAAAGCTCGACCTATCAGGGCGAGATAAAGAAAAGCTCTCAAGTGAAAGCCGAAGAAGTCACGTTAGCAGAAGTGCCCGATATCAATGACGCCAGAGTGTTTCTTCGCGTAGCGGGGATGTTGTAATGCCTACTCTAGGCGGCCATCGCGCCATGTGTTCTTGTTGTATTTTTTGATTCAATTGATTCCTCGAATTACCGCTTGGAATTAACACGTGAGTTATTTTTTATTTTTATTACTAAACTTATCATTTGCCCATAATGTGACACATATTTACAAAAATTTTCATGATATGTTTAAGCTTCAAAACGTTTTTCTTAGCGATTTATCAATATTTGCCATACAATTGTTGCATAACGCTGATTTTCTTATTTTATAAATGAAATGTTCTTATAAACAAAGCGTCTTATTGTAAAATATCTTCAATTGTTTTAAATTGTGTATCAGAAGCGTGTTCCAAAGCAATGCGGCATATCAAAATTGTGATAACACTCAAAATTCAACAATAAAATATTGATTATACATAAATTTTGAGCAACATTGCCTGATTCCAAAAATTAAATTACGATAACAAAATTACACATATATTCTTGGGTTAATGATCTAAATACAGTTATAGATCAATAATATGTTAAAGTTTGTTGAATAATATTTAGTAATTAGATAGAAACACCATTAGAATGTAGAATAGTGAATACAATAGATGTTTACCAACAGTTGTCATGAGGGGTTGGTTGGTTGGTGTTGCCAGAAGAAAAGAGAGAGAGGGGAGTGAAACGCTAGTTCTCTAGGGGGGGGAGCTACTAGCTACTAGCCCAACTCGCTACGACACGAGGCAACAACCACTTTTAGGATTCTGAACGCCGATTCACTGAAATTCAAAACGAAAACACGAACCGGTTTAATCAAAATGTTAATGTTTTCACTGACTTATTTATGTACAGCGATGTTGTTTACCAACAAATGAATGTTTTGTGTTTCACATTTTAGTTATTACGATTAATATTGTTTTATTATTTTACTTAGCATTCAGGTTGGATCGCAAGCTAAGATAGTATATATTGTGCTCCATTGTAGTAAAATTTAATTTAAGAAAAATAAAACAAAAAAAAGTTGTTACGAATATTTTGGCTTTTCATCCACATGTTTTATATTTCATTTTTATTATATTACTTACTATTCGGGTTGATCTCAAGCTAAGGCAGTATATATATATTGAGTTTGTGCTCCATTGTATTCTACTTAATCTCTATCTACTTAATACTAATGCCATACTTCCCTGTAAAATCTAATTTGGGAAAAATATTACAGAAAAAAAAGATTTTTTTAAATATTTTGGTTTTTATCCACCTGCTTTATATTTCAATTTTGATTATGATCGTATTAATGGTGATGATGGTAATGATAACCCATAACAATGTTACGTAACAAATTGAATTGATGAGTGTGAGTAAATGAGTAATAAACTAAAATCGAGTTCATGCGTCCATGCGTAATAATGTTTGAGAAACAAACCGAAATAATTTCAACTTTTTAAATGACTAATCGGAATGCAATTGTTTAAATAAAATTCTAGCATGTACCTCCGTTGAATGTTAAATATTTTTTGTCGATAAAGTTCCAATTATTTAATGCATAACAACTTGGTGAAAACTCCCGTCTAATAAGTATTTATGGTTTAGTTTTACGAGCTCCGAGAAAATAAACAAACAACAGGTTTTTGACGCTTTCTCAGAAAGGATGAAATCCGGGATTATTTTAATTACTAACTGACTTATAAGTTTTAAGATTTTCACGGCCAAAAGCATTTTCGTTATTTGTTTTTGGGGTGTTATGCCGTGTTGCGCTACCTCCTTCTTTAGCCAACGTTTCGGACATCGTTGCAGTGTCCATCATCAGAGCAGATCCGGCAGATCCGGTAGATGTGTAAAGAAGGAGGTAGCGCAACACGGCATAACACCCCAAAAACAAATAACGAAAAAAACTAACTGACTTGTTTTGAAACTTTGCTTAAACAAATTAAATTACACAAAGTATAATTTAATTACATGTTGTTTGGTAAAAAAACATTACATGTTGTTTGGTTTAGTTCATTTATAAATAATTGATTAGAAAAAAAAAAAAAATTTAAAATAATTTATATTTTAAGGTTTTTTAAGTTCTGTGAAAGTTCTGTTATTATTTCTGTTAATTGCCAACAATATATAACAGAACATTCACAGAATTTGAAAATTAACTTCCAAATTTGATGAATAGTTATAATTAATTCATTGAAAAATTGCTACGTTTCGTCATTTAACAGGGGTGCCTGGGTTCATGGGGTGTTCATGGGGTTCATGGGATGCGTCAGTCTACCGACTGCGTGGCAGGGCGAATCTGGAGAGGCTAATTGAGGGAAACTTTTTGATCTCTCCAGCAGTACTCTCTCGGAACACTGCCTTGCAACGCAGTGGGAGGGTTGGATTCGTACGTCCGTTTCTCCTAAACACACAGAACCCCAGACTCCCACCCAGCCCTCATACTTTTTCCTTACCAGAACTTCCTCTCCTTCCTTTTATAAAAAGGCCCCCCACACAGCATCCCCAAAAATGACGGAGGCCTGAGGGGAATTATTTTCCTCAGGGCCTCCTGTGTGGAGCTAATGACAAAAAATACAAGTGTGTGTGCAGTTCACACGCTGTCGAAGCAAACCTTCAGAAAACTAAATAGACAAGAGTAGATAAGAGTGGGGACGCTACGAAGCACTGCTCGAAGGGGAAACCGATTATACTATCTCATTCTCTCGCAGGCTAAATCCTATAGATGTATGTGTTTGTCTCTTTTTAGTGTAGATATTTTTCGTTTCATTGAGTTTCAAATCACAACGGTGCTAAAGAAGTTTTCACTTCAAAAAAATCTGTGAAACAATCGGCTCTAAGAATCGAATTGGTTTGCACCGTTTACACCCGCACTGCAAGCGGGTTTAGTAGATAACGTCGTACCATCATATGTTGATGGATTCTGTCAGTTGTAACCATGATTAAAGGCCACCATACAGAAATGACACGTTGCTCGAAACACGTTTCTAACTCCCCAATACTTCCATTTTAGAGAGACAACGAGATTTTGATTAAAAATTCTGCGTTTTGTAAATGTCCAGTTTGATCAAAAAGTTTTAGGACTGGCCTCCGTGTGACGCTGTCGGTTACCCGATTGAATTTTTTTTATCTTATGTTACCACATCTGTCCTTCCCTCTAAATTTCAACATCGTAGCTTGACATTTGTAAAAGTTATGCTGTACGAGTACCTCTACCTTTGTGCGTGTTTTCGATATTTTACACGCCTGAAAATTTTTCACCACAATAACGCACGGAAGGAAATCTGAGGGTGTACACGTCCAGGATTGATAGTCGTATGAATTAATCCCTCCAACTGCGGTGCAAGACGATAGGCCGAGAGAGTTCGGCTGGAGATATCTAGGTTCCACAACCAGTCTCCCGATCCATGAAGTAGATGGGAAAACGCATACGCTGCCAAGACCTACACCAACCTCACCCCATGAACACGGGCATCCTTGCTAAGTCAGTCAGGTTTGTCCGGATCTTGGCGGCGGATGCGTCTTCCCACATACTGCGTGGCAGGCCGGCTCGGGAGAGAGCGGGTGAGAGAGACCTTTTAACCGCTCCAGCAGGATTTTCTTGGAACATCGCCTTGCACTACAGTGGGGGAATAGATTCATATATCTGTCACTTCTGGATACACTGACCCTCAGATTCCTACCCACCCTTCAAACCGTTTTCCTTCCCAGAACTTCCTCTCCATCCTTTCCTAAAAAGTATCTTATTGAATAAAATGCAAGGCATCTATGTATGTTGAGACATGTGGGGCAACTGCACCCAATATTTTTTGTATTTTTCCGCTATATATATTTTATTCCATTTTTTTAATATGATTAATTATTTCGGTTTCTCAAAACAAAACACAAAAAAAAAGTTCACATGCAAATCGATTGCATACACATAACCTGTATACAGGGTAAGCATGTGCAACTGTACTCACTCTGCTTTCAATCTCCTTTCGGTTGCATCCGGATGGTTTCTTGCATATTTCAATCTAAAAATTAAACAGTGGGTTAAATATATGCATATGTGCATTCTGTTAATTTAAAATCATATTGTGGATTAAGCGTACATACTTATCCCATCTAATAAAAAAAAATGTGAAATTTGATAATACAAAAACAGATTAATTGTTTTATGTGTAAGAATTGCCTCATCGCAACCGTGAAAAAATATTAATATATCACACAAATGATTACACAATAGCACTCATCAGTAACAGAGGCGAAACAAATTCATAAACAAATAAAAAAGTAATTTGTCTGTCAATTTATATTCTACGTAGGACTCACTGTTTACAAGACATGCTTCAAGGCGTCTGAAAGCGCTGTCCAGTTGAAGCATGGATGACGAATTTGTCGCAAACATTGCCGATTAGACGTTTACACCTCTACTGTTACCCCACACCACTCCACGTCTAAATAACGCGCAACGCACGTTTATATCAAATAAAAACAATTCAAAGGTGATACTTAAAAGAATTCAAAATCTACTCTTTCAAGGGGACGTTAGTTTAATTATTTTAGGAAAAAATACTTTTTGTTAGATAAAAACATTCTGTAGTTGCTTCCAAAATGAGGCAAAATCGAATGCTTTAATTACCTTTATATCATCATTTAAAACAAAAATAAATGAAATGGCACATATCCTCACTACATATTTTATATAACTTTTGTTTAAAAAAAATATTATGGCTGGGTATTTTGGCCTCAAATCCAAAATTAAGTTTTGTGTGAAACGGGCCGCGAAGCCGTTCCTATTAACAAAAAAAAACACAAAAGTTCATGCTTTCTGTCATTTTACTATTTTTTTGATTATTTATTTTCATTTTATTTGTTACAGATTTTTGGGTTTTTTGGCTATCACACTAGACTAATGCCCGTGTGTGGTAGTCGTACATTTAATATTTTAAATAGGAATTAAAAACTACTATCCTATTTAAACAGATAATAAACACACCAAATAAAAATTAAGAAGTACATAAAAGTAAGTGAAAAATAAATAAAAAACACATCTCATATTATTTTGAAATACAGAAACTAATAATACAGAACTCATGTATTCTATACAAATATACTAATTAAGAGAAAAATAAAACAATTTGAAGAAAAATAAAAATTAAAATAAAAATAAAAATTTTTAAATGCAAAAATTAATAATTAAAATGTAGTGTTAAGAACTCATGTATTCTTTGAAGTACGCTGTTCCCTTTTTAAAATCCAGTGTTGTACACGTGCTGTATAAAGTGATTTAGAATTACTTGACTTTATATAGCACGAGTACTGACATTACTCTGAGCATTATAGATATATTTTAGGAGCCATGAACCAGAATTGTCTTATATTATATCGGTTTATTGTGCATTGTGCAATACCTGATCACAAAATGACAACATCTTCTTTGAAAAGCAGTTGTTCGTTGTGGTCAAATCAATCTGAAATAATTGTTCCAATTTACCTACAAAATGTCTATTTCACGCCAACGGAACATCAACACAAAAAGTACGTTTTAAATGGCCAGCTTTATTCGTTCTCAAGGGCTCAATTAATTTGCGCGCGGTTTTTATTATTCACACAATGTGTGTGTGTAATGGCGCCACTATAAAGCTGGCTAACGACAACATTGTCAGAACCAAGAGCGAGCCAGGCGACTTGCAATCATCACGCCCCTTTGACGAGATTATCCAATAACCCTCGAACCTTCGGCGAATTTAATTGCTTAGTCGGTGTTGCCACTGTACTCTGTACCCCACCGATAATTATTACTAAATAGTCTAATATAATAGCGTGACTGGTGTATCCTCCTATTTATCTTTTGTTTAATGTTAATGTAAGTACTTGCATACTACTTACTAACCCCGTATGCATGGACATTGGAGAGTCCAGAGTCGTTCAAATAAATTACTAGTAGAGTCTTGACGTGTGCGGTGAAGGAGGAAATGTTTCCTTATAATGCCGTGAGGAAAGTGGTGGGGTCCCTTCCATGGTGTATCCTCAAATTTGGGTTCCGCCGCCCCAGAAACCATCTATTGGATAACCAACACCTCTACCAAGGTCATCCCAAGTGGCTAGCTACGGCCGGTAACTTAGCAGGAGCGCATGGGATGAAGTTTGTTTTGGTCTTGGCGACGGATACCTCTTACATACTGCTTTGCAGGCCGAATCAGGTGAGACTGATTGAGGGAGACATTTTGATCTCTCAAATAGAATAATCTGTTCGCCCCAGGGTTTTAGGTGGACTCTTTTCCCTTTCCAGATTTTCCTCTCCTTCTTAGCTTGATAAACCATTCACACAGCATCCCTAAAGATGACACAGGCCCTGAGAGGTCTTATTTTCTTCAGAGCCTTCTGTGTGGAGCTAATGTAAAAAAAAAACATTTTTCGTTGTACACCGCCGATAATTACTCAATCTCTGAATATAGTAACGTAATTGGTTTATCCAGTATTCGTTGTGTACTGCCGATAATTTACAATGTTCATTTCCATATTTCGTTATACTTTGTTGTAAATTGGAAGTAGATCCGTTAATAAATTAATAAGTAAATAATTACTCAATAGTTTAATATAATAACGTAACTGATGTATCCAAAATTCGTTGTGTACTGCCAATAATTACTCAGTAGTTGAATACAATAACCTAACTGGTGTATCCAGAATTCGTTGTGTACTGCCGATAATTACTCAATAGTTGAATGCAATAACGTAACTGGTGTATCCAGTATTATTTGTGTAGTGCCGATAATTACTCAATAGTTGAATATAATAACATAACTGGTGTATCCAGTATTTATTGTGTACTGCCGATAATTACTCAATTGTTGAATACAATAACGTAACTGGTGTATCCAGAATTCGTTGTGTACTGCCGATAATTACTCAATAGTTGAATATAATAACGTAACTAGTGTATCCAGTATTCGTTGCGTACTGCCGATAATTACTCAATAGTTGAATGTAATAACGTATCTGGTGTTTCCAGTGTTCGTTGTGTGCCGATAATTACTCAATAGTTGAATATAATACATACGAGTACATAGGTAAATATAACACCGGATTTAAATATATTATTGTTCTTATTTTTCATATTGTTATGTCACTAGTTTTATGTATAAGCCCAAAGGGCGTAAATAAATCAAAAACAGCTTAACTGGTGTATACACTGTCGGCTATACACCGCCGATCATTACTCAACAATCGAATTGTCACGTCAGTGGAAATTCACTGAAATTGACCACTTTCCTCAAAGCGGTTAAGTTCGGCGAGCAAAGTGTTACAATGTAGTCCAATCTCTTTACGGCCCGTGGCTGTGACTATTCAAACGTTCATACTAATTGATTATATTGATTGAAGTTGTGATGAAGTAGATTTAATATAACGCGATAGGTGTAAAGTGCCGACACGTTATTGAATTAACTGGGGACTACGAACGTTACTTTGAGCAGATGATTTTAAACGATAACTTTTAAGCTACTGAAGCGTTTACGTTCAGCAACCTGTAGCTTTTACGATCATTTCAGTGACATGATGACGAACTTGCCACAGTAAATATTATGTAATCTAGTCTTCCGCTTCCTTTTAAGCATTTTCAATTACTATTCTTTCAAAATCCAATTTTTTTAAGTAAAAATTTCTTTAACACCATTGTCATTTGAAACTCGATGAAACGGAAGCGAGTGACACTAAAAAGAAATAAATACATACATCTGCAGGATTTAGCCTGCGAGAGAATGAGATAGAATAATCGACCTCCCCTCTCTTGTCTACTTTAGTTTTCTGAAAGTTTTAATTCTGTCGCGTATGAATTGCACACACTGATTTTTTAAGTGAAACTTCTATAGCACGGCTGTGATTTGGATTTCGGAAGAAACGGAAAAGACGATTACTGCACCTGCGACGCATCAACTGCGCTCATCGGCCGCTTTGATAATGGTGTCACTTTTAAAGGCTCCCTTGAGATATGAAACGGAAATTACGTGAAGTCTGCGCTCATCGGTCGCTTTGATTATGACTTCACTTTTAAAGTATTGGTTAAGATTGTTTTGGTAAAGTTTCGCTTCTACCACGTTAAACTGCACTCGAATTTGTTTTTTATAATTATTAAACGGGTTATTTTGTTACTTGTGCCTGATGTAATGTAATCTGCCTTTAGGCGGGAATGGGTACCGCCGCCCCGGGAATTATTTATTGGATAACCAAAACTCATGCGTAGGTCACCACCAGTGGTTCGCTACGTTTGCTGACTTAGCAGAGATGCTCCGCTTCATGGGGTAAGGTTCGTCGAGGTTTTGGCGGCGGATGACCTGGACATACTGAACCCCAGATTCCTACCCACCCCTCATACCTTTTTTCCTTCCCAAAACTTCCTCTCCTTCCTTTCCTTGAAAAGACCCTCCACACACCATCCCAAAAATGACGTAGGCCCTCAGGGTAATTATTTTCCTCAGGGCCTCCTGTGGGGATTTAATGTAAAAATACCTACATCCCATATATCGAGATTAGTGCGACGCTCTCCTCCATTTCCTTCCTTTCTCTTTACAGTCAATGTAGGCGGTGATATTATTGACTTGTCATTTCATGAACAAGCTACCGAAATTTTCCTATCGTCCTTTCATTAATTTGATTAGTGCCTCTTCTTCTTTAGTGTTGTTATTTTTGATTTGATCACAATGGTGCTAAAGGAGATTTCGTTCACGATATACGATATACGAGTGCAGTTCACACGCGGTAAAAGAGAAACTTTACCAAAACAATCTCAACTAATAGGAGCCTTGAAAAGTGAGGTCATAATCATAGCGGCCAATAAGCGCACTTTGATGCTTCGTCGGTTATGTAATGCGTCATTTCCGTTTCACATCTCAACCAATAGGGGCCTTGGTAACAAAGTGACATCATAATGAGCGCAGGTTAATGCTTTGCAGGTGCTGTAATGCGTCATTTCCGTTTCATCCGAATTTCAAATCACAACGGAGATAACGAAGGTTCACTTCAAAAAAGAAACGAAGATACGTAAACATGATAAAAGTTACTACCTTTCACGTAATATTTATATTATTTGAAAAAATAAATGCTCTTACACTATTTTCTCAGTCCTGGTGCTCAGGCGACCGCTAAGCCACTACTTTATATTTATAATCATATTTTTAAAATCGATAAGATTAAACTGCATCACATGCTGACTATCTGCCGCATGAGACGGTTGGTTTCAGCTACATTATATTGTTTTCAGCGGCTCGCCTGAATGATGTAACTTCTATACTCGTATATCGTCCTTCCCAACAGTGGCGGCGTAGGGTAGATTGGCACCCGGGGCGGTTTTGTATTGAGCACCCCTACTTAAAATTAAACACCATGCACTAAACATGCTTACGAGACTTTATTTTCTAAAATATTCGAACAAATTATCAAAATTGATTTCCCTGCCTCTTGCAATTGATAAAATCGAAAGATTGGTTAGTCGCGCTGGGATCATTGTGGACCTTAGGTAAGATTTTATTAATTTCAACTTTGAAAAGCTTCTTTCACATGAAGCCACCGACACACAAATTGTTACTTAAAAAAATCTAAGACATAGCGCTATACTTGGAATAGACTCAGAATAGCCCCATTTTACAATGAATCTGAGAAGTTTCAATGTAATCCATTGAACCGCTTCTTGGGCAAAAATGTTGACGGCTTCCAGATGGCACCTCAATCGTAAAATCCTTAACACAATGTCCTCTCCTGAAAATTTATTGTAAATTTTTAACAGATTCGGATCCATTCCACGAAGATCTTCTTCTGGTGACGTTACCAACGTTTTAGGCTGAATAACACTAAATGTAACCAGAATAAAATCCATCGCCCTGTAACGATGGTCTAGTTCTTCGTAAAATCTATCATAATATTCTAACCTCGCTCTCTGCAGCACGTCTGGTAATGTAAGTCCAGCATCTTGGGCCATTTCTCCAGGCATATATTTTCGAAATCTCCTCCTTCCTCTTTTTCCTTCAATCGGAATGTCTAAGTTGGACATCTTTTCCACTATTTGGTTGCGTTGATGTTGAAAAAAATGAACGCTTCTCTAATGATAACCCAGATTTTTTTATATACTTTTTGTCTGATTTACTTCTAGGACTTCACACCAAAAGGATAGATTGCACAGAAAACTGAAGTCACACAAAGCTGGTGTGAGTGTTGATGCTGTTTCTCTTCTTTCGACGCTTTTTGTGCTTGGATCACACATCTTTTCGAGTGTTGATATAAGCTTCCCAAAATTATTCTTCAGTGGTTTAACAGCGTCGTGATGAGCACTCCATCTTGTCTCTGATAGTCATTTAATCGATACGCCTACATTTTTCATTAATATTTTCTCCCCTTACGCCGCCACTGCTTCCCAAAATATCCTACTCAAACCAACACCGATTTCACTCCTTTCTCTCATCAAAAAGACCCATCTAAAAGCTTCCCCAAAAAAGAAACAAGCCACGGGCGAAAGCGAAAATCATGATATTCCAGTAGCCAGGAAGTTTTACCTTGCAAAAGGTTATGGACTTCTGGTTTTTCGGTATGTTGTATGTACCGTTCTTAAAAATCCAAGCTTTTGGACAAATCGCGTCGGTACGACCAGATTTGTTGCAATATTTTAGGTTTACGCAAAATATTTCTTTAATAATGCGTCCAACAAAAAAATTGTGGCTTGTTTGTAGAATGCAAAATGTTATAAATTTGCCTTCAAAACTTTTTTGTTTATACCTATTACTTTCCGAAATAGAAGGCAAAGCAAACCGGAAACTACCAAAAAAGCACAATTTTTTTTCATGATAAAGCTTAATAAATCTACATTACTGCAGTTGAAGACAAAATTAGAAATATGGGGGTGAGTCAAAAAGTAATGTCTCTTTTTTTTCTCCTTTAATTGTCAAGAAATAAAAATGCAATTATATTCTATTCTAAAACCATTATATTGACGATTAATTTGTCACTATTCATTATAATCTCTGTCTTTTTCCAAAGTTTTGGTCCATCTTTTAATAAGGGCATGTACTCCAGAGAGGTAAAAAGCACGGTTCTGCTTCCTAAGGCCATTCGTAATAGATTTTGTTGGGGGAAACACGTGCTTTAAGCTTATTAAGGGTTGTGACATATTGAACAAAATTTATTATGCATCCGTGCTCCAAAAAGTCAACCATAATCAAACCATCTGCATCCCTGAACACTGTCGCCATTACTTTCACAATTTTTGTGACCGGAGACGAAACATTTACACTTTTCCAGTCTTTCATGAATGCGAATAGGCGTTTCACCTTCTGCATTCAAGAAATCAATCACAGAACGCTGACTAATACCAACATTGATATCGGCCATTGATTGCAAGCGACTGCAGGCTGCCACCTGTTGACGCAGAAAGTTATTATTGCAGTGGATTGTAGATGAAGGTTTGAGGAATAGCGCCAAACTCAATTTTTTCATTTAACTAACTTTACTTAAATAGAAAAAAATAGGAGGCATTAGTTTTTTTACTGTCCCTAGTACTTCGGGTTCTAATTAAATTCAAATGATGCATTTAGAAATAAGTTGTGAATTTTCGACGACCCATTGGTTGAGTGTGGAGTTAATAAACATATTATAAAGGCAAATAAAACTTCCGGAGATGCGAGCGCATATATAAATATATTGTAATTATATATTTATTTAATATTCTATTTATTTAATTATCTATAATATTTTTTCGGCTAATAATACAAACAAACGTAGTCTTCTGTGATAACATAGCTGAAGTCCCAGAAGTTGCACGGGTTTCAGGCAGAGTTTTTCAAAATTTCATCAATCTCGGAATAAATCAAATCCATTAATTTGTATAAAAGTCATAGAAACGCCGCCCTTCCGCGACAGAAAATCTTGTTAATAAAATGGGTAGATAGATAACTAAAGGCCCTGGCATTGCCGGGCTATACGTAGGGTTTTTCGGAGTCAGCATTTCAATCACCTTTGTTATGAAGATCAAATAAGTAAAATGTCATATAAATATATAATATTGTTCAAATGTAGTTTCCTGGTTAATCCGACGTAGAAACTACAAAATTCAAGTTGATGTTGGGGGAGTAAACGACTCGCGGCTGCGCGACTACGCGTCATCGTGTATTTATGTCAGCGCTACGAGCCGTAGCGTAGCGTGTTCGTGCTTATTGTGTCCTATTGCTACGCTCGAGAGAAATAATATTATTCGGTTCTGGAGTAACGAAAACACGTCGCGGGGACCAAGACAATTGATTTGAAACTCGCTACGTTCGCGATAAATACTGAAGTAAAATATTGTCACATTTTAATAATACCAGCGCACGTAGAAGCAATAAAATAGGGAACCGGTAGCACGCCGACACTTTTCCGATGTTCGCGAATTTTCTTAATAAAAGTTTTTGGTTGGGTATTTTAACAAGAGTGACGTATTTTTTTCTTTAGCTCCGTACAGGAGGCCCTGAGAAAAATAACTGAGAGGAAATTCTGGGAAAGAAAATTGTACGGACGTATGACCCCATCCCTTCCTGAGATTTGTCTCGGTCTTGAGCCAGATCGGGGTGGACTGATTGAGAGAGACAATTGGACCTCTCCAGCCGGACTTTTTCCACCCACCGCCTTCCACCCCATTGGGAGGGATTGATTCATAATGGATTCATACTGTGATTCCTACGACTTACTGAACCCCAGATTCCTAACCACCGTTCATATCTTTTTCCTTCCCAGAATTTTCTCTCCTTCCTTTCCTAAAAGACTCTCCACACAGCATCCCCAAAGATGACTCAGAGGAAAATAATTCCCCTCGGGGCCTATGTCTTCAATGGGGATGGTGTGTAGAGAGTCTTTTTGGAAAGAATGGGAGGAAGTTTTATGAAGAAAAAAGGTACGAGAGGTGGGAATCAGGGTCGTTGTGACCAGGAAAGACGGATGATTGAATCCATCCCTCTCACTCCGGTGCCAGACGATGCAATAGGTCTTTTCAACAAGTCTCTCCCGATCTGGCTTTGCGTTGTCCGATTCTCCACCGCCGAGAACCGGACAAACCTAACTTCATGATCCCGTGAACTCCTGCTAAGTCGCTAAACCCAGCGAACCACTTGGAGTGCCCTATGGCAGAGTTGTTGGTTATCCAATAAATCGTCCCCGGAGCCACCGTGCCGTACCAAAATCCGCCTTCCAAAATGTAAATGAATTTATGAAAGGAAAGGTGTACTACTTCAATGAAAAATGTATTTTTCCCTACGTATATAATACATAATTAAATTCGTGTCTTGTTGGTAACCAGTAATCCAGATCCAGATGGTCAGGTACTTTCCAACCTTTCTCTTTCCCACATCCTTTCCCTTTCAATTTCTTTCACGTTGTACATGTTAAATAACGCAAGAATCGAGATTATTCTTATTGATAATTGTAGACAAAGAATGTATCTTTCTAATGTTAAAAAATCACGGACGCTTAATTCGTATTTTAATCATTAATGCGATCGTTTGACTTAATAACTTTATTGTCAATGCTTATTTAAACATTTTAAATATTCCCACTTACTTCGGGTAGTTGGACACTCATTTGCGGAGTTCCAATAAATTAATAAAGATCTTCAAAAGTCAGGCAAAATTTCTCTGCTAACCAGACTCGCTACCTTAGACGCATGTTTCGAAAGGTAAGTTTAAAAAGCAACATAAAACAATATTTTTATTGGGGTTATTATCATTACCTTCATCACCATATAATTACTTTTGATCAAAGCAGCTTTCATTAAATATAGTTTCAAATTACCTACATCACTTAGGTGTCAATAACCTAAAAAAATATGCGTGCTGTAAATTATGCTTCATTTCATGAGGCCAATGAAATCAAACAATCAATAACGCCGAGGTTAAATAACAGCACCCATTAAAAAAATTTAAAAGCATTGTATAATCGATCCTACTCTGGTTAAGTCACAAATGTCGAATCATTAAGACGGTGTTTCGAATTTTAGAAATGCTTCATAACTTGGGAACACGAAGTCATCGCATAGTGCACGCCAAACTTTAAGACTGGCCTGACGTTGATCAGAAATCATCGCAGTAGGCGAGTGAAAGCGGACAGAAAAATGGCAAAAAAAAACCCTCCCTCCTCCCCCCTCGCCGTTCTCCGACGCACGTTTGGTTTTGCGCATCTTTCTCTTTCGCTTACGTGTAAAATCAGAAACTGCGTGAGAATTGATAATACCATGTTCAGGCCGGTCTAATGGTTTGGCGTGTATTATAACTTATAAATATTGATGTTTTCTTTCAACACCACTGTTGAAAAGAAAGTCAAATCATTTTCCACTCGAGAATACACAAACTTAGTACTTGGAACCAAGGTTCATAGAAAATGCGTTTAACGAGGTTAGCTCATGAGGGCTTTTATTGAAAAAAAACTCGTCGAGCCGCTTTCAAAATCATCATCGCTCTACCCTCTCGATGAGCTAACCTTGGCTTTGAACGCTATTGACACTTTTAGTTTATTGACACTTAAATATTTGTACCTAGTTGTGTATGATTATCTTTTTTTTATTTAGAAAACTAGAAACTACATTTGAAGATGTGTCTGTTGGTTTTAGGAGCACTTCCACCTGAGACTGATAGGAGATAAGGGTTTTCCTCTACCGGCAAATTGTTGCTCTCGAAATACGTCAACTGGTATATTATACAAAACTTTATGTAATTTATTTAGACATTATGTTATGCAATATTGCGGAACTCTGTCATTCAGATGTAAACTTTGCTTATTTTGGCGTATGCTATGTTTTCTCTGACTGTCTTGACTCTCTCCTAATTCCTATACCTTTCTTTCCCTTCATTCTTTGAAGCAGCAGTGGCAGTTTCCTTATATTTTTGTAACATGACTTCTTCATTCTAAAGAATCATAATATGAATTATAATAGAATGGGAATTTTTGTGCATTTATAATTTGGCAAGACTATAAAATATGTCAATTGTTGCACTAAAATATTGTAATGAGTAGTGCGCTCTCCTAAAGTTGGAATCAACTCTCTATAAACATGTTGACAACGTATTTCATTTCTGTTATAATTATAATGATAAAATAATTGGATTATTTGTAGTGTTTTTGTGAAAAATCACCTCAAGGGCGCTGTGCAATTTGTTATGAAGTCTTTGGCTCTATCTAATTTTTATCCTTTACAAATAGATTCAGAACACATACTTACCTGGCAGGTCACTTCCGATCAACAAATTTTAATTAGAAAGTTTATGTTTGGAGAGGATACGACTTTGCAAGTGGTGGACATTATATTTAAAACACTGGACATTGCATGATTTTACATTTGCTACCCCATCACTATTGGCATTACATTTATGAAAAGACCAGCTGACCCGGAAAATGTTGTTCTGCCGTATAAATTATCTGCGTTGTGATAATGTCAAAATGACGCGACGCTTCTCGTGAATGACTTGCGCATGTGTGGATGAAAGTTCGATGAGGCAGGCGTAGCGCCATCTGTCATTCAACAACTTGAAGTGAAATATCACAAAACTGCGTTGTATAAATACTACGTTATTATTATTATTATAAATAATTTCGTTATGTTTGAAATACGAACGACGGTTAAATTTGTTCATTCAAAATTACTAAAACCGCGATTAAAAAATGGAAGGGTGGGGGTACGAGGGTGAAATTTGGGGTTTTAGGTATTATTTATGCTAAATTTAAAAAAAAATCAAAAAAATGTCAAAAAAATACAAATAAAATTTCTGGATAGGAAACCCTAATCACCTAGCGGTTTTAAATATACTTTACGACCTATTCTTAAACCTACCAAATACACATAAAAAAATCATCAAAATCGGTCCAGCCGTTTCGGAGGAGTGCGACCACAAACACCGTGACAAGAGATTTATATATATATATAGATTAGTGGTAAAAGTAAAGTTGATATTTGATTTGAAAGACTGAAGGACTCTTTAGGTCTGGAGAATTTTTATGGAATGACCTTTACAATAGCTTACATATAATGTGATCATTTTTGTTGGCAAACCAAATAAATAAATCAAAACTTTTTATGTTTGCTTTACAAAAATTTATATGACAACCACTCAGCGCCGTGAAATTTTTAATCAGCAAACAAAATATTTTAGGGTCATATTTTAATCCTGAGATTGGGGAGATGATTCAAACCTCGGACGAGTTGTTGTTCGTAGTAAAGAGTGGCTTCTTTTCATTTTAAACCAAGGTCATAATGATTATGCATTGCCCTGAACGATGTGCCATTACCTACATCACCGGCGGTTCAAGACTTTTCGTGGGCTAGGTGTTAAGATTGAAAATACGATATTATTGATGGTCTTGTGGCTGAAAAATAAATAAAAATAAAAACCATCATTAAGAAAAATCGTTCTCGGCTACGACAACATTAATAATGGGAAATTTCATCTTTCTTTTGAACTTAATTACTATAAAAGACAACTTTTTGCGTTCGGGACTATGAAAAATAATGCATTCATAATTTCAGTTCGGAAAAATGGAAATTTACTTTTGCGTACAAGATCGCATCAATTCTCAACCACTTACAATAACATAACGAGGAGCTTAAAATAATATTACTATAACATATATTAAATGTACGACTACCACAATACGGGCATTAGCCTAGTGTGGTAGCCAAAAAAAAAACAAATATCTGTAACTTATAAAAATTTTATGAAATAAAAAAATAAATAAAAAAACATCTACGAGTATTCGGTGAGCACTAGTTTGACGAAATTCTGGAAACAAAAAAAAATGAAAAATGTCTTTTAGGCAAAAAAAAAGGTATTAGAATAATTTCACTTACCCCAAAAACCCTGTTTGCCGTATAAACCATTCAAAACCTGGGATGTATATTAAAATACAATGAAAATAACGAAACGAAAACATAACGAAATGACGGGAATTATTATAAATGCGGAAGTAATTTTTCATTTCACGCAATTGAAATTTTTAATGTATTTTTTTCCATCGCCAAATGCAAAAAGTTATTTTTTATAGTAATTATCTAAAAAATATTTTTTTCCTTAATTTGACGTAGGTCACAATTTATATTTGTTGAAAATAAATAATACAAAATAAAAGATTTATAATCCTACTTGAAAAAAAGTCATTGTTTATTATTTATTTCATTATAACATTTTCTTGTAAATACGATTTTATGAAAAATTTTAAATTAAAGTTGTTGAGATTTTTCCTGTTATTTATCTGTTCCGTATACACATAAATAATAAATACATTTTTTTAAATATTTATGCTTTTAAGGGTTAACAACATTGATTATACCGACTCTGGCCTTAAAAAATGGCCGTAGAAAATCATTACATCTTGTGGTATACCCAAAATCAGTTCAACCATCATAATGATCCAAAAAAACATCTAATTATAATGTGTAATTCACACGCGGGAAAAGTGAAACCTTCAGAAAACTAAAATAGACAAGAGTGGGGAGGCTACGAAGCACCGCAGAAAGACGAAACCGATTGAACTATCTCAATTTTTCGCAGGCTAAATCCTGTAGATGTAAGTGTTTGCCTCTTTTTATGTGTTCCGCTATTTTTCGTTTTTTCGAGTTCCAAAACGAAGTTTTCACTTCAGAATAACTCATTTTTTTTACATGAGCTCCACACAGGAGGCCCTGAGGAAAATAATTTCCCTCAGGGCATAAGTCATCTTCGGGGATGCTGTGTGGAAGGTTTTTTTAAGGAAAGGAAGAAGAGGAGAGTTATGGGAAGGAAAAGGGTTAAAGGGGTGGGTAAGAATCTGGGGCTCAGTGTGTCCTGGTCATCCACCTCCAAGACCTAGACAAACCTCACCCCATGAACCCGGGCACCCCTGCTAAATCACCAAACGCGGCGAACCACTTGGGGTGACCTATGGCAGAGATGTTGGTTATCCAATAAAGGTTCCCGGGGCGGCGGTACCCATTCACGCCTCCCAAATTTATGGTATTTGATTTATTTTCTTTGAATTTCATTAAAAAGTAGCTTATTCTGTGGTAAAAATAAACCATTGGAAAAACCATCAGGAAAAAGGTACGTCTCGCTGGTGATGCATGTCGTAAAGTTCACCGGTGCCTTGTATTAGTGCACCGGACGAACTTCGTTTAGATGGTCTGCTTTTGCGAGTTGTGGCCGGAAGTGACGCCAACTCTACTGTACTGAAAAGTCACCACTTCCGTACACGAAAAACTAAAACCTCAGACAACCAAAATCCATTATTTCGTGAAATAGTGTTCCTAAAAATAAAATAAACACAGTCACCGTAAGACCTGTCGTTACTTTTCGGGATCGGCTGAGGTTTAAATATTATTTTTGGAACGCGTTCATCCAGTAAAAAAAATTTTTTTTTAAATGTATTTTTCTTCTAATATCCAAAAAATAATTATAATAAACAGACATTTTGAACGCATAGTTTGCTCATTTTAAAAAGTTTATTTCTTGGATATGTGTTTACCGACACATGCGTTGGGAATTTATGGTATAAAAAAACAACACTTTCTTAAAATTCTTATAAAATTTACACCCTAAAATTCAAATTGAAACAATATTCAATTAAGTTATGCCGATGGCATAACGATAAAACCCAAAATTTTGACATAAAAGTATAACAAGGTGTGTATAAAACTACTGGTGAGCTCTGGCATTATGAAATTTGCAATAGGTTGCAAGCGAGCTGTTTGAAAACTGAATGTATGGAAGGCGGGAGGGGGAGAGAGGGGAACCTACGAGGGGGGAGGAGAACTCGGGAGGTGGGTTCACAGGACGGGGGAAGGGTGGAAGTGAAGTGGGGAGAGGGAAGGCGGAGGAGGCGGAGTAAGAATGCGAAAGGGGACGCTGGAGAGGAAGGGGAGGCGGATGGGAAACGGGACGAATGGGAAAGGACACGCAAGGAGAAACAATTTATTTATTATACACAGCAACGCATGTCGATTACCAGCTGGTTATTTTATAATTATTTTACTAAAATTGACGAAAAATAATGCAAAAATGTGATAAATGTACGGAGTCATAGGAATACAATGGTTAATTAACCATTTTATAAGCAGAAGCACGATTTATGAATATATTAAAAAATCTCTCACCCTCAATTACATATCGCATCTTGGAGAAAAAAGAACGAATACAAATGCGCGCGCATGGAATAGTTTTTAGATGCAAAATTGCTGCGTTGCCATGTCTAAAAAATAGAGTTAAGATTTTTATGAAATGAAAACTTCTTTAGTACCGTTGTGATTTGAAACTCGATGTAACGAAAAATAGCCACACTAAAAAGACACAGACAAATGCATCTATAGGATTTAGCATGCCAGAGAATGAGATAGTTAAATCGGTGCTTCGTAGCCTCCCCACTATTGTCTACTTGAGTTTTCTCAAGGTTTCACTTCTATCGCGTGTGAACTGCACACAAATTGTTTTAGTAACAAATCGAATCAAAATGCGTTGTCTTTATTTAAAGTATTAGTATTAGAAAACACCATTTAACGGTTGGGAAGTGACTTTTTATTAGTAGGGCTGAAGTAGTGTACAAAATGTATGAATGCATTATTACAAATAAACTAATTTACGTATATATCACAACGATTTGTTAAGTTGATGAGATTTCCTGTAAATTAATTTGAACATCAAACCCGATTGCTAATGATTGGGAATGATGATACCGCCGCAGTTAATATTTAATTGTCAAAGCGCTGTGACCGTTATTTGGTTTATAATAAATTGTATGAACCAATATCGAAATGCTTCGGATTTACCGCGGGGATTATTTTATGATTTATGGACGACAATGAATTTGGGCCTACGGATACAGAGACTCCTCTATGATGCACATTTCAATACAAAACTGAATTACATCTATTGATTTAACAACCAGTATAACGGTGATTTCAGTTTTTTGCCGAAACTCTCTAAATTAACTTGCTCGACTGTTGATCCATGCATGACCAAGGGAAACAGGGATCCATATATATATATATATATATATATATATATATGGATCCCGCAATCCCTGTTTCCCTTGGTCATGCCATAACTTCAGAACGACTTAACTGATTTCATTCAACTTTTTTTCAAAGTTTTCTAATACTTTGTAGAAGGTTTTTACGGAAAGAAAAATTAAGAAAATTGCTCATAAAACTTAACGACTATTTTAACTTCGCACGTTTGACAGTTCGCGCGTTTGATAAAATTGAATTTAGCAGGCAGCTTTTTTTTTTTTGTAGTAAAAGAATTGTATATAGATTTTTAAAATTATAGATATTTCAAATAGGTACCTGTGTTAGGTACCAAATTTGATTGATTGTTCTTATAATATACAAAAATGAATATTTGTGATATACGAAAAATGAAAATTTAAATAAAATAATTGTAATAGGGGGCACGCGAGTTGTTTGAAAAATGAATGTACTGGGACTGAATTATATATGGTAGGGGGATTTGCGGGACGGGAAGCGGAGAAGGGAGAGGGTGAGCGGGGAAGGTGGGAGGGTAACGCGGGAGGGTAGGCGATGCGGGAGGGGAACGGGGACGCACGGGAAAGGACATGCAGGGAGAAAAAATTTAGTTATTTGGGCATTGCAACGCATGCCGGGAACCAGCTAGTTCATTTAATAAAACAAAACTTTTTAAAATAGAACAGAAATCTCTTAACATCTGAGTTGAGTAGAATTTAAAAGACAACGAATTTTAATTAAGCACATCAAAAAATTTGTGTGCAGTTCACACGTAGTAGAACATTAAAGTAGACAAGAGTGGGGAGGCGTCGAAGAGTCGAGTTTCAAATCACAACGATGCTAAAGAAGTTTTCTCTTCAAAAACAAGAAACGGTGCTTGAGACAATACATGTATACAACAGTGGCGGACCGTGAGTTTTCAGTGAGCTAGAGCGACATTACTAATGTTGTTGTAGCTGAAAATGATTTTTTTTTTTAATTTTTACTTTTTGTATGAACATTTTTCAGTATATGGATCCCTTGACTGAAAGTATCCTGAAGATCTTCATTCAAAAAATTGAAATTAAACATTTTCAGCTATAACAACGTCAATAATGTCATATTTTTCAGTCTCTCACTGAAAACTCACGGGGCGCCACTGGTATACAAGAGTTTATTAAATAATTAATAAATAGTTTAATAAATAATGTACGCGAACTTAATAGTGATTCGTATTGAAGAGTAAAGTATATTAGTATAGTAAAACATATCAGACGCGTGTCGTCGCCGACCCGACTGCAGTATGATACGTTAAATATAATACAAATCAATAAAATAATTATATAGTGATGAAGATTTGTCATCAGAATTAAATTTCATATTAGTCTCGTTCCTCGATAGAGTGTGTATACTCATTTTGAAAACATCACGTTCGGACTGTTCGTGGAAACAATTTATCGGCAATGTGATTTAAGAGCCTTTAATATTGCTTTGATTTCTAAGAACGTGATATTAGATACTGGTGCCGCGGTTCGTTTCAAACAGCTCACCGACATACTGTTTTAAATAGTGAAATATTGAAGTCTTTTGTTTTATAGTGTTTCAAATATCTTTGGTTTTATGCATATTTATAAAAAAATCAAAGTTTAACAGGAACGGCTGTGCGGGCATTTTCAGACATTCATAAACGTACGTTCCTTATCGCTGTAATGCTGCAGCTCTTTCTTACACTTAAATAATGGTGAGACAAAAGAGGAGACATTTTTTTTTTTTTTACATGAGCTCCACACAGGAGGCCCCCAGGAAAATAAATTCCCTCAGGGCCTACATCATCTTTGGGGATGCCGTGTAGAAGGTTTTTTAAGGAAAGGAAGGAGAGGAGAGTTCTGGGAAGGAAAAGGGATTGAGGAGTGGGTAGGAATCTGGGGTTCAGTGTGTCCTTTTCGTCCACCTCCAAGACCTAGACAAACCTCACCCCATGAACCCGGGTACCCCTGCTAAATCACCAAACGTAGCGAACCACTTGGGGTGACCTATGGCAGAGGTGTCGGAGACATTCAAAATACGTGCGACTGTTTCGTCCAAAGATATTGAAATATAAGTAGATGTGCTATCTGCTGTTTTTACTATGTGGGTCTGCGCTTTCGAATAAACCACACGAACGTTTAAACTAAATTAACGAATTCTTTCCTTATTCAAAATATATTGTTAACCAATATTAATGCACATTTTCAAAAAATCAACGAAATGAACAAATTCTTTTTGTATGAAAACTACGCTAATTAGCGCGCAGTTCGGCGACAGTTGCGCGGACACCATAGCATATCTCTTCTGTATTTGAATATCTTTGGTTTCCTCCAAAGTAGTACTTTTTTCTATTGGAGGAAACAAATATATCTAAGCAACGGCGATGGGATGGCATGTTCTTATACGTGTGAGGGACATGCATTATAATGATTATATGTTTCCTTTGGGGGGTACAGACATACGTTCACCGTTTGTCTCATTTTCGACTGTTGTTATTTTGTATGCAAGAAAAAGCTCCAGCATTATATGTTTAAGAATAAAAGCAAAACCATCAGCGCATTGACATTTGACGTTTTTGATTTTTTTTTAATTCACCCACATTTCAATATTATCTTTGTAAAACTGTACTCCATACTTTCAAAGAAGGCGACGGCGACGTCACGGTGCGGTGTGTGAGAGAGATGCAGGAAAATTATTACTTTTTCCTTTGTAGGAAACAGACCTGTGTACATTGTGCAACTCATCTTTTGAAAGACCTCTAGCATTATTGTGACAAGAAACGTACGTGTATTGCCTTTTTTGTGCTGTCACCGTACCGTAATCGTGGTTTGTAGATCGTCACGGTTATCATAACAGCGGTCAATGTTTTGAATTTAGATAATTTTTCATCGGTGTAATAAAAAAAAAATTTCAA
This sequence comes from Limnephilus rhombicus, assembly GCA_929108145.2. Classification (NCBI taxonomy): domain Eukaryota; kingdom Metazoa; phylum Arthropoda; class Insecta; order Trichoptera; family Limnephilidae; genus Limnephilus; species Limnephilus rhombicus. The sequence continues at coordinate 7,115,951 of OV815275.1, read as the reverse complement.
GAATAATTTTATTTTTTTGCATCCGAGCTTTTACATAACCCTTTCCCGCTATATTCAAGTTCCCCGCTCACGAAACAGAAGTTCGACTGGTTAATGTATCTAAAATAAAAATAAAATGTTAAAAATGCATATGCGAAAACTATGAATTATTAAAACATATCTCTGCTTTGTTATAATTTAGCATCATGTTCCTCGGTCTTAAACCTAAATTTACACCATTCAGCTAATTAATTTAACTTAAAAATAGTTAGAAATATAACTTACGATTCAAAATAAACCACTTATCATATCATGACATGTCAATAACAATGTCAGGTAATTAATATCGCTGAGTTATGTGAAAGTTATTTTTTTTTGGCAATGCTGAATAAAAATACATACAAAGTTACATCGGTTAGAGTGTTGCATAAGATTTTAACAAAGAAACAAAAAAATTGCCTTTCCTCACCATAAAGAGACAATGCTCTTGTGTTTGGTGAGAGAGTTCTAGCTCAATTAGTAAATTAAAAGATCGTGTAAGCTAGTAATAACGGCTATTGTAAATAATAAGTAATGTTAGAAAATCGTGTATAAATTTAAAAATAAATCATGATAGGTTTAAAAAATCTTAATATAAATTAAAAAATCATTATAAATTAATTAATCATGTAAGTTAGCAACAAAAATTATTGTAATTAATAAGTAAAGGATATGTAAGAAAGAACGCAAAATTTATACAATAGTATATTTAAAGATATATAAACTAAGAAATGAGAGGGAATGAAAGCGATGGCGATTTACACAAAATAACCTAACCTAATCGGAAGACAGACACTGACAATTCGATAATAAACCCGCACTGTTAGAATTTATCGTCGAATCAGAAATTCTTTACCAGCTCAGTGCAGAAGCGTGCAGCGTTCAATTTAATGTCGAGTAAAATTCCAATTTCCAATACACAGCTTGCGACCGAGCGCCGATGGCAAATATTGGAATCTTAAGTTCAATAATGGGAACTAATAAAAGCGCATGCCGTGACTTCATCGACAAAGTTCCACCTGCAAATTTGTATACCGAGCGGAAGCGCTTAATTGGATTGACATAGTTTTGTTTGTCTTAATTTACACGCTAGCAATGGAAAGTGGCACAATTGGAAGCAATCAGCTGAATATTGCAAATCAGCGACAGTAACTGGTGCTTGTTTGTTTATCGAGCTTTATATCACCACTTATTATTTATTGTTGTACCTAGTACCTAATGTTTTCGTTTTATTAACTTTTGGATATAAAGGCACAAGACCAATGTTTGAAGTCAAAACTTCTTTAGCACCGTTGTGATTTGAAACTCGTTGAAACGAAAAAGCGACACCAAAAAAAGACAAACACATACATCTATAGGATTTAGCTGGATGAGAGAATGAGATAGGATAATCGGTCAACTCTTATGTACTTTAGTTTTCTGAAGGTTTCACTTCTACCGCGTATGCACACATTTTTTTATCATATTCTGAAAGATGCATTTCTTAAGAACGTTCTCATCAAATGTTTTAAAGAAATTCGTAAAATTGACGAAGACACAGCATTTTATGTGAAACAGAATGAAGAATTTTCCTTTAGCAAAACTTTGAGCGCGTTTTTCTAGTCACAATGTTTAAAAAAAAAACATACATCCGATTTGCATGCATCAAGTCTTAAACTGTTCAAAAATCCAGTTTCTATGGCACCACGTTGGGATTTTTTTTTTAAAAGGGCACCCTTCTATTTTTTTAATGATGAAAAATTTTCATAAAAACATGATAATCTCTGATCATTATTACCTTTTTCAGATATCAGAATTCTCGTGCGTTGTGCCATAGAGACTGGATTTTCGAACAGATTAAGAATCTATCAATGCAAATCGGATGTATAGTTTTTTTTTAAATATGTTGTCAACCAATTGTTGTTTACAAAAGTAGATTTGCATACAAACTCCGCGTACGAAAACGAATTCTTAAATTTCGACCGTACAGTCTCTAGGCTATTAATACTGTTTGGTTAGGATTTATAAATAACATCTTTGCGAGCGGTATTTTAGCAAAATTGCAGAATTCAAATGTCGGTGAAAACAATTCTTGCAATTTTCTTTTAATTTTTATCAATAATTCACGTAAATTTCACATATCAAAATTCATTCCCGTTAATACGACCACCACACTGTGTGTATGGTGCCCAGCAAATTGCCCAGCCGTGTCTCATTTGGGGCTTCAAAGCAAATGTTACCATTAAAATGATTGGATCCACCGTCAGAGGCGAGAGGCCGGCGCGTCACGTGTGAATGAAGGTACATAGATAGTGTAATTCCAGGTGTGTAGTGGTAATAATTATTATGGGATAATAATGAAATTATTGGGTGTCGGCTTTGTCGGCCAATCCGGCGGTCATTTGACCAAACGCATTAATCGGTCACTTTGTGTAATGGTTCAGAGTTCAGATGTACAGTTCCAGCGGTCCCAAACAAGGCTTTGAATAAAATAATAAAAAATCATGAAAGTCACATTAATAATTTGGATTTCTGAAGTCATTGTATCTATTTGAAAAAGAGAGTACGAAAACAATGTGCAATAAAGTTGTAAATGGTGAATATTTGAAGCAGGTGGATGAGTTTGTATTTGGGAAGTATGTATTGGGATGAGAAGGCTGATGGAGATTAGAGATATTGAAAGAAGGATAAATGAAGGTAACTCCATTAATGGAGGACTGAACATCGTTGGTGCCAACAAAGAACTGTCCAAAGATGCGAAGCTAGCCGTCCACAATGGAATGCTGGTACCTACCCTGATGTATGGCAGTGAGGATGGAACTGGCAGAGGAAGGATGAAAGTAGACTAAATTACTAAATGTTGTAGAAATGAGATCCCTGATCCCGTAGAAAAAAATGAGGAGTGTATGTGGTAAAACCATGTACCATCGTGTGAGAAGCATGGAGATACGCAAAGAATGCATGGCTGTCATAAGCGTAATGAATAAGATGAAGAAAGGAACACTCAGACAGTACGGAGAATATATTACGCAAATGTGAATGGTAGAAGAAAGAAGAAGTCAGGAACGCCCGAGGAAGACATGGTACGACCAAATGAATCAGGTACTTGAGTCGGACCATGGCGAGAGTCAGAATAATAGAAGAATATATATGAGACGATGGATTAATACGAATGAAGCAAGGAGTGTGTTCCAAGACCGAGTTGTTTGGCGGTCCATCCTTTCTTCCTGCCCCTGCGGGGAAATAGCGTGATGGTGTTAGTTAGTTAGTTAGGATTTTTACACGTTGGCTAAAAACTGAATGGCGTTCATTTACCAAAAAATATTCTCAGATATAATCACAGATATCCATGAATTCAAGTCAAAGAACTTTTGTCAATGCATTATCGGCAGGGACGGTTATTGTTGCAATTATACAAATCTTGGTTACCAGACTATACTCGAATCAAATGCAAAAAATCTAACTTTCTGCTGATTTCCGCGTTCAGAACTTTGCATAACAACTGATTGAAGTTGAACTTTTCCAATTACAGAATGCATTACGTCTAGTGACCTTGTTCATCGTTATCTGTGATTATTTCAAAGAAATATTTTTTACTAATAAGCACCATGCATTAGCAGCCAACCTGTTGGAATGTAAATTATTTGGGGGAATATTATGATTTTAAATTTTCTCTGTAGTTTTGTATGGGACCGCAGCAAGAATTCCGCGATGATAAATTAAATTTAATTCACAGTGGGAAAATGGGTACAAACATGCGAGGAAATTCCCGGTGTTTCACGCCCATGCTGCGAAATTTCAGACCGCGATTTTTCATGTTAATCTGAGAAAAAAAATCAAGAGGATTTCCGTTTTTCCCGCAGGGCAAACATTTTTACTTGTAGTTAAATTTTGGGAGAGGTAGAAACAGAGGATACGGCGTAACAAATGTGTGTCTCGGTACACTTTCCTAGCTTTAGTCTAAAATCTGGTCTCCTTCAACAGAAGCAATCTTCAAACAAACCCTCACACTTTTCGTAACGCTCTCGTCACGCATTCACCAGCTTACTCCCTAAGTCAGGCGTGCGTAAAGAAGTTTTACTTCAAAAATCACATTTTTCATTCATTTACTTGAAACTATCCTGCCGGCTGCGCCAGTTTGTTGTAACACAATTATTTTAATAAAACTCCAAATCAACAAAACATTTTATTGGACTTTATTGAGATAGATTAAGAATGAGCTCCTGATACCTTATTTAGCATGCGGTAGTAATAATCTGTATACTGACCCTTAGGTTACAACCATATTTACAAACCACGATCCCTGCGTTATCTCTCATCTACGGGTAGTCTAATAAACAACTATCTAGTGCCATCCTTGGGTGACCTCTCATACCTCTCTAGGATATCGGATAAGGGGTGTACATTTATGCGACCTTTTTCTAAACCGATTATAAGTAAAAGAAAAAAAAACACGTGTGCAGAAACCTTCAGAAAACTAAACTTCGAAGAAATGAGACGAATGCAGAGTATCAGGAGTAGGATAATTGCAGGGTTTATCTTATAAAATCTCGTGTCACGGTGTTTGTGGTCGCACTCCTCCGAAACGGCTTGACCGATTTTTATGTTTTTTTTTATGTATATTTGGTAGATATGAGAATAAGTTTTAAAGCATATTTAATACCTCTAGGTGTTTAGGGTGTCTCTATCCAGAAAAATAAATCTATTTTTTGTTTTTTTTTTTTTTTAGCATCAAAAAATACTTATATTCCCAAATTATTACCCTCCTACCCCCACCCCGCCATTTTTTAATCGAGATTTTAGTATTTTTGTGTGAACCAATTTAACCATCTTTCGAATTTCAAACAGAACTAAATTATTTATGTTGTAGAGTGACAGATGGCGCTACGTCCGCCTCATCGAACTTTTATCCACAGATGCATTTTGATATTTCATTCGGCATCATGTTCTCGCGTGGAAAAACCATCGAGCTTATTTGTGTTGGCTAAAGACTGACTGATAAAAATATCGTACACTCAATTGCTCTTCGAATCTTTATTTCATTTTCCTACTTCAGTTGGTGTTTTTTTTTGCTTTTATCGGCGGTCATCGTTTACAGCGCTCCATTTTTCTTTCTGTCATAGATCCCATCCCCACGCACTAACAATACATTATGTATTTTTTATTTAACACCCTAAATATTTTACAAATCAAATGTAGACGGTGGCCTTCCTATACATCCTTTCCACTTCACTTCCTTCTTATACAAATCAAATCCACACCGCCCGCTTGCCAGCCCACTCGTCCACCACATACAGACATTATCGTATATATAATACAGATTTTAACCAATTTACAAAAAAACCTTGACAAATTTAATAATTGAACCTTCCTCATGAATCACTCTCTATTGCTTAAAACCGCATGAAAATCCGTTAAGTAGATTTTGAGTTTATCGCGAACAAACAGACAGACGCGGCGGAGAACTTTAATTTATAATATGTAGAGATGCGCTGCACAAAGGAGAGTCAGAGGAACCGAGAGGCTACGAAACACCGCGCAAAGAGGAGACCGATAACCTACGAAGCACCGCATCAAGAGGACACCGATTAGTCTATCTCATTCTCTCGCAGGCTAAATCCTATAGATGTATGCGTTTGTCTCTTTTTAGTGTCGCTCGTTTCAACGAGTTTCAAATCACAACGGTGCTAAAGAAGTTTTCACTTAAAAATAACGTTTTAGTGAAAGGTTAAAAAAAAATAACGTCGTTATTAATACTGTTTCTATAATAAAAGTCGTTCTCTGAACAGTTCATTAATGTGTTTTTTTAAATAAATTCCTTAGATCTTCTGTTTGGGAGGCGGGTACGGGTAGCGCCGCCCCGGGAACCATTTATTGGATAACCAACACCTCTGGCGTAGGTCACCCCAAGTGGTTTGCTACGTTTGGTGACTTAGAAGGGATGCCCGGATTCATGGGGTGAGGTTTGTTGGGGTCTTAGCGGTTGATGCGTCTGCCCACCAGCTGCATGGCAGGCGAGAAAGTGGTTGAGGGAGTCCCTTTGACTTCTCCGCAGTGGGAGGAATGGATTCATACGTCCGTCACTCCTGGACTCACTGACCCCCAGATTCGTACCCACCCCTAATACCATTTTCCTTCCCAGAACTTTCTCACCTACCTTCCCTAAAAAGACCCTCCACACAGTATCCCCAAAGATGACATAGGCCCTGAGGGGAATTATTTTCCTCAGGGCCTCCAGTGTGGAGCCACATAATGTAAAAAAATAAATTTATTAATTTATTTTGTAAGAAACAAAGCTTTTACATAATATATAGTGATAAATATACAAGTGAATTGAAGTCAAGTCACAGAAGTTTCTTATGCTAAAGTATATTGGAAATGAAGTTTTAATATATTAAAATTAATTTTGGGTTATAGGAAGCGGAGAGGAAGGGGAATACAGGAAAAGGAGGAGAGGAATAGGAGGTGCTCCCGATACATTGCATACTCTCATATTACTAAATAAACAATCAACGCCAAACGTTTCGCTTTAGGAGCATTGAAGCGCTGTTTAAGGGTTTAAAAAAGCCTGGTATTTCAGAAGTACAAGTAATAAAATAGTAAAATGTGGAACGAATTTATTTTATCTGGGATTATGGCGGGGCTTATAGTATTGGCTGACTGGATGTCGGTAGTGTCCGCGGAAGCGCTAATATTATTGAAAACCCCGTTTCGCAATATTTATCTTTTCGCGTTGCTACGGTATCGAATGCACCGACCGCGGTGGAACGGACAGCGGATTATTTTTTCTCTGAAACGGGCCAGAACAAATACGGTTTTTGACAGAACCCTGACAGGTATTCGAGTATTTGTTTCATTCGTTTCGAGTACGCTTTTATTGTGGTGGATTTATTTGGATTAAAGAGTACTGTTTTATGTCATGATATCTCTATTAGATCGGTGATGAAAGTCATTAATATTTTGATGGGTTTCAAATAATTTCAATTCTTGACATGCTATTTTATTGGATGGGCTATTATTTATTTAAAGCTCAGATGGCTTTTACATGTTTGGTAGTACAATTAATTCTTGACAGATGATTTTTAGACAGATAAAGAAATAATTAAAATAAAATTAGATAAAAAATGCACAAAAGTACAAAAAAATTCAAAAATATAGCGATTTGATAGGTTAACAAAAATACAGATATGTTTAGGAATAGTTTTGTCATAAGTTTTTTTACAAGATCCACAAAATTCGCCAAGTTGATGTCAAATATGTCAACATCGCCTAAGTACTGATTTCCCATTGTGTGAAATCATTGAATCGGAGAGTGGGCAATGTAGTTCCGCTTACGAATGCTACAGTATAATAATGTAGTTTGTCGTGTAGTTACTATCGGTATTCGTAAGTTTATGAGTTGCAGGAGTTCGCAACAGTCGAATTTGGAGTTAAGTATTTTGAATAAAAATGTTAAGTCGTTTATTTTACATCTGTCTTCTTGTGTGTGTATTTTTAGAATATTTAGTAATAGATTATATTTTAAGTCGACTTTTGGGCGATGGGTTCAAAACTTTGAGTTCCCATTCATCCAATTCAATCAAGTGGCAGTTAATTATTTCTATCTTTATTACTCCATTTAATGCCATTCAAAGAAATAAATTTTTGTTTCCTGCATGTCCATTTCCATGCTTCCCCTCCTGCGTTACCCTTCCACCTTCCACCTTCCCCGCCTTCTCTCTCCCTCGTCACCCTTTCCGCGAACCCCACCTCCTTCATTACCCTCCCCCTCCTGCCTTCCCTCCTTGCCACTAAAATATATGAAAAACACACATTTTCAAACCATTCGCGCACCAACTTTAGTAATTTTTTTATTCAAATTTCATAACGCCAGAGCGTCATATTATTTATAGAAACACTCTTCTGCTAAAATGCGATGTTCTGTAAAAAAGTTGAGTCAATCCAATTGATTATTTTTCTAAATTTGCGGACACAAACGTACGGAACCTAATTTTTTTATGTATGAAGATTTCCATCTTTTACAGCCCTCATCTTGTAGGCTGCAGCCTGACACAGCTCTGCGGAACTGCATTAGTACCAATCATGTACGTTTCGAAGTTGCGTCGTGAGCCTCTGCAGTGTTTTCTTTTAATTCCTCCCCTTGAACGCCAATTGAGAATCTCTTCCGTTTTCGCAAAATTTCAATTACTGTGACGGAAGTAAGAAAATGAGGTGGTACAAGACCCTGAAAATCAATTTTGAGAACTTAATTAAATAATATACTTTAGCATTGATTCTGGGTTGGCATCGTGTTTGGAAACATTTTCCGCTTACCACGGTGTTTTAAAATATTGTCAGGTTTTTCGTAAACCATAAGTGTTTGTCTTTTTTTAATTTAAAAATAAAATAAAATTATTTCTCAAGTAATACGTTCTCGCTGACGAATGTTCAGATTTGCTGTATTTAATGCATTTGTACAGATATCAGACCACACCACTTTCCACAACACCACGGGAAAAATCGAAAACTTAAATTTTTCAACATACGAGTATTTGAATATTGATTTATTGAGACATTTCGACATGAATCCTTATCTTTTCTCTTCATCAACACTAATATTATAAATGCGAAAGTGCGTGTGTTTGTTTGTTACGCTTTCACGCCTAAACCACAGAAACCGATTTTAAAAATTCTTTCACCAAAAGAAAGCTACATTACAAAGCTACATTACAATTAAGGGGGGATAATACAGGTATACAATGGTAAACTCTGGCGTTATGAAATTTTGATTATGTATAAATGAAAATATGTGTATTTCATATATTTTAGCGGCAGGGAGGAAAGGCAGGGAAGAGACGAGGGAGGGGGACGGCGGGGAAGATGCAAGGGGAACGGGGACGCATTAGAAAGGACATGCAGGGATAATCAATTTATTTCTTTGAATGACATCGCAACGCATGCCGGGTACCAGCCAGTTAATAATAATTGAGACTTGAGGATATCGTCATAACCTGCTGCGTTGTGAAGCTAGTCACAACAGATCTGTACAATAAATCACTCGTGGGCGGAGATTCTGGTTTTCTGAATACTGTGAGTGGAAAATTCCATATATTTTAGACAACTTTTCAATAATTCATTTTCTATGTTTTGTGGCAATAACGGTAAATCAATAAGCACATGGGTAAATCATTTTAAAGAGCGCTCGTAACAATGTACGAGTATTTGAGAACACCGATAAAGGCAAACAGATTCCAACTAGTTTGGAACCCTAATTCATGTATTTATTTACTAGCTTTTGCCCCCGGCTTCGCTCGCATAGTATTAGGGGGATTCCCACTCCGCCTCCTTCACCTCCCCTATACCCACCCTACTCCCCCCCCCCTCCTCCGTACCTGTTACATTCATTTTCAAACAGCTCGCATGCCACCTATTAAAGCGTAACAAGCAAACGCACGCAGTTTCACATTTATAAAAAACAATTATAGATTAGTATTTTATGCAAATTTGAACCATCAAAGGGATCTCCATAGTAACCTAAACAAGTAACAAAATGACAGCGCACGTCAAATAATTACTTATAGTTACCAAGCAACGATTTGTTTTTCGTCTGGACAATAAACGTAAAATATAATTTCATAACGCCAGAGCTTATTCATAACGCCGAGCTTACCACTATATACAACCTATATTACTCGTAAATAATGTAGCTTTCTATAGTGAAAGAATTTTTTAAAGTCCATTCACAAATTTTTGCGTGAAAGTAACAAACATACATACATACATAATACATACATTCATACATCCATACATCCATACAAACTTTCGCCTTTATAATATTAGTAGGAAGTAGAATTTGTAAGAGACAAACAGCTCATTAAAAAAAATGTAAATATACACATTAAGTTCAATTAAGTCATATTTGTGTGGAGCACATGTAAAAAAAAAAAAGATGAAAAAAATATTAGGGAATCTCAATCTAAAATCTGAAACAGAGAAATCAGAAAAAAATGCGGTCTAGGACTGGAACCCAGGACCTACGCCTTCCGGTCGGAACTCTACCAACTGAGCGAATGTGTCCCTATCCGATTTGGTCATTTATAAATGTCATATATAAACCATACTTCGACAGAGAACTAACAAGATTAATTAAAATATTGCAATTCGAGGTTTGACTCATCAAGTTAAAAATATAATTAAATCTAGCAAAAAAATTCGCATATTTTAAAGTTGCTTTGAGATGAAATTTTAAAGTAAAAAAGAAAATAGGTGAGGGGGAAAGGAAGAGGAATATAGGATTGGGATGGGAGAAGTTCCACATATATTCCACACTCTTGTATTAATTTTCGATCGTACGCGATACTTCTGTCCGATATTTCTGAATGGTTTTGCTAAAAATGTCTTTGTTGTGAAATTATTTTTTTTTATTCTCACAGTTTTTGGTGGTGTAGGATATGGTCAGCACAGTTATCTTTCAAACTTTTAATTTTCGGGTTTAATTTTTGGCCGTAGATTTATTTTTAATTTAATTTTTTTTAATGAATTTATTTGACTATATTTTTTTTAAATGAATACATAATTTCGTTTTTATCTTGTGATTTTTCGCGGTTCTGTTCTTGTAGTAAGTTGGTAAGTAGAAAATTAGACATTTTAATTTTTAATTTTTAACTTTATGAGTACAACCTCAAATTGTCATATTTAAATAAATGAAGACAATATAAGCGAAACTCAATCGAAAATCTGGAAAATCAGAAAAATCAGAAAATTTTTTGATATTTCTGATTTTCCAGATTTGCCCAGAAATGCTTGCTCGTTTGCCCGGAAAGCAAGAGGTCCTGGGTTCGAGTCCCAGAGGTGTCAATATGTTTTTCTGATTTTTCTGTTTCCAGATTTTCGATTGAGTTTCGCTTATATTGTCTTCATTTATTTAAAAAAGAAAATCAGACACATTAAACTACTCTTTAAAATGATTTTTCAGCGATCAGAAGATCGCAAACCAACACAACATAGAGCATCCATACTAATATTATAAATGCGAAAGTGCATGTGTTTGTTTGTTACGCTTTCACGTCTAAACCACTAAACCGAATTTAATAATTATTTCATCAATAGAAAGCTACATTATCGGCGAGTAACATAGAGTGTATATAATGGTAAGTTCTGTGTGTATTTCATATATTTTAGCGGCAGGGAGGAAAGGCATGGGGAAGGTTGGATTCGCGGAGAGGGAAGAGACGAGGAAGGGGGAAGGCGGAGAAGGTGGAAGGGAACGGGGACGCACGTGAAAGGACATGCAGGGAGAATCAATTTATTTCTTTCAATGGCATTGCAACGCCTGCCGGGTGCCAGCTAGTTGTATTATAAAAGCATTAAAATGATTCATTTGACGAGAGTCTGGCCGTATACTGTGCGTACTACGTCGGTAGTCATCGGAGACCCGTCGACTTATGTACTGCGTCTACGCTACACGCTGCGCCAACACGGTGCTCGAGGTATAGAATTTAGTATAGGACTGTCGAGAGGCTCACAGTGCTCACAGTCAGCGTCACTCAGTGAAAGGTAGTCGGCGCACTTACTAAACCAAATTTATTTTCGTGCGGTATTAGGCACGCATAATGGACACTAAGACCCAGTTGTTTCGTAGAAATTAATATGTATCATCAAATGGCCATATCACTGTCCTCAAATACGTAAAGGGTAAGGTTCTCGACTAAAGGACTCCGGATTCCGGAGGTCTCGGATTCAAACCCTGGCGTGCACGTGTAAATAAATTTTATTTTTTTATTGAAGAAGAAGACGACACTAATAATCTAAACGAAAATATGAAAGAGAACAAGACACAGAAAAATTAAAAAGATAACGGTCACAACTGGGATTTGTTTTAACTTGTGGCAACTGGACGTCTTATATGTTCGTTTAGATTGAAATATTAAATGATATATTACATTGATAGGAATAATCTTCAAAAGTTATAATAAGAGAGTTGTTCTTATAAAAATTAAATATTATTTGATTGATGTGTGTTATTTCACAATTTAATCGTTTAAATGTATCAAAAGCAGCGGCGGCTCGTGACTTTTGGGTGTGCTAGAGTGCTGATATTTTAAAAAAATGGCATTATTGATGTTGTAGCCGAAAAAAAAATTTTTTTTTTTTTTTGAAAATCAATTTTTTGTATGAAAATTTTCAGGAAGTTTCAGTTTGGCGGTGCGCCGCACCGATTTCCTGAAAAATCTTCATACAAAACACCGATTTTTGAAAAAAAAAAAAAAAAATTTTTCGCATACGACAGCATCCATGATGCCATTTTTTTTAAATATTAGCACCCTAGCACACCCAAAAGTCACGAGCCGCAGTTCAAAAGTATATTTGTGGCACGTTTCAGAGCCGACCACCATTCAGAATTGAAACGTTGCTGAAACACACAAACCACTTTACTTTGTATTTTTACTTATTTTGTAATTTTACTTTTCTTATATTGTCATTAAAATAAATAAAAATTAAAATAAATAAATAAATAAAAATGGCTTTAGCCGTGTTTGGGGATGCCATCGTCATTGGCTCCTTGGGAGCAGTTGAGACTCTTCCAGGATATTCACGTAAAAACAAAAATTTAAAATTCAGCACTCTGTTTTTTGTCAAATAGAAACATTATGGTTGTCCTCTTCTGCTGACAACAATTTGTTCAAATTTGGCCTAGAAATATCATTAAATCAGCATTTAACGGGAACCTTTCAACTGTCAAAAAACAAATGGGTCTTATTGGCCATTTGATGACTTTGTCACACATGAATTTCAGCGAAACAGGGTCTCGTAAGCTAATTCTCTCGGATTACCGTAAATTTTTAAACCACCATGACAACAGACAAATTAACTTGCTTTAGCTCGGCAATAAACAATATACTATTAGGTGCAAGAACCATAACCATAACTTCTCTTCAAGAACCATACTTAAAATAGATATGTTCTGCCTATCCTTATTCTTTCCTATCCTTTCCTATTTCTATTCAAATGTATACTTATTTAGGATGGGGTGTTTCGAATTCGTCACATTTGATAAAATCGAAAATCAGCAAAATCGACTAAAATTAATTTATTCTAGTAATTGCCATCAGCCATTTAGCACTATGATATGACTATTGTACTCGATAGCTGATCACATTTGATCAAATGCTCTAACGGGCCGACAAATGACGTTTAACGTTCACCGTTCGTGACGAAGTTTGATTCACACCAACTTTACTTGATTGTTCATATTGTTCAGCTTCTGCCCATTTTTGATAAATCCATTTTTATCTCTGATTATATTATATGTGTACTGTGTAAAACCTACTTCATCAAATACTAATTTTAATAATAAATAGGCACTCACTTCTAATCATTTTTACTTCAGTGGGGTTAAAAATGATGCTCTTTTTTGGTTTGGTTATTTTTGCGACGTTTTTAATTTTTTCATGTTCTGGCGACTTGCTGTTTTTCATGAATACGTTTTATATGTATTTGCAAATGTTCATCTTTATATTAGGCAATGGCTGCCACATATCTCGTGCAACATATTTTATTGGTTTGCCTTTTCATTTGTAGCTATTTAATTATACTTCCATGAGGAGAAATACACAAATATTAGATTTATTCTTCTTATCAACGATTCCTCAATTTTGTGCATTGTAAATTCATGTCGTAGTTTAAGTTTAACACTAATCAAAACATAAATTCTCAGGCGACCATATTTCTGCGAAATTTCTATGTCGAATTTGATGTCTTGCGATTTTACAAGTTTGCTGTATTTTTGTGGCCTCTAGAATCTCTAAGTAGTACATCATGATGTCTTTGAAAATTAATAATACTACGCAGTAACGTTATTTAAAAAAATAAACTAAAACATTTCATGATCCACTTTATTGAGCTTTAACTAATAAAGTAGTTTGGCGTAGACCTTCCTCCTTTGGGTCAAATATTTGAATATGTGTCTATTAAATAAAATTAGCCCTGAAGGCTGTGTCGAAACTAATTGTAATACAGTTGAATTTTATATTATACCAACGTTATTATTGTTTTCTGTTTTAGATTAATTTTTCATCACAGTATTACTAATTTTATCAGGCGTACTTCATCGGCCTCTGTCCATTGATCGCATTCATGAATACATTATTATAACTTAGAGATTTTACTGTTCTCCACCACAAAAATACAGATTACATCTTACCTAACCATTTTATTTAATAAATTTGTATAATTGTTATTTATTGCTCGCATCTGTTAATTATTGTGAATTTATTGTATTTGTTGATTGCACGTTATGAATGTAGCAGGGCTAGAATGCCGCGTTGCTACATGGTGAAAAAGCAACACGCTGGCGGCGGCAAGGGCGGCGGGCACTACGAGCGCGTGCCCGGCGAGCGGCACGCCTTCGAGCGCGAGCCCCCCGCGCGCCACGGCTTCGAGCGCGAGACCCCGGCGCGGCACGGCTACGAACGCGAGGGCTCAGCGAGACACGGCTACGAGCGGGAGGGGCCGGCGCGGCATGCCTACGAGCGCACGCCGGCGGGGCGCTATGCCCGCGAGCCCGCCGCTCCCGCTGAGACACCCACGCGGCCGCTGAGCCCCACCGAGGCATGCGTGGCGCCCCCGTACTACGCTTCGAGAGAAACCACCGTCGGCGATGGTAAGTCAAAATGCAACTACTTTCTTCTAGTGTTATTACGTTATTTATTTACAGAGCAGGTGCGTAGCAATCCGTGAAACAGTGTATCCAGCAGTGATGTACGAATCAATCCCTTCCGCTGCGAGTGTCGAGAGAGTGCAATTGGAGAGGTCAAAGGGTCTTCCCCAACCAAATTCTCCCAATCCGGCCCGTTACGCAGTACCGAGACAAATAATTCGCCTCAGGACGTACGTCACCTTTGGGGGTGCTGGGTAGTGTGTGGAGGAGGTGGAAAAAGATAATTTTAGTGAAACTTTTGATTTAAAATTCGGATGAAACGGAAATGACGCTTTAACAGCACCTATAAAGCGTTAACCTGCGTTAATTGGCCGCTTTGATTAGGAACTATGTTACTTTTCAAGGCTCCCATTGGTAGTGAAATGAAACGAGCATCAGACCTCTTTTTCAAGGCTCCTATTGGTTGAGATTGTTTTGGTAAAGTTTTGCTTCTACCGCGTGTGAATTGCACTCTTATTTTTTTTAGCATCGCTCACCGTTGGTTTTTACTGTGCATACTCACACTACTCACACTGCCACTTTACACGAAACTGAAAACATATTTAATAAGACAAACGTACTATAAAATTTATCGTCATTTCACTTCTTTTTCGTTTTAGGTTTGTAAAAATATTTGCAAGAAAATACTAAATGTTTTTTCATTTAATTATTTATTTTTGGGAGCGTCCGTTGTAAACTTTTAAATTCGAATACAAAGCTTCTTTTTCTAACGCTGCACTGTTTATATATTCTTACCGTAATTCCCAAATTACGAGAATATTTCCCAAAAAGACTCTAGGGGAGTTAGACGCCTGCTCTAAAATTGGTCTAGGGTTTAAATCTGTTTAGACGATTGCAGCACCCTCCAATTTTCTCCAGTTATTTATCAGATAGAACGTACTATGTTTACGATGTAGGCAGTGCAGGTACATTATTGCGCCGCAAGGCTGAGGTTACGTAATCTATATCCACAGCCGCCACCCCCGAGGCGCCGCCCTCGGGCACCCCAACAGCCTGTTCTCAAGAAAAGGTTCAACAAGTGCAACTCTGCGCTTCGGGCATCATTTAGCAACAATTAATGCAGTAATAGGAACGGCTGCGCGACCTTTTTGAAGCCAAAATACCTACTCAGCAGTGCTGAATTTTTTTTAAACCAAAAGGTGTAGCAAATGTCTAATACGGATGTTTGCTATTTTATTTCTTTGTGTCTTAAATTATTAAATATGGGCCATTAAAGAATTCGAATTTCACGTTTATAATAAACAGTTTTTATACATTAAACAATAATATTTTTGAATGTATAAAATAAATAAAAATATATTAAATAATGAAATATAAAATTTAAAAATTATTATAATGGGCTTAAATTTAAATAACAACGGTTGATTTACGTTGGCCAACAAATTTGTCCTATATAAATCAAAATGTCCAATCGAAAATTCAATTTTACGATATTAAATTTTTTATTTCATAATTATTTCTATTATTACAGTAGGTAGGACAAGACAATTAATTTTATAATTACAATTAACTAACTTAAAAATGCAAAAGTTTCTTATAAAATGTATGTATTATAAATTAAATCAAAAATAAATACAAAACAAAGCTCACAACCTAACATTTTCTACCTGACATTTTTGCCTGATAACGGCCGCGCAGCCGTTCCTCTATGTGTTTACACTAAACTTCCAAAAGGTGGCCACCGAGACTCGAACTCACAACATTCCTCTTGCCAGTATGATGTTTCTACTAATTGTACTACGGAAACCCATTTAGCTGCTGCCATTTTAAACATCTCAAATTTCATGGAAATCATATGATGAAATTAATTTTTCAAATTATTTTCCGTTTTTATTAATTAGAGGAAAATCTAACCAAACTCAAGCGCAAACAGTAGATTTTTTAACTTTTGCTCCGTTGCAATTTGGAATTAGAATGAAATGGAAATGACGCATTACAGAACCGGCGAAGCACATCAAACTGCGCTCATTGGCCGCTTTGATTACCATGTCACTTTTCAATAGACGTGGACAAAATTGAATGACCGAATTAAATTAATAAATTCAATCTTGTGACACACTTGATCTGATTCTCAATTTCAAAAGGAATTGATTCTTCATTCCTTACCTTTAACCTTGTATCGTACGATTTTTAATGGCAACATAAATGTTTAATTTCCATTTATTTTACTGTTAAATTATTTCAATGAATAATGTGTTCCGTAAACGATTTAAATATTATGTTTCATAGGTATTTAAATATTATTCAATGGGCGGCGCGCCGCGAAGTTGTCGACGGTATTGTGAACGACTCGTATCCCGCTACCGCCGGCCGCCGTTCTAAAAACCCGTAGATCAAAACGCGGCCGCGATTCAGCCGAATTGTCCGAGCGTCCCTTTCACGCAAGGAATTAATCATTTGTCGTAGTCAATAGTCCTGCGATTGTCCTAAGGTCCCCGCGCGTCCCGTCCCGTCCGCGTCCCAGGTACCTACTCGTAGCTAGTCTGTCGCTATCGGAAATTGTCCGAAGCGCTTTATTCAGGAATTAAAACTAAAGTCTTTTTCACTTGTGACGTTGTTGTCTCTAGTTAATCTCAGACCTAGAAATGACGTCAGATGTCATCGTCTTACATCGCCATCGTTTCAGGTCAATTTCGGCTCGGGTGTATCCGAAACGCAACTCGCGAGTTGATCAAGTCTCTGCGGGGGTAAGACACTAATCAAAAGTTACTAATTCATTGCTCAATACCGGCCCTTAATCCGTCCGAGCGCAGCGGTTCACCAATTCCTCGGCGGGCCAAGCCTTCAATTTCATTACATAGTTAGCCGAAAACTTTCGACATTGAATCCGAACATCGCGGCATCGGCTAGAAAAGTGAGAAGCAAAAATAGTGCACTTGTAATCGTTTTTTTGGCACGTATGAAAGATATTGGAATACAAGTACCTACCTACTTTTAGACGTGGATCTTGGGTAGATGTAATATGTAAATTTGCATATATTATAAGGCCAATCAGCTGTTGTCAGCTGTCATAAAATACTTTTAAGTTTAATAAATAAAATAAGTAAACTTTAGGGGTGAAACCAATAAACTGTTTAATTTAAAGATTTAATTGCTAGCTATACATACATTTTACATACGAAAAATAACGATACTAAAAAAAGACAAACACATACATCTATAGGATTTAGCCTGCGAGATAATGAGATAGAATAATCAGTCTTCTCTTTGTGTGGTGCTTCGTAGCCTCCCCACTTATTGTGATTTGAAATGAAACGAAAAAGCGACACTAAAAAGAGACAAACACATTAATCTATAGGTTTTAGCCTGCGAGTTAGTGAGATAGAATAATCGGTTTCCTCTTTGTGCGGTGCTTGGTAGCCTATCAGTCTCCTCTTTGTGCGGTGCTGCGTTGTTTCATTCACTCTAGTTTTTTTTTTTTTGAATTAATTGAATTAAACGAATGAATAGAAGGAATCAATTCAAAAGGCCGGGGGAATCAGACTGGATCTTTTCACTCCTGGGAATCATTTTGCCCACGTCTACTTTTCAAGGCTCCTATTGGTTGAGATATGAAACGGAAATGACGATAGGTCTGCGCTCATTAGCCGCTTTGATTATGACCTCACTTTTTAAGGCTCCTATTGGTTTAGATTGTATTGGTAAAGTTTCGCTTCTACCGCGTGTGAGCTGCGCTCGATTTTTTATTCATTTATTTAACGTCCAGAGTATGAGTAATAGTACAATTTTAATATGACGGATAATTTTGAAACTTAAGAAGTAATAATAAAATAAAAATAATAATAATACATAAGATAAAAAATGCAGACGTGTCATAAAAATATAAGAAACAAAAACTGAAAAATACTGATAATGATAATAATAATATTATAATATAAATAAATAATTGATAGGTTTCCAAAATTACAAGATGTGTTTAGGAAAACTTTTGGAATAAATATTTTTCATGATCACCTAAGTACTGATTTCTCATAGTGTGAAATCGTTGTAACGGAGAGTGGGCAATGTAGTAACGCTTATGAATGCTGCAGTAGAATAGTGTATTTTTCGTGTTGTTACTAAAGATATTTCTAAGAATATAAGATGCAGGAGTTCACAACGGTCGAATTTAGAGTTTAGTGTTATGAATGCGACGAAAATTTTTTTTTTTTTGACTTGCGAAATTTTGATTTTTGAATGGTCTTTAGTAATACTTTTATTTAAGTTTGAAGTAATACTTTGGAATTAAAATTGTTAATATTACCATTTTTCGATGTATGTTAACAGACTTGCAACGTTCCCATAAAAATTCAACGATTCTTTGGGAACTATTCAGCGTATACACGGTGTCCGGAAATTAGTAGTACAACCTGGAAACTTGTGAATCTACATCATATTTGGAGTCGATTTCCGGTATAACTTTTGTTGATTTGAGCTTCAATTTTCGAGTAAATCTAGTCCAGAGTTGGAATTTAGTTGAATTTCTAATGTCAGCTATTTAACGTCTTTTAAAATACGTTGAAGCGTAGAGCCGAAATTTTCTTTTTTAATTATAAAAAAATCAAAATAATCAGATCGAAAAAAAATCCTCTCTCCAACACACAGACAAGCTGCACGTGTTATCAAAGAAAAACTTCGCAAATCGATCGAGGGAATTTTTAAATAAAGCCAGTTTATATAGTGATAAAGTTTGTGAGGCAGCGGAGAAATATGAGTCGAACTTCTGCATTACGACGCGCCCATGGAATTCATAAAACACACAATGTGCAGTGCTCGCGCTAAACCCAGTGCAGAAGGAATATTTGCCAAATGTCGGAGATTCAAATGGATCTCCAATATTCAGCATGTCCACATGGCTAATAGTTGGATCATCTGAATGAATTCTTGATTTCACCCGTTTCATAATCTGAAGCCAACCGACCGCAATCTACCGAATTATTAAAAGGTCCACAAACCAGTCTAATTCAAAACCTTTTATCTAATTCAAAACTTTGTTTTTGAACCACCCATAAATTAGACTTTATGAACTATTTATATTGTTATCGACAGATTTAGGTACATTTCCTTTGAAGTTAAAACTTATTTAGCATTGTTTTGATTTGAAATTCGATGAAACAAAAGAGCTACACTAAAAAGAGACGGAGGCCTGCGAAAAATGAGATAGAATAATCGGTCACCTCTTTGTGCGGTACTTCGTAGTAGGGATGTCGAAAGTGAAAAAAAATATCGATGCATTGATATTTATTAAAATATCAATATCGACGTCGACATATCGATGAAAAAATATCGATATATCAGTCAAATTTTCAAGAGATTTTGCGTTTTAAAATAATAGTGCATTCAGCTCAATATTATCAATAGTAATTTTTGTACACAATTTGCTTTTTTTAATGTACGAAAATCTCAATAAAAATGAAGGTATTTTAATTTTATTAACGCACCAGATTTAAATGTCCGGGTTTAATTTTCCCCACAGGAAAAACTAAACCCTTTCACACACTTCCCAAATGATCATCTGGTCAATACACGTTAGGCAATTGCACTATATGTATTATAATTACAAAACAATACAAGAACAACATGTCAACCTACCAGAGACCAGATGGGAAAAAATTTACCGACTCCAGATATTTTCATATCAGAGGGTTCGGCTCTGTGGAATTCCTAATTGAACCTATAAATCCTACTGATCCCTCAATATAAATATTTAAAAAATCTTTTGTAATCCTACATGTATTTAAAATTACCGATTTTTGCATTTTTATGTATAAATTCTTTGACAAATCTAATACGCCTAAATTTTGAATCAGAGACCTAGGTATAATGCCAGTAGCCGAAATAACAAATGGTAATATTTTTATATTCCGAGAATGCCAAATTCTTTTAATCTCATTTCCTAAATCTGTGTATTTTCTAATTTTTTCAGAAACAGTTTTTTGAATATTACAGGAATTTGGAATAGCTACATCAATGATATAAGTTATTTTTTTAATTTTGTCATGTAAAACTATATCAGGTCTATTATGACTAATTGTTCTGTCTGTTAGTATAGTTTTATCATAATATATTTTATAAAATTCATTTTCTAAAAATGAATTTGGTTCATATTCATAATATGGTACTATATTACGGCAGTCAGTCAAGTTATGTTTAATTACCAAACTTTGGTGGATTATTTTTAAAACCTGATTGTGCCTAAATGTATACTCGGACGGCGCTAATATAGAACATCCCGATATAATATGTTCTATAGTTTCCGGAAAAGCCAAACATTTTCTACATAAATCATCAATTTGATTTATATCTTTGATTATATGCTTCCTATAATTTTTAGTATTAATGACTCTATCTTGAATGGCAAGCATAAATCCTTCTATTTCTGCGCTCAACTCTCCAATACTCAACCATTTGTTTGACGAAAGTTTGTCAACATACGTTTGGTTGAGATAATTGAAGTGTTTTGCATGAATAATTTTATTTGACCAGGAATCTAATAATTCCTGGTTAGTATTTATAAGAATGTTGGCATTCTCGTCATATAAATTTAAAGGTGTAATGTTTCTATCTGCCTTACAAATTATTTTGTGCATTTCTGAGCTATTAGCTTTCCTATGGAAAAAAATTTCTAAGCATTTCTACCTGATTGTGTTTCAAAGATGTTATTTTGACTATACCTCTACCTCCTAAATTTCTAGGTAAATTAATTTGTTCTATAGCTGAATTTGGATGATGGCAATTAAACTTTGTTAACGTAGTTCTAATTAATCGTTCTAAACTATCTAAATCTGTATTGGACCATTTAATTATGCCAAATGAGTACGTTAATAGAGGTATTGCCCAAGTATTTATTGCTTTTACTAAATTTTTAGCGGATAGATTGCATTTTAAAAATTTTCTGATCCTAGTTTGAAATTTAATCCTAATATCATTTGTAATACTAGTGTGATCTAATCTATTCGATTGCGGGTATCCTAAATATTTATAAACCTCATCCCCTTTCATACTTTTAATTTTGAAATTTCTAAATATACCCTCGTCTCCATCTACAATTTTGCCTTTCTCTATATGGATCGTTTTACATTTATCTAAACCAAAAGTCATTTTAATATCATCTGAAAAAATTTTAACTACCTTAATCATTTTTTCTAAATTTGATTCAGAATTTGAAAATAATTTTATATCATCCATATATAATAGATGTGAAACTATACTACTCTCTCTTGTATTACCCTTAATTTTTATTCCAAACTTGCTTTTAATTAACATTTTAGACATAGGATTCAATGCTAAGCAAAACCAAAGAGGACTCAATGAGTCTCCTTGAAAAATCCCTCTTTTTATTGAAATGCCCGGTACTACTATTTTCTTACCTTTTAAATTTACTAGTAAATCTGTATTCCAAAAGGACATAATATTTTTCAAAAAGCTAATTATAATTGGGTTAACTTTATATATTTTTAATATTTTGATTAGCCACGAGTGCGGGACACTATCAAAAGCTTTTTGATAATCTATAAAACAAGTATGTAAATTACGCTTTTGATTTTGAATTTGTTTTAAAATTACAGAATCAATAACTAATTGTTCTTTACATCCCATATGTTTTCTGCGACAACCTTTTTGTTGTTCAGATAAAATATTTTTTTCATCCAAATGAGTATATATTAAATCTGTCAAGCAAGAGGTTAAAATTTTGTATATTGTCGGTAGACATGTAATGGGTCTATATTGAGAGGGATTATTAATATTTTCGCTTTTAGGTAACATATAAGTAATGCCCTTAGTTAGAAAATTAGGAAAATTTTGAGGTTGTTTGACAAGTTTTGAAAGATTTTTTGCAAAAAGAGGATGTAAAGTAGTTAGACGTTTGTACCAAAAATTATGTATCCAATCGCAACCCGTGGCTTTCCAATTATGAGTATTTTTTATAATTTTGGCTAACAATTCAACCGATATATCAGAAAAACTCATTTGTTCAATGTCTGAACAATTGAGTTCTTCATTTTCTATCCATGAACCTGCCTCATTATGTTTTATATCTTTACTCCAAATGTTTGTCCAAAAATCGCGCATATCTGATTCAGATGGCAACGGAATATTATTATTCGAAATAATATTTTGTTTATCATCAAGTTTGGAATAAAATATTTTCTCATTTTTTTTAAATAATCTATTATTATTTCTTTTATTATACGTATAATTATATCTTTTTAATCTACTAGCTTTTACACCTAATTTTTGTTTTAATAAATCTAATAAATCATTGATTATATTTTCATTATTATTACTACCAATGTTATAACCAAATTTTCTCCCAATTTCATCTACATGTCTCAAAATATTTCTACTTCTATTCCCATTTTTATATTCAATTACTCTAGCTATACTACTTCTTAAAAATACTACATCATTTTCTAATCTAATCTGCCATTCTGGTTTACTATAATTATATGATCTATCATCAGAGGATGTTAATTTAACTCCTAACCTAGTACATATAGTGATAGCACTAGCGTACACTAACGTATGAAGATCTAAAAAACTAATATCGTCAAATATTATTTTTGGTAAAATTAAATTATTTAATTCAGAAATTAATTTAGATAATTTTTTTGACGTATGCAATTTTGGTAATTTTGGTCTAACTGTGGGCTCTATATCTATATATCTATTTATATTATTATGAAGCAAGTTAGCTAATTCTATTACATTATCATCTAGTAAGTTTAAATTTGCAATGTTGATTTCCCTAAGATTATGAATAGCGTCTAAGTTATTTGAATCTACTGTAATATCATTAGATTCTTCTACTAGAATATTATCTAAACTGTCTTCATTCAATGTATCTAATATAACATTACTACGCATATTAATTTGTTCTAAATTATTCTCTAATTGCAATCTATCTCCTATTTCCTTTTTTATCTGATTTAATGTTACTACAGGGATTAAATTATTTTTGAAAATTGCCCTTTTTTGGTCAGCTAATCTTTGTTCGTTTACTTGGGCAACCGGATAATTTTGTGAGAAAAGTAAATGTAATTTTTTCCTATACAATAACATATCTGTTTCTAGTTTCGTCACATAAAAATATGAACGAACGATGAACATATTGACATCGTTCGTCCATTTCATTCTCTGCCTAGGAATACCTGCTTTTGTTTTTTGGGGTCTCAGATTATCAATGTTCATCTGTAAAGATGACATAATCAACCCATTTTCATTTCCGTTGGTTGAAAATGACATTTTGTCACCGTTCAAAACAACTTGGAAATGATTATTATTATTATTCCTACATTCCAGTAACCAAGCAACTGTCGTCGTTACCTAATACTGTCATTTGTCAACAAATAATTTTCAATTTGGCCAAATTAAATATTTTAATGTAAACTACCCTTCAATACTACAAATCTATAATAAATATTATATTTTAGAATAATGTTATCAAAATAAAATATATAATTAAATTTACCTGCAAAATATATTTCAAAGTAATCTCAAAATACTGTTGTTTACCTTGGTTACTGAAGCCCTCACAAAAGGAAAATTTTTATATCGTATTTATTTATCTAAATATCCTACGGTTGACTAGCAGTTTATTTATTAGGTTATCTAATATACTTATTTTCAAATATTTATATGTTTTGGGATCAAAGCTAATTCTTTTCTTTCTGATACAATAACAAAATCAGAGAGCCAAAATACAAGCAAACGTCGAGGCTAGCGTTGCTAAGCAACCTATATTATATATACCTATATCACTATTTATTTTTATTACGTAATAATTAGAAAAATATCAAAAACTAAAAAGCTGTCTTCTAACTTATATGTAAACTGAGACGCATACAAAGTCGCATACATACAAATAATCATAGACAATTGGGAACCAACACATAGGAGTGGCTTAGAAAAAAATGGCGAAAAATAGCATACATTTCTATGTATGTACCTACACACATGAGATAGTATTGGTGATCACAAATACTAATGCAAAGACAATAGATTTGTAAGCTAATAGTTAAAATTTCAACCGCCACATGTCATGACCCAATACAGTTACTTTTTTCCGTTCGTTCCTATACGGTTTTGGATTCTAGTGAATTAAATACGTAAATTAAAAAATATACCGTTTTTGATACAATTTTCGATATTGGATATTTTGTATCGATATATCGGATCAAAATATATCGGCTAAAAATATCGATATATTGAATTAAAAATATCGATACTTTTTCAACAAGCCTACTTCGTAGGCTATCGGTCTCCTTTTTTGCGGTGCTTCGCAGCCTTCCTACTCTTGTCTACTTTAGTTTTTTTTTAATTTTCACCTCTACCGTGTGTGAACTGCACGCAATTTTTTTTATGTATAAAGTCAATTTTATAATTACTTTCATTTAACTTTAATTTTTAATTTTGATCGAAGGGGATAGGATTGAATTAGCTGAGTGGATACAGCAGAGTCCTGGCAAGGCTAAGATCCTGTGTTCAATTCCTAGATGCGACCGTATGTGTTTGTGTTTCAAATTTTTGTTTGCGAGTCGTTAATATTGTGTTCAATGATTAAATTTATTAATTAACACATTTTTATCTATTACTTTAGTTGGAAGCAGGTATATCGCACATCCCATAGAAAAGTGTCGTATTTAATTTTTTTTATTTTATCTTTTATCTCTGAAAAGTAAAGTAGTTGTAATTTTAATATGCCCCTCGAAAACCGTATTTAAATAAGATCACTCCATCTCCTCAAGATGTCACTAGTATCAATTTTCGACTGGACCGTTTGTTCATCATTCAGTCGTTTGTTTTCGATCTTTTTTGACTTGCGACACTTTTCTACGGGATGCGCCATATGTAATATTTGTTAATAATTTAAAATCGGTGACCGGACAACTCAACAACATGCAACTTCATCAAGTTATTTGATTCATTAAAAGTGATGAAAAATATGTAGTTAAATAGGTCACATTAGGTTAGGTTAGGGGCTATTTTTCATTTTTTTCATAACTTTTAATGTTTTTTCAAAGAAAGGAAAGACAAAAAAGTAAGGCGACCGTAACGTTTATAATACATTTGTCTAAGAAAATATGAATGTAATTTTTTTATTTTTCGTTGTCAGTAATTTTAGTTAGAAAAAACGTAAGATTAGCCGCCTGAAACACTCATCAACATTGAAAAATCTTCCGAGAAAAGATACTTGCCGCCAACGGGACTTGAACCCGTGTCCTTCTGATTACCGGTCAGCTGCTCTTGACCACTGAGCTATGGGGCTTATCAAATACCCGCCAAATAATTCAATATATACTAGTGTTTCATTCAACTACTACTACTATACTAGTGTTTAAATATCTATACTACTACTATACTAGTGTTTCATTCTGCTTATTATATTTTTTCCACCTGAAAACAACCAACTTTATTTTTGCGAGAGAGACATTGTAAGTGTTAAATCCCTCGCTAGGTGGCGTCGAGACAAATTATGACTACATTTATTGGGGAAATACTTAAACTTGTCAAATATTTATTATTATTTTTAATTTATAAACTAACGTTTAGACAAGATTTTTATGCATAGCACAAAGGGTAACAATTATTATAAGCAATAATTATCAGCCTGAAACACTCATCAACATTGAAAAATCCCAAAAATTGTTACCCTTTGTGCTATGCATAAAAATCTTGTCTAAACGTTAGTTTATAAATTAAAAATAATAAGTAAGATTAGCCATTTTTAAAGCTTTACTTTGTTTGCATGCAAAACTCTTATACTTCCAAAATGATAAGTTTATTCCGATGTATAAAAATTGATAGCTTATTTTATCACCTTTCAAAAACAGTTTTTAGTTTTCGGATGGGTTCAGAAATTTTCCATTGATTTCCTCTGACAAAATATGGTCAAATTGAGCCTGTGGGTATGTTGCCTGAGTTATATTTATCTGCCTTTGTAAAATTTGTATCTTTGTGTTGTAGTCACTTGAAATGGTATTCTTCTATATCTATTTTCTATACCATGAGGGCTTTGGTGTTGTAATTAATTTTGTAAAATTGACCTTCTGACAAACCCTTTGGCAGTTTAGCAATGGAGAATAAAATTTAAACTTAAAAAAAACAACTTTGTGGAATTTCTCTATCTTATCTTAATTTTAGTCCATGTTTCTTACTTTATCAACCTTTCTACTCTTTTTTCAAAGATCGTTGATATTATCAGCAATTAAGGTAGGGTTAGCCAAAATCACGGTAATACGGGAATATTTCAAAATAAGAATAGAAATAGCTTAAGTTTGGAGTTGTTCATTTTTATTCCATTTTTGTTACTTTGTTAATCTTTTTTACCCTTTTTTTGTAGATCATTGATTTTATCAGAAATTAGTGTGGTAGGGTTAGCCAAAATCACAAAAATATGAGAAAATTTCAAAATGAAAGTAGAAGTAGAAAAAAACTAATAAATTTATTAACTAACGAAATTGTGATATAGATGGTTTTGCTTTAACCCCCTGAGTCGGATAATTGAAATTCTAATTGAAATCAAGTGTACAAGGATGTTCCGAGTGTATTACCTTGTTCGGCATGTACCGATCTATTTAAAGCGCCTCCCTGCGAACATGCATCAGCCTCATCGGGAGGTAGTTAGGCGGGCATTTGCCGCTGAGGTACCATTATTTGTAATATCCGCTGCGCCGGAAGAGAATAGACGCTATTTTGTTCCCATCTCCTCGCTTCCATCAGCACCACTCGCTCCTTGCCATGCACACACATACTCCAATACCTGTGCACTACATAAATGGGTGCAGGGCCGCCGCGTGGAGCAAGTATTGCCGCCTGAGTAACTGTGTGTGTACGAGAAGGAAAATTTTAAAAGGCGTTTCTTGGTTTGGCCGCCCTCCTTACGCACAAGAACGCGGCGCCACTTGTACACCCACAAACTAACATTCACGCGCACATATTCAAATAGATTAGAGCAGGGGTGCCGTGATCGACCGGTCGATCGCGAGTGCTTTTTGAGTCGATCTCGAGAAAATTTGCCAATGTAAAAAGATCTTTTCACAGTTTTTGTTTCAGATGATCCTCAATAAGGCCTCAATAAAACCGCACATTTTTCATGACTTTTGGTTTATAATTTATTTGGATCATATTGTTAATGGTCGCGCCTTTTTATTGTTCACTCTATCCTCATCTAAGGTGTGTGACGTCACAACTGTTTTGGACAAACTAGCAAAAGCTCAAAAATCACTACTAAGGGTAATCCTCAAAAAACCATTTAGATATCACAGTGATGCACTATTTGAAGACTTAGAAGTTCTGGATGTTAGACAACTGTACATGAAAAAATTAATTTTAAACACCCATAAACAACGCCACCTCTACCCATCTATTAACCACTCTCACAACACCCGACACTCACGGAGAAATCCAATTGTAACACTCACAACCAAAACATCTCCCGCTCAAAGACACTTCACTTTCTTAGGTCCAAAACTATACAACTTCATGCCTGATGCTTGGAAAAAGGAAAGCACAGGTGTTCTTCGTAAATTGACTACTACTTGGTTTCAACAATTAGGGAGAAAGGAGAGTGAACTTTTACTACATAAAAAATAAAATCAAACACAAACCAAAAAACAACAACAAAAATTCCAACAAAAAATGAACTAAGTAAAAGATACCCTTTTCTTCTAATCTACATTATTTTGTGTATCTACCTATCTGTATGAACCTACCTATTACTTTTAAATTAGAAAACAGCTGTCAATCTTATGTTAATTGCATATTTTATTTTTATCTCTTCTCTTTTTTATTCATATTTATACATAATATGTATGTAGGCTTATAATATGCAATGTAAACACCAGTTATAAGTATATATATACCTATTATTTTATTATTATTTTAATAAGTATGCTTAGCAAACTAAAGTAATAATCCAGCATTAATTGTTTATTTTATTTTACTTTATTGTTTCTGTTCTCTTTCTAGTTCTCACTATGCAAAATGTGTTCGTAGGACTATAATATGAAATGCAAACCCCAGTTACCACCTTATATTTTAATCATTTGCTTGTAAATAATTTTTTTATTTATTATTATTACCATTTCAACAACTATGCTAACAATCCACGACTATTTTATGTTTTAATTGGTTATTTCATTTTTATTTTATTCTTTCTCTTCTCTTTTTTTCTTTTGCTGTGCTAAACAAATAACAGTTAGGTACTATGGTTTAAACATTTTTTTATTATTTTATTTTATATTCTTTCTCTTCTTTTTATTTCCTCTTTTTATCCACATGTTCATACCCATAATTATTTGACTGTCCTAAAACGGGAAAATACTCCTAGTTGGGCAGTCAAAATTTAATAAATTATGTATATAAATGAATATTGCTGTGCTAAATAAATAAACAAATAAAAAATAAAATAAAAAAAGTCCCCATAGAAAAAAAAATCGTCTAATTATTGCAGTTTCATGGTGAAATATTGTCGAAAATTTCCCCCTTTAAAGAACGAAGTTATCGATCTAGTTTCTAGTGTGTGGTTTGGTTTATTTATGAGTCAGCTAGTCCGAGTTGTAACTATAAGGCGATATGAAGTTTATTAATAAATAATACAAAATGCGGTGCGGCAGAAGTAAAAAGTATCATTTTAATAACGATTGGGAGGAAGAATTACCCCGGGCGGCACTTTTAAGGGGCGGCAAAATTTTATAATAAATAATAATAATATCTTGTAAAATTTTTAACCCGTTTCAATTCATATTACTGTCACACTTACATTTTGGACCGATTGAAATGAGCACCGAATTTTTTATTACTTATTCTGTGGCGAAATCGATAACCGTCAACACGTGAACATTGTTTTCCATGACTAAGTTTCCACGTCGTGTTCTCGAATGCAAGTACGAAAGAAGTTTACTAAAATCATCAAAATTATACTGTTGGTTTAATACCTATTACAATCTGTGCACAGTTGAAACATTTTTATGTGAAATGTGAATCTTATGTGGACGTCATCGTCCAGTCTGCTATATCAACCAGTGAGTTTTACGCTTCCTTTTTTCCCATCTTCTAAGAAAGTTCCGTATATTCACCATTTTTTTACATACACCGGTGCTGCCAAAATCAAAGAGAAACCATTTTCATGTTCTGAGTGTGGTTTTAATCCGCCGCACACAGATTTAATTAAAACCAGTTTTGTGTTCAGAAAAACATTATCTTATTCGAAGTGCAATTATAAAATTGTAGTTGTTGATTATTTATGTACTGCCACAATCAAAGAAAAACCATTTTTATGTTCTAATTGTAGTTTTAATTCACCGCACACAGATTTAATTAAAACCAATATTGTGTTCAGAATGTAAAATTCCAGTTGCGGATTCACCTGCTGACACATTTCTAAGGAAAACATTATCTTATTCGAAGTGCAATTATAAAATTCTAGTTGCGGACTATTTATGTACTGCCAGAATCAAAGAAAAACCATTTTCATGTTCGGAGTGTGGTTTTAATTAAGACCAGTTTTGTGTTCACAATATAACCATAAATTAAATAACACGCTAAATCTTTTTATATTGAGGTAGTTCGCCAGCAGTTCAAGTTTGGGCACCCCTGGATTAGAGGTTCTCAAAGTGGTCTATAAGGATCCCGCGGAGTTGATTTCGACTTATTATAAGTGAGAAAAAAATGGGGGTCTACGAGATTGAAATGGGGGCGTTCGCGAGTGCCCCAAGTTATTATCAACTTTAAGTAAATGACATAAAAAACCTAACACAAATTGTATTTAAGTATGTACATTACAGGTATATATTAGACAGATATTACTTATTTGATATTAAGATACGGTCACATCTAGGACTTGAACCCAGGACCTACGCCTTTAACTGAAGTAAATATTGTTCGAGGCGACTGTCGATGTCACCATAACTTGTGAATGGCAGCCGCGGCCCGTAGCCCGAACTTAGAGTTTTCAGTTGTAATCGAGACATTTATTATTATTTTTAATTTATAAACTAACGTTTAGATAAGATTTTTATACATAGCACAAAGGGTAACAATTATTATAAGCAATAATTATCAGCCTGAAACATTATAATATAATAAGCAGTAATTGTTGAATGAAACACTAGTATATATTGAATTATTTGGCGGGTATTTGATAAGCCCCCATAGCTCAGTGGTCAAGAGCAGCTGACCGGCAATCAGAAGGACACGGGTTCAAGTCCCGTTGGCAGCAAGTATCTTTTCTCGGAAGATTTTTCAATGTTGATGAGTGTTTCAGGCTGATAATTATTGCTTATAATAATTGAGACATTTATTGTCTACTCTACAAAAAAACCCTATTACAATTTGTGAAAAACACATTTTACGTTAATATTTTTTTTAAATTCAATATTCGGCAGGTAAAGAATCTACGAAAAAAAAGTTGTCTACGGGGCAAAAAAGTTCTGATATAGATGCATACACTGCCACGCACACACAGACACCGGGAAGTCGCACTTCCCCTGCATTTAATCTGTTTTTACATTTCCCTTGCCGTATGATTCTCCAGGAAAAGTATACCTGTAATATAAACCCTGTCCGTGCAGCGCCATCGCCTGGTTCAGCTGTGTAGAATGTGCAGTGTTGATTGTTGATAGCAGATACTGCCAGAGCTAACAACGCGCTCAAGGAAGAAATTTGATAAGGCTATTTGCTCAATTAAAAAAATTATGCGATCTTCTAACAAATTGAATAGTACCTACTCGATTTCAAACTAGAAAAACCTCCATTTCAGAGAGTGCGAAGATTATCTAACCAGTGAAATTTTTTACTATTATTCTAATACTCATATATACGAGTTCATACTAATATTCTAAATCACAGGTAAGCACGGATGTAAAATTAAATATCTTCAAATTCAATTTGTTTGATCTACGATCTAACTGTACTGTGAATAAAAGGTTTCTGGAAATGTTTTTTAAAAAACAATTTAATAAAGGGATAAACGTCTACATCATCCCCCCGCCGACGGTATAGTATATTTGGAACTGTGAAATTCATTAATGACTCGATATAATTTTCAATTGTTCAATTAAAAAAAGTATTTTGGAAAGAGTAAAAACAAACTCGAGCAGCCGTGAAGTAAAGTAGTACCTAAATAACTTAATGAAAGTACCGTGGAGTAGGGGGATACTTTCATCAATTTTTAAAATTAAATAGTTAATAAGTTTTTATCGCTTAACTTAAAAAACTCTTTTAAAAATCTGAAATATTGGTTTTTGTGAACTTTATAATATTCTGTAAAAATGAATATTAAAAATCAAGTACTTACTTTCTAAGAAAAAAAATAAAAACTACCCGATCAAAGCAATACTA
The DNA here is from genome assembly GCA_929108145.2 of Limnephilus rhombicus. NCBI lineage: Eukaryota > Metazoa > Arthropoda > Insecta > Trichoptera > Limnephilidae > Limnephilus > Limnephilus rhombicus. The sequence continues at coordinate 7,083,934 of OV815275.1, read as the reverse complement.
AGCTTGAAGAAATTTTGTAACCCGTTTGACAGGTCGTTTTTTCTTTCTCTGTAGTCGGATTTACTCCGAAGGGATGGATAGCTGAAAATGGATGGATGTCAGAGAAGGGATGGCTGTGAATGAATGTATGACTGAGAATGGATGGATGCCTGAGGAAGAATGGATGACTGATGACTGAAAATAATGGACTTCAATAAATAAACTCTTCCTGGCTTAATACTATGCTTTCTTGGTACATACTTATTATACAGTTGCGGCAAATGGGATTTTTAATTGCTTCGTCATCTTCCGGCTTGAACATGTTCCTTTAACCACACACAGAAGAGCTTCATCTATTTTCTCCGCAGAGTAATCCCAGGAGAATCAATTCCCAAATAGGCCTTTATGTTTACGAAGCATTGTTCCAGAAAAATAAAACTATTTAAATATTTTTGTAACTGTTTAGCTTTTTAAACGGCTTCGAAAAGGAGGAGGTTCTCAATTCGACTGTATTTTTTTTTTTTTTTTTTATGTTTGTTACCTCAGAACTTTCGACTGGGTGAACCGATATTGATGATTCTTTTTTATTTGACAGCTGGTGCTTCCCGTGTAGTCCCATTTTAATTAAGTCCAGTTCTGACATCCATGAGAAAATCATATAAGTCTTAAATTTGCATCAAGTAGTGCGCGACAAATGGACGAATAACTCAATATCACGCCAACCGATTTCGATGATTCTTTTTTATGGAAATGATGTACTTCAAGGGTAGTTTGATGAGATTTTAGTTAGGTTCTGATTATGGGATCCATGACAAAGTAACGGAACTCTCCAATTCTTAAGAGCAAATTAACGATACTCGGCCGAATCTTAATCGAATTAGTTAGTGTACTTCAGATTCACTAAAAATCAAAAATAAACAAATATTTTAACAAAACAAAAAAACGACTTAAAAAAACGCACTAAAAAGATATAAAATAATTTCGTATTCTTCTACAACTTAATTATCAACTTACTTTTTCTACTCATCAATATGTAGGTACGATTGTTATTTTTGGAGTCGGTGTCAGCCAAGGTACCCGGCCCGGCGTGTTCACTTGACATCTCCCCTCCCGCCGCGGCCTGATCTCGCCTCTCACCTCGTCAAGTCGCGCGTGCGACACAAGCACATCTCACCTAAAACTATGTATGTAGTTACAAACCTACCTTGGCTGACACCGACTCCAAAAATAACAATCGTACCTACATGTTGATGAGTAGAAAAAGTAAGTTGATTATTAAGTTGTAGAAGAATACGAAATTATTTTTTCACTTTTTAGTGCATTTTTTTTAAGTAGTTTTTTTGTTTTGTTAAGTTTTTTGTTTACTTTAGTAGATATTTACTAGACACTGTATTAAACTAGTCTGTGTACAGTAGACCTAGCGTCCAATAACGTATGTTTCTGTAATGTAATGTTCTCTTATATCTTAATCGACACTAAAAGTTTCTTTGAAATCGTAAGATTCGTAAGAATGTATTTAATTAATAAACACGACAATTCTACAATCGATCACATTTGATAAAATAATATTTACTTAAACATTAACCGGGATATTTTACGATCGTAATATATCGTTTTACGATCTGTTTTACAATCGGTTTTACCCTGTTACATAAATGTCACAATAGAATAGTAAAAATAATAATATCTTTCACATTCGCTTGTAGCACTGGGGTTATCAATGTTTTTTCTTCGAAATCAAACAAAAAAATATTGTTTCAAATATCGTCACTGGTCACTCAGCCGAGTAACCAACCAACCCCTAACCCCGCCTTTAAATGTCCAATACCTACACTTCAGAAACACGAAAAAACTTCAGAGACCACTTTTACTCCAAATAAAGACAGGAATCATAGATTAAAGTTCCTTAACGTCCTATATGTATATAAACATTATTTATTAATAAATTCTCTCGTGGGTACCTACCTACCACGAGAACTATTAACCATGTATCACGGCTAACCTTGCACGCTATTAAGCGATAATACATTCTTACGGTGTTTGAGACTCAAATCTTGCGACATGGAAAAAAATTGATTTTATATAAATAATACTTTGTTTGACATGAATAAAATAAAATAAGATACTTGATAGATCTATATCAAAAATAAAGTTTGGGGGTGTTCTAGTCTAGAAGCCCGAATTTCGGGCGTTTTTTGTCGGTCGTTAAAAAAAATAATATTCTAACCGTACATTTTTAATAGTATATTAATTTATATTTTAAGAATTCACAAAAATATGTATTTCACGAAGTTACACGCTGTTGAAGAGGGGGAAAAAAGAGCGTGTCCATCTTGTCACGATTCAACCCTTCTGGTCATTTGAAAAATAAAAAAAAAGGTAGATTCTTTATCAGTACAAATGTCATTATGGTAGAAATCAAGAAAAATGAGAAAAAGAAAATTCTTGCAAAATGGCGGCTACTCATAAACAAAGATTTTTTCAGTTGTTTATTAAATTTTCCGAATTTTTTAAAATAGTAAAAATTAAAATTATATTTTTTGTGGGTCAAAAAAATAATGTGAAACTTCAAGATAATCGGTCAATTAGAACTTGAGATTTCGTGACAAATGTTTCGAAAAAAGTAGTTTCGAGAAAAACTCGTTTCTATTTAGATTCTAGCTAGATTCGTATGAACCAGTCGAATTGCCATGACACTAAAATGGCTATAACTTTTAAAATAATTCTTTTAAGGGAATTTCTTGAATATCTAAAATTTCGAGATATGAAAAAAAATCTAGACTAGGATACCCCCTTAATAGAAGAAAATAACTAGAAGTATTCGTGATCTTTATTTATTTATTTACACCGGAAACCAAAATTTCATTTATATTTTTTACTATAAATAAGGTTAGGAATCACTGGTTTAAATAAGTCAATTCTCTTTTTAGTGTCGCTCGTTTCCGTTTCATCGAGTATCAAATCACAACGGTGCTAAAGAAGTTTTCACTTCTAAAACACAGTATCTTCCTTGATATTGTCAAGAAATACACTGTGACCCGTGGCGAGAGAATCGTATACTATTGTGTAATATGGTCGCCAAACACGGCAAAAACTATTTCTACCGTGAATTTATGCAGTGTTTTTTTTAACTGAGTACCTACGCATGATAACATGAAATTCAACCGATCAACAAAGATAATATTTATTTCGTATAAAATCGTTGAATGGTCGAAGTATGTTACAGTTAAAAATGACCGAATCGGATATCGACATCTTGATGCAGTGGTTAGCGCAGTGGCCCGGAAAGCCGAAGGTCCTGGGTTCGAGCCCCAGAGGTGCCAAGACTTTTTTCTGATTTTTCTGTTTCCAGATTTTTGATTGAATTTCGCTATTATTGTCTTCATTTAATTTAATTATAATATTCATAAAAAAATAACCACACAGCACAGCAACGTGTGGCCGAGTCTGCTAGTTTGAAATAAAAGACAAACTTCTACAATGGCAGCATTTTTACTTTGGATTTTTCATTGACGGTAATGAAATA